>UESW01004004.1:564935-916530 GCA_900491605.1 Calamus simplicifolius
AAGAAAGTCACAAATGAGAAAAACACTACTATAGTATCTCTAAGAAGTGATCATGGAACAGAATTTGAAAATCACTTATTTGAAAATTTCTGCACTGAAAATGGAATTAATCATAATTTTTCAGCCCCTAGGACTCCACAACAAAATGGTGTAGTTGAAAGAAAAAATAGACTCTAGAAGACATGGCCCGTACCATGCTATGTGAAAGCAACTTACCAAAGTATTTTTGGGCGGAAGCAATTAACACAGCATGTTACATCTTAAACAGAGCTTTAATAAGACCAATATTAAAGAAAACACCTTATGAATTATGGAATGAAAGAAAACCAAATATAAAATACTTTCATGCATTTGGATGTAAATGTTTCATTCATAATAATGGTAAAAACAACTTAGGAAAATTTGATGCTAAATCTGATGAAGGAATTTTTCTAGGTTATTCAACAACTAGTAAGGCATATAGAATCTTTAACAAGAAAACCTTAGTAGTTGAAGAATCCATTCATGTAGTTTTTGATGAATCTTTAGCAACTAGGATCTGAAAAGATTGATGATGAGGAAGATACAAACATAATTGAAAAAGATCTTGAAAAACTTAATATTGAAGTATCTTCTGATCATGAACAAGAAGCTAAAGATGATGATTCACATAAGGACGATGATGTCAATATTGATCATAATGATGTAGATCTTCCAAGAGACTGGAGATATGCTCATAGTCATCCTAAGGAATTGATTATAGGCGATCCATCTCAAGGAATAAGGACTAGATCATACATGAGAAATATTAGTAATCATCTTGCATTTGTATCACAAATTGAACCTAAAACTATAGAAGAAGCTGAAAAAGATAATAATTGGATGTTAGCAATGCAAGAAGAACTAAATCAATTTACAAGAAATAATGTTTGGACTTTAGTTGAAAGACCTAAAAATCATTCAGTAATAGGATCAAAATGGGTTTTTAGAAATAAACTAGATGAAAATGGCATAGTAATTAGAAACAAAGCTAGATTGGTTGCTAAAGGATATAATCAAGAAGAAGGTATTGATTTTGATGAAACCTTTGCACCTGTAGCTAGATTAGAAGCCATTAGGCTATTACTTGCATTTGCATGTCATATGAACATTAACTTATTTCAAATGGATGTAAAAAGCGCATTTTTAAATGGATTATTAATGAAGAAGTTTATGTAGAACAACCACCAGGTTTTGAAGATCACGAGTTTTCAAATCACGTTTTTAAATTGCACAAAGCTTTATATGGTTTGAAACAAGCACCTAGAGCTTGGTATGATAGGTTAAGTAAATTCTTAATAGAAAATGATTTTACAAGAGGAAATGTTGATAAAACTTTGTTTTTGAAAAGAAAAAGTAAAGATTTACTTGTAGTACAAATATACGTAGATGACATTATTTTTGGTGCTACTAACGATTCTCTTTGTCAAGAATTTGCAAAGTTATGCAGGGAGAATTCGAGATGAGCATGATGGGAGAACTCAACTTCTTCCTTGGACTCCAGATCAAACAAAGCAAAGAGGGAATCTTTATCAACCAAACCAAATACACAAGAGAACTACTCAAAAAGTTTGGTATGGAAACAATGAAACCCCTCGGAACTCCAATGAGTCCTTCATGCAAGCTGGACAAAGATGAAGAAGGTAAAAAGGTTGACAAAAGTATTATCGAGGTATAATCGGATCCCTTCTTTATTTAACAGCAAGTAGACCAGATATATGTTTTCAGTATGTTTATGTGCTAGATTTCAATCTGAACCTAAAGAATCACATTTAATAGCTGTTAAAAGAATCTTAAGATATCTAAATGGAACAAAAAATGTAGGTTTATGGTATTCTAGAGACTCCACATTAAACCTAATTGCATATTCAGATTCTGATTATGCTGGATGTAAATTGATAGAAAAAGCACAAGTGGTGCATGCCATTTCTTAGGAAGTAACTTAATCACATGGTTTAGCAAAAAGCAAAATTCAGTTGCATTATCAACTACTGAAGCTGAATATGTAGCAGCTGGAAGTTGCTGTGCGCAAATCCTATGGATTAAGCGACAACTTGAAGACTATGGTATCACACTTGATAAGACACCCATAAGATGTGATAACACTAGCGCAATCAATTAACAAAAATCCAATTCAACACTCAAGAACAAAACACATAGAAATTAGATATCATTTTATAAGAGAACATGTAGCTAATGATGAAATTTGTTTAGATTATGTAAACACTGAAGAACAATTAGCTGACATATTCACTAAACCTTTAAATGAAGAAGATTTTGTTATCTTAGAGGAGAGTTAGGATTTGTATCCTTTAGAAAATTTGAAACCCCTAAGGAAATTTTATCTAAGATTCTTTCAAATCCTCAATCTTAAGGAAATCTTATCTAGAATTCATATCTAATTGATTCACTCATATCCAATGATTATTTATCAATTTTTATGATCATTTTCCGGACATATTTCAGAAATTTCATGTTTTTGTCTGAAATGGTCTCGGAGCCGACTCGATGCGTATCGGAGTCGACTCCCGGTTTCAACTGAAACTCTCGAGTCGACCCCTCTCTGGCGCGAGTCGACTCCATGTCGGGACGGACTTTCTGTGTCTGTGCCGAGTCGACACTTGGGTTTGCGCGAGCCGACTCGAGGTGGTCCCAAATTGATTTTCTAGGGCAGAGTCGACTCGTCGCTCATTCTATTCGACCCCAATCAAAATACGCTCTCCACACTCTCTCCAAACCCTCCAAACTCCTAATAATCCCTGATTATCACCTCCAATCATCAAATGGCACCTAAAACTAGAGGATCTAGTGTTGTGGCGGGTGGCATCAAGAGGAAGCGCTCCGTGAAGAAACGGTGAAGCGTCCGGCGCGTGAACCTTCTCCAAGCTCGGACTCCACCATCTGCTTCTCCTCCACTGCTGCTCCTGCTGCCACGTCCTCCCAGGTAGACCGACTAGCAGATAGGATCATTACCACTGGTAGGAAGATGGATTTTGAATTATTTGAGAATGAGGGCTTTCTTTTGGAGACAGTTAATCGAGATGGGATGGGAGAAAGTTTGCTCTCTTGAATGCCCGACTTATCCCTCATTAGTTAAAGAATTTTACAAAATTTGTCTAGAGGAGACCATGGGCTTATTAGCAATGTGAGAGGAGTAAGAATTTCTGAACTGAGATCTTGGCTAGATTATTGCAATTACCCTTGTCTGGCACCTCACCTTTTCTTCTGATGACCGCGCCCCAGCTTTATCCAGATTATTAAACAGGGATGTGGTTGGATTTGAAGAGATTCTTGCTAATCAGCTATCCTTAGAGTTGAGATTGCTTCACAATATCTGCTGTAGGATTCTATTTCCTAAAACGGGTAGATTTGATTATGTTTCCGAAAGAGATGTTTTTGTAATGGACGCCATTGTGACTGGCAAGCCATCAATCTTCCAGCATGATTTGTGGTATATAGCAGATTGTGCAGGGAAAAGGAAATCCAGTCTGCCTTATGGGATGATTCTTACTTTGATTTTTCGAAGCCAGGGTGTGGTGATTTCTGATAATGAACCAATGAAAAACTTAAGACACACTGATTTTTATAGTCTGGCAACTATTCATAGGATGGGGTTTGTCAAAAAGAATGGGAAATGGGAAAGGAAAGGAGTGACAGAAGATAGAGAGATAGTCTGCAGTTGCTAAGCCAAGAGCTTCAAGATCAAAAATTCACTTCTTGATGATCGTATCTTTCTTGATGATGAAGAACTCTGTAAAAATTCAATCTGAAGGAATGAAAAATTGTTGATCATCTAACTAGAATTGTAAGAACTCATTTTTGAGTTACTAGAGTTTCAATCCTTGTTTTGTACTGAAGTTTTTATGCTTTCTTTATGAAATCAATGTATGAACATTTTGATGTACTAGACTTTTAATGAAATGAATTCTCTATTTCCTTATGTCAATGAAATTTGAATGAATGTTTATCTATCTTTTTGTTGATAACAAAAAAGGGGGAGAATTTTATAGTTTTATGATTGTCTATGATTGTGATAAACAATGGGTTAATTAATTAAGTTTCATAGGGGGAGCTACCTCATTAAGGGGGAGCCTAAACTTAACTATGAAAACAAAATTAATTCACTAATCAATCATGAACAAACTCAATATTTTTGTCATCATCAAAAAGGGGGAGATTGTTGAGAAATTATTGAAAAATTATGATCCAACTTTTGATTTTGATGATTTCCAAAAGCCATTGAGTTTATTAAAGGATGTAATGTTTATGAAATGAAGCAACAAATTTATTTTGAACAATCAATGAGAATGCTCAAGTTTAACTTTAATCAATTTTGAAAGTGACTTTAAGCTCAATATTCAAACTTTCAAAAGAAATGTATAATTCATGTTTTATTCAAAAATTTTTGGATTTTCTGAATCATTCTAAAGAATTTTATTGATTCAGTCAAAACAATGAATTAAAATGAATCTGGAACGATTTTAATGTCAATCAGAAAAAGTTTTTTGATTTTTGATACGTTCCGGAGCCGACTCCTGAGTTTCAGAGTCGACTCCCTCAGTTTGTGATCTGTGTCGAGTCGACCCCGAGTCGACCCCTGATTCTGTCGAGCCGACTCCTGGACTGTGCGAGTCGACTCCGCTCAGACACCAGAAGAGTGTTTTTCTGAGCAGAGTCGACCCCAAGCCTTTCACGAGTCGACTCCCGACTTCAGGAGTCGACACTTTTTTTCGAGTCGACCCCTAATTTTTTTTTCTATTTTTGGTAATGAGCTCGAGCCGACTCGGCTGAGTCGACTCCAGCAAATCTGGGCGCGATTTTTAACGATGACACATCAGCCCCAACGGTAAGATTTTTGAATAACGGCTATTTTTCCTTGTCTCTAACGGATATATTTTTGCAGATTCTATAAATAGAGGAGTTCTTTTCAAATCAAAGAAAGAGAAAATCAAAAAGAGAGAAAAGAATATCTTTTGAAAAGAGGGAAAAACAGAGCATTATTGGAAAAATCTTTTAGCTCAAAGAGAGTGATTCAAAAGGAGTGAAATCCAAGTGAAAGATTCGTCTGCTCCTTCTCATCATTCCACAAAAGCAAAAGAAAATCCAAGCGTTTCAAAGGTCAAATCTGCGGATTTTCAAAAGAGGGAAAAAGCTTCATCTCAACTCCAAAGTCTTCAACGGTCAAGAATCTAGCTGAGGCGTGATTCAACACTTCTAGAGGAGTTGAAGAGAAGAAGGAAGAAAGCCCAAGCATCTACCATCTGCAAATATCAGGCTTTTCTAACCTTTTATTATTTTGTACTTAATTTGTATATCTGCTCAAGGGGAGCACTTTATTGTTAAACACTTTTATTTTTGTTTGCTGATTCAATCTGTGGATTGAATTAGTGGAGGTTGGTATACCTCGTTGCAAGCCGGAGTGCTTGTGTTGGGTTAGTTGTGAGCCCTGAAAAAACGTGTAGGGTTTTGTGCTGGTAAGCCCGAGTTAAAACCAGCTGGGTTCGTTGTGCACCCGGAAAACAACAAGTTTGAGTTGTGAGCTTGTAAAACAACTCGGCTGTAATCTAGAGAGATTATAGTGTGGACCCAAGTGAGTCTTGGGAGTGGACGTAGGTGTTGGTTGCACCGAACCACTATAAAATTATCTTGTGTTTGCCGTGCTAATTTTCTCTTCTCTATCTCTCTTTATTGTGTTGTGCTTGCTTATTAGTTAATTTCACTCACTTGCACATCTCAAATTTTAAATTTCTAAAAAGTCTTAAATTTTTAAGAACCCAATTCACCCCCCCCCTCTTGGGTTGCCATCTGGGCCAACAGACACCCTAGCTTTAACGCAACGACACCCGTGCGGGACTGTTAAGGCGGGGACCGATGACATCCCCGAATTAGGCTGTTACGACACCACAGCTCTCATCCGACGATACCCTAGCTTTAGCGCAACGACACCCGTGCGGGGACTGTTATGGCGGGGACCGACGACATCTCTGACTTAGGTGTCGTAAGGTTATAAGCATGGGTGTCGTAGCATTGTCGCTAGGGTGTCGTGAGTTTGAACTACAGTATCGCGAAGGATTTTTGGCCGAACATAACAGGGGTGTCGTATTTATTTAACATAGGTGTCTTATTTCTTTAACTTGGGTGTCACAATACTCCCGATTTTCTTCTACGATGTCGCGAGGCTTTTCTCTAGCATTCGTTTGGAGCATGGGTGTCGTAGGCTTGTAACTACGGTGTCTTAATAGTAAATCTGGGGTATCGTAGCTTTTATGATGACACTACAGCTCTCATGCGCTACAACACCCTACCTTTAAGGCGATGACACCCATTCCGTAACTGTTAAAAGGCGGGGACCGACGATATCCCCGACTTAGGCTCTTACGACACCCCAGCTCTCATATGACGACACCCTAGTTTTAAGGCGACGACACCCGTTCCGGGACTCTTAAGGTTTAAACTAGGGAGTCGCTCCCCCTCTGTTCCTCTTGGCCCTCCGTAGAATGCCCCTCCCCCCTCTTCTCCTCTTCTTTATATCCATTCCCATGCTCTCTCTATGGTCAGTTATAAGCACGGGTATCGTAGGCTTGTAACTACGGTGTCTTAAAAGTAAATCTGGGGTGTCGTAGCTTTTATGAAAACACTAGAACTATATGGACAGGAAATAATGGGGAATATAGGCCAAAACACTCTAACGACACCCCAGTTCATAAGGTATACATCCTAGTTAAAAGAGTATGACATTCGTGCTACAAAATAGTAAAATCTAAACAGTTATGACTCCCAGAGTGTCATAACTGTTTTGGTCTAAGGAAGTTACTCGTGCATTAAACGATTTGGTCACACGTTAACTTCCTCTAACGACAAAAAACTGTTGGTGTAATAAAGGAGCTTTACAAAGAAGTGGGAACAATGACTTTTCACTTCCTGCTGCGGATGACATTTTCTTCAGAAGTTTTCTTCCAACCGGACTCCTCAGAGCAAGAGCTCGGGATCTTGCTGAAACCTTGGACTGATTCCTTAGCATCCGAAAGCCAGAGCGAAGGCTCAGGATCTTGTTCAAACCTTGGACTGATTCCTTAGCATCCGAAAGCCAAAGCGAGGGGGAAGAAAGAGTTTTTCTTGCACAGATGGAATCCAAGAAAAATGACGGTAGAAGTAGGCTGGAGGGAAAGGGCATTTTCGTCTGCACAATAATTTTAAAATAAAGGAGAAGCGCTTTTAATGACCATCACAATCAAAACTTAACATCGTAGCAGAGTCATACCGTTCCGCATCGTCAGCCACGTAGGATCTACTGGACCAATCAGGAGAGGCGATACAGCCCACGTAGAACTTGCTCCACCGGGGGCAATGTACAAGACTTTTCCTTTGTTACAGAATACCCGGGAAAATAGCTCATGCAATTAGAAGTTGCCTCTTGCAAAGGCAAAAAGGTATCTTGAAGATGCAATAGCTCACAAACAGGCCATTCCCTTTTGAAGGTTTTGTGGTGGAGTTGGCCGTACAGCTCAAGCTAAGGCCCGCCATGCTAATGGTCAAGGGCGCTGGCCCATGAAGTCTGCTAGATTTATATTAGAGAAAAGTCTTTGTATACCATGTGCAGCAACTCCTATATGAATTATACTATCCCTTTTTATTGCTTCACATGCATACGATATTCATTAAAAAATATTAAGATAACTTTACGACATCCCGAGGAAAAAAATTGTGACACCCCAGTTTTAACTTATGACATCGTAGTTATAAAATTAAGACACCCGTTCAGAAAGTAAAAAAAATTACGATACTCTAGTTTTAAACTTACGACACCGTAGTTATAAAATTAAGACATCCGTTCAGAAAGCAAAAAAAAAAAATACATCCCAATTGTAAATTTACGACATCGTAGTTATAAAATTACGACACCCACTTAGAAAATATATATGTACACAAATTTCAAAAAAAAAAGTTGTCTGACGTACATTAATATCCATTCAGCTTTTTTTTAAAAATTTATGTACAGACGTTTTCTGAGTTGGTGTAATTTTATAACTACAATGTCATCAATTTACAACTGGGATGTCGTAATTTTTTTTTTGACTTTCTTATATATGTCTTAATTTTATAATTACGGTATCGTAAGTTTAAAACTTGGGTGTATCTTAAATTTTGACGTGACGTGCATTAATACCCGTTCAGCTTTTTTTTTTAGAATTTATGTACAAAAACTTTTTTTGAATGGGTGTTGTAATTTTATAGCTATAGTGTCGTAAGTTTATAATTGGAGTGTCGAATTTTTTTTTTTTTTTTGCTTTCTGAACGGTGTCTTAATTTTATAACTACGGTGTCATAAGTTTAAAACTATGGTGTTCTAATTTTTTTTCGAAATGTCATAAGCTGTCTTAACATTTTTTAATGGGTGTTGTACGCATGTGGACCAATAAAGAGGGACAGTGCAGCCCGCATAGGACTTGCTGCACCAAATGTGATGTACAAAGTCTTTTCCTTTATATTAGACTTGCTTAAGAATGCTGAGAGCAATATTTAATCTCCCTATTCCTGTTGGCCTTTGTTAAACTTTCTAGCTAATATCTTAATCAATATACTCTCTTATTTCTGCAGGTCAAAGGTTTGGATGTGGATTAACCATAAATTTTGTACATTCAGGTTAATCAAGCTCAGAAGCATTGGGGCCTAACGTACCATGCCCATGGACAAATCAATTGTAAGTCTAGTTCTTGGGTTAAATCGAAACTTTTTATGCCTTGTTTGACAAACCGCTTAAGATCATTCTGGCAGCTTGAAATTTGATTGAAATAACTTTCCTCAAGCATTGAGTGTGGGCTTTGGTACAATAGCAAGGTTGCTTTATTGTGATGTGAGGTCACAAGTTTGAAATATGGAAACAGCCTTTCTAGATGGGAGGGTGAGGCTGCGTGGATAGTCTTGCGATTCAGAAAAAATAATTTTAAGTAAAATCTTTTGCGTTGGCAATTAGTTTGTTGTAAAAATATATGTATAAAAAGGAACCTTAAGGTGCTTTGTTTGCCATTGCTATTGACTGCATTTTTATCAGTACTTTCCAAGTTCACTTGACTTTTGTATTTGGTGGTTAATATATTCTAATTCAACCATTGTCACGCTGTTGACCTGGTCTTTAATTTTTTGGCTGATGTTGCTGGCAGAGAGACTCTCAGCTGGCTCCTAGAAAGCCGGGGACATAGAGTTAGAGAAGAAATAAGTTCAGTTTAGATTTTTTAGCATTTGTTATTTTGTAATGGTGCAGTATATTTCTTTTGGAATTACATGGCACATTTATACCTGTTTACGTGTTTGAGCTTTAGCATTTAACACTTTTGCAGCCTTGTTTGCTAAGAGCATTGTGTCTGAACCTGACCAACCTTGATCCATAACATTTGGTTAAACTTGGTCAAGGAATTTGGGTCAGGATTCAGTAGCGCCTACGTAGAGGACCAGGAATGGCTGGGGTTAAAAAGGATTAAGGTTGCTAACCCCAGCCAATTTCTGGAATACTTCACAAGCAAACCACATGTAAATGGTTGTACTAATCGTGCTCAACATAGGCATAGAAAAAAAAAAAGCCCTGTTCCATTCATCTGGATTGGTGAATTTCCTCTTGTAACAAGGTAGCATGGATTTAGTTCGATCCTTTCAGTCGCTTTCTGATATCTAGTATCTCTGGATAAAATGAAAGAATAAAATCAAGTACTGAAGTGGGCTTGGTTTTGAATGCTCATATACCCGGGAATTAGACTGAGTTATATTATAAACTAATGTGTGAGGCATCCAAATTCATGCACTTGTTGACAGGTTTTCAGCCAACCTGACCCAACTTAACAAGGTTTTGATTTGAATCATGAGTTCCAAACCATGCTTCAGAAAAATTCTTTTCTTATCATTTCCTTTTTCTTGTTCTGTTTTTTTTTTTGTTTTTGTTTTTTTTGTTATGACTCAACTATCTCCCTTTTGTGCTGGATGTTTCAAACAGGACAGAAACATGTGCAGATGATCATATCATATATTACTTTTTGAAAGAATTAGTACAGGAGGAAATTTGGTCAAAGGTGAGGAGGGTTGTTCTGCAAGGTGCGCTTGCCAAAACCATGACAAACAAACTTTATCCAGTTCACATGAGGTCAGGTTCATGACTTTGTTGTCAGACCTATCATGGCTGAACAATAGAGCTAGTCTGTTACTGCTAACTTAGTTACTACCAATCAATATAGCTGAGAACTCTCAAATGATGAGGCCGAGTAGGTAAATTCAGAATGATATTTTTAAAGACTTAATGAGAACTCTCAAATGATGACGTAACATTATGTTATCCTATGGTTCCATAAAATGGTCAGGTTTGTGTACCCACAAAAAAAAAAGCGTGAAGAAATTGATATGGCTGATCACCTCCTTTGGACGGCATCATAACACCATGCGCAATTCCCGGAATCAAATGATGAGATAACTCGTTTTTGGGACGTTGGCACTCTCGCCTCGGCCCCTCCAGCTCCGGCCTCCAGCTTCGGCCTCTGGTTCCAGCTCCGGCTTTCGGCTCCGGCCTTCGGCTTCGGCCTCTGGTTCCAGCTCCGGCCTCCAGCTTCGGCCTCTGGTTCCATCTCCGGCCTCCAGCTCCGGCATCCGGCTCCGGCCTCTGGTTTTAGCTCCGGCCTCTGGCTTCGGTCTCCAGCTTCGGCCTCTGGCTTTGGCTCCGGCCTCCGGCTTCGGCCTCTGGTTCCGGCCTCCAACTCTGGCCTCCGCTTCGGCCTCTAGCTCTGGCTCCAGCCTCCAGCTCCGGCCTCCGGCTCTGGCCTCCGACTTCGGCCTTAACTTTTGTGTTGTGTGCTTTCCTTGCATAAGCCAACCTCGGATATCGGACCCTGAGATTCGAGGCATCCACTACCATATGTTTCGCTCGCCTGTTTCGCTGAGATCACGGGCAGTTAACAACACACCCCACAGTTGCCGATATACACGGCGCCCATTCAGCAACAGCTCACCCATCTGCTGTTCACAGAGCTCATCCTAACCAGAAAGATCCGACGGTTCTAACGGAACGAGGTAAAAGGAACCCCCCAGACAGGTATAAAAGGAAGACCCCGAGCTTAGGGCGGGGGATCTTCTTCTTCTCTCTGAAACATACTTAGACAACACATTCCTGTTCTGTAAGCTCACTGACTTGGACGTCAGAGGGTCCTCGCCGAAACCACCGGCCCGGAACTTCTTGCAGGTTTTTGGAGGAAGAGGGCATCCTTTCCACCTCCTCGGAGGCCCTCGGAGATCTCAGCACACCCGACGCTCATCACAAGTGACTTGGCAGCATCAGAAATCAATATACAATTGCCACCAATATGGTTGTCTATTTTTGACGTACAAATCTCTCATGCCCACCATGTCGTTATCCTTCAGCCAGCAAATTTAGGTGTACATCTAGGTAGATGCCCATCAAGGCTGCCTCGAGTGCTAAGAAAGGTCCATCTCTATCTTCTTTAGAAGTTAGAAAACAAGCAAACCAAACAATGCATGATCAAAAAAGTCTCTATACGCTATGCAAGGTGCAGGACGTGCACATCATGCATGGTAATTGACTGCGTGCATGTGGCTATATGTGCGATAAACCTATTTTTGCACTGTGTACGGTGCAAAGAGTTTTCCATGCATGATAACATTAGCCAGCCCACCAAACAGAACCAGTGGCCTCATTGTAGCATTTTCTTTTTCTTGAAACTTTGATATAATGCGTTCAATATAGATTGCCTGATTGTGGTTTGCTCTTAAACCAATCCAAGCCACTTAGGGTTTCATAACCAGTATAATGGCAACTTTCTCAAGCTTGTTGATAATCTATATTAACAAAGTCCTCATACTCTTGGACTCCTCTTTTTAAGCAATGCATGAAAAATTTGATTATTGAAGGTCAATTTAAATTGATTATTTAAATATTACTGAAGCATAGAATTTTGATGAGCAGTGGCAATTGGGAAGGTCATGTTTTTGATGTCGATGGGCATGTTTGCATGATCATGTAGATTGCAATTTGGGCATGTTGTCAGCCTTCCAACTCAGCCTAAGGCTTGCTATGCTAATGCTCAGGATGCTGGCCAGTGCAATCTGTTCACTTTCAATAAGGCCTTGCTAAAGAATGCTGAGAGCAACGCAGATTTATGTCTCTCTCTATCATTTTTATCAACTTCCGCCTTGCTGGCAACTTGTTTACATCAAAGCACCTGCTTGTACTGCAGGTCCACAGTTTAGATGTTGATGAACTATAGATTTCGCACATTTCAGAATAATTAAACCCAGAAACAGAGGTGTTCAACATGTCATGAGTGTGGACAGAAAAATTGTTAGTCTAGTTCCTTGAGTTAAATCCAAAATTTTATGATGCATTTTTGATTAAGCACTGAGATTCATTCTGGCAGCTTACATGTGATCACATCAGTCATGCAAGTATAGTCCTTCAAGATGCTTTTACTGTATCTCTGACCATAGCGTTTATTATATAATGTAAATCAACATAGCTAATTTTTTTTTTTTTTAATCTGATTCCATTTAGACCTTAAAATTGGTTATTTCAAATACTGCATCGGATTCCTTTCTACCTGGCAAATCATGGTTCAATGTTTCATAAAATTCTATGTAACAGCAAAATGTTTCGATTAGAAACCGCCACAGGGAAAGTTGTTGTCTAGAAAAGCCTTCTTGAAAGTCACCATAAAGGTGATTTTTAACCAATAAAGCTAGCCATGAAGTTGTTAAAAAAAAAAAAGGTGATTTACAACCAATAAAGCCACAAGAAATATATGTTGTGATGTGTTCATTTTCTTAGCCAACCCATATAGTTAGGAAAAGGCTTAGATGAGAGTTGAGTTGAGTATGTGTTTATTTTCTTAATTGTCTTGACCAATAACTACATTTATACTACTACTTTTTTCATGCTTATTTGGTTGTTGTATTTCAGGTCTAGCATGCATTTATTCAACCATAATATCTCTAATGATCTAATATTCTGTTTATGTTGCGGGTAGAGAGCCAACAAAGCTGTGTCTTGGCTTTAGTTGACTTGTAAATCTTTTTGACTGACTGTTTAATTCATAAAATTCATATCCTGTTTTAAAACTTTGTTAATCACTTGTTCCTTTGGAAAAATACCAGAGTCTTTTCTCTAGTCAATAACTATATTGCATATTTATAGCATTTTGTTTTTATGAGATTTTAACTTCATGCTTGGTAGCTCATTCTAAGAAATTAAATATGAAGGTGATTCCACCATCAGGTTTGAACCCTAGACCTCTCCCCCGGTAGATAGGGATGACAACAAACAGAAGACTAGCTGGCTTTATGTATTCTTTTAAAATTTCCTTCCGTATTACTTTCATTTTTTAAGAAGGTTTTAAATTTTAGCCGGGTGTCCTTATTTTGAGTTTCTAAATTTTAGATTTGCCAACATTCAAGGATTTTGTATCACCTTGGAAATTATCTTCTTCGAAATTGGCTCTCCCTCCTCCCTTCAGTCTATCCTGCAAGCCTTCTCCGCTGGATAATGCCAGAAAGAGATTTTAAGATATAAGAAGAATGAGGTCAGGGATTGCCAAAGAGAGTTTAAGACATAGTGAATGGGCTCGGTCCTGGTCATGGTCAAATCCCCTCTCACACCCCCCCCCCCCCCAAAAAAAAAAAAAAAAAAAAGATGGTCGAAAGGCCACAATGCAAGGCTAAATGCCTAATTGTTGAAGCTGCCATCTATCAAAATTGTTGCTAGCAATGAACCAAACGCCAACTTGGGTGCCATGGTTTCATTGGAAACTTCTGAAATCAAGAATCTCACAAGGTATATATAATATATACAGTAAATCAAGTTATAATTGTTTGATGTAGAGCTGGAATAAGGACATTGTGGTGGTTCCACACATTTCAACTCACCTAATCGTCAATGCGAAGGAAAATCAAGACCAAAAATTAGGGGCTTCCATATGATCCAGACCATACAGCTGATAGATAAGTATTGGGCCAAGTTTCGATTTTACACAAGCAAAATATGAACCATGACTGATCTTTTCATCTCATGCTCTTGATACTAGTGTACTGTTTTCCTCAGGGACGTATAATCTCAACAGCTTGCTCAAAGAATCATGAGTACCATACGCTAGCATCCTCCTCATACTTAACATTGACTAACTGGTTTTTCCTCCATTAGTTTACCACAACTAGACATGATAACGGTAAATCCCAGTCTCATTTCAGTACCAAGAAGTAATTATCAAACCAATGAAGCTTCCTACCCTGTCTAACTTCTAGGAAAGTATCAGGATAAGCTGCAGGAACTTGAAGTGCTTTGATCCATGTGAAATTTAGACTACGTACAAACAACTCCACTGATTAAGATCAATTGTCTGTCCATGGAGAGAAAACTAGGAAGAGTACTGTTTATTGTGTAAGTTGACATTCAGAAAAAGGCATTACATGCTGCTACATAATCTTTGGTGCAAATCAGAAAAAAAAAAAAAAAAAAAAAAAAGAAGAAGCAGATGCCAAAAACCTTAACCGATTCTATCCTATTCGCATGCCTATCATAGCTACACTGTTAATCATGAAATCTTAAATAAATTCCCGAGTCAAAACAAAATACTGGTCTTGGATTCTATGTAAGCATCCATGGAAAGTCCAATCCACCATCATGAAACCAATGCGTACCAAGAGATCAGTACAACTGACTCTGACAAGATAACAGATGTAAAGCAAAACGAAATAGTACTAGCTGAACCGCTTGCTTTGCTTTTAACTCAGTATTTCTTTAAAGAAAACAATATTTTGATGGAATACAGTGGTAAAAATGTCCAAAACCACTTGCAACTGGAGTCAGTTAAGAGAAGCTATGTTATTAATATATATGTCAAATTCCGAATGTTAAGTAGCAGTGATTTGAAACATTGTCAAATTAGATATCTGAGCTTCAACTGAAATTTATTAAATAATGTTTATCACAGAAAGGGAAAACTTGATCAAAACTTGTAAATTTGCTATTTTTTTGATCTTGATGCGCATGGAATTCCTAATCACAAAGAAGAGCCCTAAAATCAGGCTGCTTTTCCCTTTTTTTTAGGAGATTAGGGGCATTTTATACTCACCCCATCTCCTTGCCCCAAGTGGCAAGGGGTGATACCATGCAAGGAATCACTCAGTGATGAAAAAATTTTTACGGCTTCAAAAAGACCAACATGGCTCGCTAGTGAACAACTGAGAATGCGAATAGAGGTCTTACTGTCAAGCACGGCTCAAGTTCCATTGTTTTATATCAGTTTACTCTAAAAGATATCAAATGAACAAGACCGGCACGGTTTGACCAATAATGCAATCTGAAGTATACAAGACCCTTTGTTTTCTCATCTAAGGACTGGATTCCTACATAAAGATGAAAAATTTTGAGAGAACCATGTCTCATGTAGGCAGTAAACCATCTCCAACTCCAGGATATCAATTTTATCAAAGAAGAGATGAATCAACACGTAGCATCATCATCATGCGAATCTCGTTAAAGTGCTATTATGACTAGGAGAAACAAAGAGCAAGGGAAAACTAAACAGCAGCGATAACAACAGAGGATGCCGTCACTAGTCAAATATTTTACAGTTGATGACTCCTGATCGCAATTCTTAAGAAAAGGATAAGATGAGAAACAATGGAAAGTGCTTACTTGAATCTTGACATCCTGCAGCTCTGTCAGTACGCTTTTATATATTTTAGAATCCTTCATTGCCATCTCTACAGCAATCTTCCTTGACGACGGTGAGGCGGCTAAAGAATCAAGCCATCATTATGGAACAATTATAAATGAAGGAACTCCATTGATCGCCATGATTTTCAAGAACTCTCCATCGCAGAGCATGTGAATCTGGGTTTGGACTGCAAGTGCAAATCATCATCCCACTCCCACGGGATGGATAAGCATTGCCAGTGCTACCAATGACAACCAATTCATCCCCCAAAGATTTGAATGCCACTCCCCACCCCCTGTTATGATCAGCCCTCACTGGTGTCTCGCCTAGAATTTTCCATGAATTGCTTCTCTTCAGGTACACCTTGAGCTCGTTTGAAGAAGCCTCGAGAGAGTAGAGCTCATTGTTCGCTACAGCCACAAGAGGTGGAGATTGAGAGAACCAGTTTGGAGCATCATCTCTCATCATATCAGGAAGGAGCTGCCACTCGTTTCTCTCCAGGTCTAAAAATTCCCCACAAGTGAGATTGTGGCCCCCCTCATCTTGCCCACCTATCACATAAAACCTGTCATCCATGTAAAAACCTGAACAGAGCTTCCTCCGGCGATTCATCGGAGGGAGAGGTTTCCATGACTTGCTTTCTGGATCATATTTCTCGGCTGTATCGAGAACCTCTGAACCAGGTCTCACCCCGATCCCTCCTGCAACACAGGCCACAGTACCACAATTTGCAGAGGCAAACAAGCACCTGGGGTTGATCATCAGGGGACCCCTGAACCATTGATCCAAAGACAATTCATACCTCCAGATAACTGGACCACTAATCTCCATTCCTGAGACTAGAAGGTGAGTCCCAACACTAAGTGATTCCTTGTCAGCCGACAAGAAGCACTGGTCACAGGGCAAGACTGGAAGGTCCCGACGAGACCCAGACCATGGATCGTAGGACCACCAGTGAGGCTTGCCGCTTGCAAACATAAGAACACATGGTTCCTTTATTCCAATTTCTCTCCGAATTTTGAAGAGCTCCCCGCTCCCCACAAGAGCTTGGTAGCGGCGGTTCACAAAGCGTAGCTTCTCGTACTCTGATCTAGGGACCCTCGCCAATATAAGAAGTGCAATCTCATCACTGAGAGATGGCACATAAGAATTATCTATATCCTGTGTTCTTGATGACCCCCGCATAGCCATTGCCTCCATGCCCTTCACCATTCATCAGTGCCCTAAGACCAAGCAAGGTTGTTCAACAGACAATCAAATCACATCATTCAATCCAAAAAAAAAAAAAAAAAAAATTCCATAAAACCAAAATGAACCAGAAATAAATAAATAAATAAATAAATCAAGCCTTTCTTCACCAGCAAGGATATAGAAACAAACGAAACCCTAACTAGAAACAAGTTCTCTTCAAAGAAAACATAGATGAAGTAATAATAAAAATAAAAATAAAAAATCCAAGCACCAAACTTCCGTCACCAACACCCACGAACTGAAGAAAAAGGGATTTTTGTGATGAATGAGATCAAAGCAGGCTTTTCAGCTGGGATTCGAGCAGAAATCTAGTCAAAGGAAGAGATCTTCACAGGACCGAAGAGAGAACCGAGGAATTGACGAGTGAGAAGAGATTTATTAAAGGATGGTGCGATTCCTTTTAAGGATCCTTCAGGGCGACTTCTCGGCCACGCTAAGCGAAGGGCGGCCACCCTTTTCTTGCAAGAATGAAAAGGATAAATACAAATTTTTAAATATTTAAATTAATTAATGTTTCAGAGAGAGAGAGAGAGGAGAGAGAGAGAGAGAGAGAGAGAGAGAGAGAAGGGAGAAGGGTGGGCGGCTGTTTGGGTGCGAGTCTTATAAACCATGGAATATTTTCTCTAGATCATCTGGACTTCTATCTTCCATCAGGCCGTTCAATTGGTGAGATAATCGTATTAATGGATAACGGACGGCCGATAAGTAGTTTTGACCGGAGAATCGTTCGAAAGAAAGCTCGCGTCGGCTTTCACGGTGCACATGTTCTACGCGGTAGTTTTTTTAAAAAAAAAAATCCAGAAGTTTAAATTAGTGGTCGAGACGGATACGGGAGAAATCTTAAACTCGTCGGAGGGGTATTTCGATAATTTTTTAGAGAGAAACATTAGAAAATTTTTAAATTACCCTGTTTGGCCCTTGATGGACCGAATAGAAGCCTTTTATTCGATCCATCAAACGGTACTTTGTTTGGTCCTGATGAGTCGAAAAGGGTTCAGAATCAAACAAAGAGGCTCTGTTTAGTATATCAGAGCTAAACAGAGCACGATCCCAAAAAAAAATAAATATATTAAAAAAATTACCTTTACATCCATTGAATCTTTTCAAATCGCTAGTTGCTTATTCTTTGTTAAAATAAAGATTCAAATCCCTTCAAACAAGGGATTTAGATGCTAGTTAATGGATTGAAGGTGAAAGAAAAGGGGTACCAGCTCAAACGGTAAGGAGGGAGGAGGGGGTGTGGAGAGAAAATTATAAGGGTATAATGGTTATTATGTAATGAGGCAAATTGAATTTTTTTTTAAAGTATGGGTATGAAAAGTAATTTTTGGGGTGTGTTTAGAAGCTCCCGAACCTGCCCCCAACCAGGGGAGCTTTTATTTGCACCGCAAAAATTGCTCTCTACACCCTCAAAATTTTTTAAAAAAAAATTAATTCCTAAACTATACTTAAAACCCTCGCTCGCCCTGCCTCCCCCATTCGCTCCGACAACACCTCCCCCCCTTTTCCTCCCCTCAGTTCACTCCGGCAACGCCCCCCAACTTTCCCCCTTCCTTGTTCGCTCCGGCTTCCCCCCTTCCTCCTTCCCCATGCTCGCCCGCCCTGCCTCCCCCATTCGCTCTGGCAGCACCTCCCCCCCTTTTCCTCCCCTCAGTTCACTCCGGCAACGCCCCCCGACTTTCCCCCTTCCTTGTTCGCTCCGGCTTCCCCCCTTCCTCCTTCCCCGTGCTCGCGAAGCTTATCGTGCTGGCGGGTGACCAGGGTGCCGGTGCCGGCAGTGGTGTCACCCACCATTTGTTCCCTCCGCCGCCTGATAAACATCGACGACGAACCACATCGCGATCGCCAGGGCTACCTGGAAAGGCAGCACCGCCACCACTCCTAGGCACGCGTCCAAATCAGCGCCCTTGCCCCGACGAACCGCCGCCGAGCCCTAAGCCTCACTTTCCAAGTCTAGCTCGCCGGGATACCCACCGCCCTCGCGTCCTCCTCTGCCCCCCGATCGATCGCCGTTGTCGCCTTTGCCGCACGGGCTTCCTCTCCCTCTGCTTTGCCTGCGCCGCCATGGATTCGGTGTTGGAGAGGCAAGAGCTTGTCGATGATGGCGAGGAGGGGAGATCGGGTGTCAGCTCCCCCTCCTCTCTGGGGCCACCGACTGCACACCTGCACACTTGTGGTAATCGGATAGAGTTTTACTAGTCTTTATGTAGCGCTCCATAAAGAGCTAGAGAACCCCAACTAATTATCATAAGTGGCAGACACACGAAAACACATCCTGTTAAAAACTTTTCACTTTATCTCAATTATATTCACAAATCACCCAATCAACATTAAGCATCAACCTGCTCAGATAATATTTTTCATAACATTCCTCAGGCAGTTTACAAGATCACATTCACATTCGACATTAAAAATCCTAAGTGCGCACATCATACTCATAATCTTCTCCAAAACATAAGTCTCATATTCATATCCAAAAAGGTCTAAAACATCATTACATCCCACTGTACACATACACATATACAAAATACAATTATCAAACCATCCTCTCTCAATATACAAGGCTAGCATTTAAACACTCTTGCATCCAAGCAAGCTTCGTCAGCTAAGGGTCCTGTCCTGCTTATCTTGTGATCCTGGCAGAAATACTCACTGATCTGAAAGAACATTTAAATCATAGAGGGATGAGACCTAAGTCCCAGTGACTGGATAACCATCTAACTATGGAGAAATAGAGAACCATTACCTCTTAATTTCAATCGTATGCTGAAACTATTTAACTTGTACAACTCAAAGTACATTTTTAACATGATATCAGATAAAATAAAATGTAGCTTATTCTTCAAATAACATATCAGTACTGGAATACTCTATAATAACTCTTCACTGAAAGATAACTCATTAAAATAAAACTTCATGCATTACACTATGAAGATATGCATTCTTTATCTACAACCCAGACTCCCATCAGGATCTGCTTGCCCACTGGCATCTCAAGTAAGATCTCCCTCTCGGGATAACTATTTGGCCCATTGGCCCTTTTTATATCACAACATATGCTTTTAGATCTCATGATGCTGGGCTGTGTGTGTAATGCCTCTGAGGTACCACCCTACAGTCGCCCTTCTATAGGTGTACTCTCATCGGGTGCGTGACTAGCAACAGGATCCCCGCACAAATAGCACCCCTTACCCGTGCGGTTCACCTGGCAAAGTGCTTTGTTCCTTAACCCTGGAACCTCGGGTTTTCTCTCTGCCCCCACGGGCTATATATAGTAATCAGCTCCACTGAGCTATGATTCATGCCCCCACGGGCTGCTCACAACCAGCCCCACTGGCCTGGTTAGGCATGCACTCACCCCTGATTCTGGGGTTCATCGTACGATCTGTTCGCAAGGAGGTGCCGGCTCGATAGTAGTGTGCAATGCTCATGCTACAGTACAGTCTAAAGGGTGATCAGCCCCCTAGCTGCCTGATGCTCAGTATGACTCATACATCATTTGTAAAGCTTTATCATGCAAATATGCCATGTATACATTAAAAATTCCCTCATCGGAACTCATGCTTATGTGTATATGCTTAAAACTCATTTATCAAATTATCATATACTAGGTTCTCATTTCTCATATTTAAAACATACATAATACTCTGCCAGACATAACATACCATAACTAGGTATAAATCTCATTATACTAGCTCAAATTAACCTCTCATTGCTAGATGAGAAATCCACTCACCTTAGTAGGTTACTCCTCGACTGGTACAACTGGTACTCAACTCTGGTATTTTGGCTCCCTGGAATAACCCTCTTGACCTACGTCAACATACAGATACAATGGCTATTAGGATTACCTCCACACGAGGTTTTCCCACGAACCGTGCATGCTTACATGATCTATCCTCTAATATCTCATTATTTTCTTCCACCCAATTTCTACTCAAGATTACTTCTACTATTACCTCAAAATACACTAATCTAAGAAAATCTAAAGTCATACAAGACCTAGGGAAGCTATAGCTTACCTGGAGTCGAGCACAAATCCCTAAGCTTCCCTTTTCCTTTCTCTTTCTTCCTCCTTTTTTTCTTCTTCTTCTTCCTTTTCCTCTCTTTTCTCCTCTTCTTTCTTTCTTTCTTTCTTTCTTTCTTTTCTCTGGCTGAACCCACGTTCCCCTTTTTCTCTAATGACTTGGGGACCAAGTCATAGGAAACTTAAGGGTTAAGGCATGCCAAATCTCCCTTTTACCCTCACACACTCTTAACACACACTTTTTGGAAAACACGTGGCTCACTTATAACCATGCTATTTTGCCCTTATATTTTCTTTCCTAAGTTGCCCTTAACACAATTTGAAATTGACATCGGAGTCTTTTCCCCTTTTGCCCCTGATATAGCATTTTTTTAATAGATTTATAGCCTAGATCATCCTTTTTCGCTTAAATCTATACTTTTATGTAACATTTCTAAGAAATGACTTTACCATCTTGAAGAACTCGATTTTAGAAATCCAACGGTTCAAACGGCATCCAAATCGGACTTGAAACGGATTAAATATAAATTTCTCAAGATTTAACTCAGAAAAACCTGCCGTCGCGGAGTCGGCTCGAACAGATTGCGAGTCGGCTCGAGCAGAAGTAGGGGTTGACTCCAGAAAAGTACGAGTCGACTCCTGAAAGGTAGGAGTCGACTCCAGCACTGAAGGGGTCGACTCCTAAGCGTGCCGAAAGCTTAAAACCGTGCCGGAGTCGACTCCTATCAGAGTGGAGTCGACTCCAACCACTAAAAACGTCATTTTTAGGATAAAACTCAAACTAAACTTGATTTTTCTTGTAATTTAAACCCATTAAACTTAAGTCTCTCAATTTCTCAAATCAGACTCATTAACATTTAGAAATATACTTATTTACTTCAAAAAATTTCTTCTCTTTACATTTATCAAAAGGCCAACACACCCATATATCAAGAAAACTTTCTGACTTTCATTTTAACTGAAAATGCCATAGATTACAAGGTTTTCAGGATGTTACATCGGGTTCGCAAGAGTGGCAGATGGAGCGGATCGATAGGGAACCGGCACCAGAGATGCGGCGGCCGGCATCGAGGGACTAGCACTCAATGCAAGTGATCCATCGGACGTGGCGGACCGCCAAGAAGTCGGTGCCTAGGAGGGGCTGCCGGAGAGAATGAGGGAGAGGGAAGTTGGGGCGAACGGGGAAGGGGGGGAAGCCAGAGCGAACCGGAGGGGGCGGGGCTGAGGGTTTTAAGGGTAGTTTAGGATTTTTTTTAAAAAAAATTGAGGGGGGGGGGGGGGGGGGTGTAGAGAGGAAGCTCCCCCCAATCGGATGGAGATAGAGTTTTATGATGCCTTTCTTTCAATTAAATTACAAAATTGCTCAATCCTACTAACCTTTGTTCGGTTGCCCGAGGATCAGTGGCAGTCTCAAAAGGAGGATATCGTAACCTTGCAAATAACCGAATGAGATTACTTTACCAAAGGTAATGAACTATTCGGCTTTTCATTATATTTGATTAATAAATAATTAAGTAATAATTTGTTTAATATTATATATATATATATATTATACTATTATATAGTGAGAATTATAATATAATTTAAAAATTCTTATATTTTTTGACATTATATATATACCTATTTGTATAATAAGAAATTTTGTTATAATAATAAATATGTATTTTATTGTATATGTTATAATAATATCCAAAAAAATATTATACAATAATTATTGTAATATAACTATGATTATTAGGCACTCTATCAACCATTATGGTAGGACAGTGATTTGATCAATACAGAATAATAATAGTTACAACCTGCTTACTTTTGGCCTTGGCAATACATTATACCTTTCTTTCCATCCTAGTGTCTAATCCTCTAATAGATGCAAAGTCCACAAAATCAACATTAAAATTTGTTTTGGTGCATTACTAGTTTATTACAATACAAATTGACATGCTATGGTACATACCTTATATCGTGACAAAATGCTTATTGTTTTCTCACTCTTTAAAAATAATACTACTTGGTATAAATTGATACCAAATGGTACATGATGATTTAGTTTGGTTCAAATTAGTTTTGCATATACTAGATTAAAATTTAGTACTATATCAATATCTTACTAGTATAGTATGATACATGTATAATAAATTTTGAATAGATGTGTTGAAAAGAATGAGCGCCACATGGCTGCCCGGCTTGGCCAGCGCCCTCGATCTTGCAAATCTTGATCGATAAAGGGTGTGACCTCAATTCAAGAACGGAGTCTGGGGAGACGACGTTGATCATCGATGCTCTGTGCACGGTATAAGCGTGATGATTGCCTCTCAAAGTTAATCTTGTATCGGCTGGTGCTGATCTTGGTCTGGTCAACTCTGCTGGTGCCTCGATCAGCTGCATTGGTTGCTGCTGCCAATCGATGGAGCATCAGCTTCCAACGTGCTATCCTTGATGTATGTTACTTAGTCTGCATGGAAGGTGGAAAGGTTGATAGGGAATACAATAAATATTCCTCTAATATGATCGCTATTAGTAAGATCAAGCACGCAATTGCGATAAAATCAACAAAAAACACAGAATAATAATAAGAACCAAAATCTAAAAGAAAACAGCGAGAGACGAGGATTTTACGTGGTTCATCCAAACTGGGCTACGTCCATGGCGGCACAGGATCTGCAAGGCTTCACTAAGAGTTGAATCAGGTACAAGCCCTCAAAACTCTCTCTCTCTCATAAACTCTTGTGATCTCACAATTTTTTTCTCTCTCTCTGCAGTGCATAGAGGTCCTCACCGAGCCTCCAATTTATTTTCCACGTTCGTAACTCCCACACGAGATTTTTTTGGCTGGCGGTTGCAGCTGAGATAACGCCTTAAATCCTCCTCCAAAA
Organism: Calamus simplicifolius; assembly: GCA_900491605.1. Taxonomy (NCBI): domain Eukaryota; kingdom Viridiplantae; phylum Streptophyta; class Magnoliopsida; order Arecales; family Arecaceae; genus Calamus; species Calamus simplicifolius. Next base: position 588,812 of record UESW01004004.1, read on the forward strand.
GCTCCCTATGGTGACTTCAGATAATGGCCAAAACATCCTCAACTAACTTCCCAAAATCTATCCAAATCTTATGTTTGTTACTTTTGGATAATGATAAAAACCATCCTCACACTAACTCCCCAAAATCTATCCAAATCTCATATTTGTTACTTTTGGATAATGACTGATTTGTCAATTCCTTCGTGAACTCTGATTTGGGTCTTCCTCTTGATGAAATTAATCTTCATCCATAACAATCTCCCACTTGGAGATTAATGACATCACTCTTAGATCTATCTTCTTTCTCTGTGCCGCGCTCTCTTGATCTATCTCTTGGAAAGCTTCACCAAGTTGCAATAGAGACTCAACTTGTCTCTGCTCACAACCTTAGTGAACATATCTGCAGGGTTTTTAGCTCCATCAATTTTCTCCAGCTTCAACTGCTCCTCATCCAATGCACTGCGTATGAAATGATACCTAAGCTGAATGTACTTGGTTCTTGCATGAAATGCTGGATTCCTTGCCAAGTAAACTGCGCTCTGGCTGTCGCTCCATAATGTATTACACTTGTGCTCCTTGCCGAGCTCCTCCATCAACCTCTGTAACCAGATCATCTCTTTACTAGCTTCAGTGATCGCCACATACTCAGCTTCTATAGTTGACAATGCTACTATCTTCTGCAACTAAGATACCCAGCTCACTGCTGTATCACCGACAATGAAAACATAACCAGTGGTGCTCCTCCCACTGTCTCTGTCACCAGAGTGATCGGCATCTACAAATCCCTATACTTGAAGACTATCACCTCTATAGCACAAACTGTAAGTTGATGTACCCCTGAGATATCTTAAGATCCACTTCACTGCATTCCAGTGCTCCTTGCCTGGATTCTGCATGTACCTGCTGACTGCTCCCGCTGCTTGTGCGATATCTGGTCTTGTGCAAACCATTGCATACATTAGACTTTCCACGGCTGAGGCATATGGAACTCTAATCATCTCATCCCTTGCCTTCTGAGTTGTTGGACACAATTGCTTGCTGAGCTTGAAGTGTGCCACCAAAGGTGTTGACACTGCTTTTGCATTCTCCATATGGAACCTCTTCAGTACCTTTTCTACATAGTCCTCCTGAGATAGCCACAGCTTCCATTGCTTCCTATCTCTGTTGATCCTCATGCCAAGAATCTGCTTCGCCTCTCCCAAATCCTTCATTGAGAACTTCTTTGCCATCAGTTTCTTGAGCTCTTCTATCTTCCTCATACTGGAACCTGCTACAAGCATATCGTCCACATACAAGGATAAAATAATAAACTCATTTGTAATGTACCTCTGAAAGTACACACAATGATCTGACTGGCATCTGGTGAAGCCTTTTTCTAGCATGAAACTGTCAAACTTGAGGTACCATTGCCGCGGAGCCTGCTTCAGACCATACAAACTTTTTTTCAATCTGCAGACCATGTCATCCTTTCCCTTGACCTGGAAACCTTCTGGCTGGTGCATGTATAGCTCCTCTTCCAAATCTCCATAAAGAAATGATGTCTTCACATCTAACTGCTCTAGATGAAGATCCTCCACTGCTACCATGCTCAGAATCACCCTGATGGATGTCATCTTGACTACTGGGGAAAAGATCTCCTGGAAGTCAATTCCCTCTTTCTGTGTATAACCCTTGACAACTAACCTTGCCTTGTATCTCTTGGTACCATCGACCTCATTCTTCATCTTGTACACCCATTTGTTGAACAGAGCTTTCTTGCCAGTGGGTAACTTCATAAGATTCCAAGTCTTGTTTTGCTTTAAAGAGTCCATCTCCTCTTTCATAGCCAACTCCCACTTGACCTTAGCTTCATCCTGCATGGCTTCAACAAAACATTCTGGCTCTCTAGAATCTGTGTACAAAACATAATCATTAACAGAATACCTCTGTGATGGCCTGGTAACCCTTGTGGTCCTCCTCAACTGTGGGGACACCGGCTGAGGTACCGATTTATGCATGTGGCTGTTTGTTCCAACCATATCTTCCTCCTCCACATCCTCGGAGTTTCCATCTTTAGTTTGCACTCGAAAAATTTCTCCATCTCTGACAGGATATAAACTCCTATTTCTTTTCTTCCACTGCATCCTTCCTGTCTTTGTAAATATGCTCTTCATCAAATACCACATTCCTGCTTCGAATGATCTTATTGTTCTGGAAACCCCAGAGCTTGTAGCCATACTCATCGCCACCGTATCCAATGAAAACACACTTTATAGACTTGGAGTCTAACTTACTCCTCTTCTCTTTCTCAATCAGAGAATAAGCAATGCAACCAAATACTTTAAGAAAAGAAAGTTTTACCTGTTTTCCTATCCAAACCTCCTCTAGAATCCCACCATCCAATGCACTGGATGGACTCCTGTTGATCAAATACGCTGCGGTGTCCAGTGCTGCCGCCCAAAAATATGTAGGTAGACCTGAGTCAAACCTCATACTCCTCTCTCTCTCTCTCAAGAATGGTCATGTTCATTCTTTTTGCCACACCATTCTTCTGGTGTCCCTGGGACGGTCTTGATTCTTCTGATTCCATGCTCTGCGTAGTAGACATCAAACTCTCTACTGCAGTATTCGCCACCGTTATTTATCTTGAGACACTTGAGACTTGCTCCAGTCTGGCTTTCACACATGACTCTCCATCTCTTGAAGATGCCAAAGACCTCAAACTTTTCCTTCATAGCAAACACCCATACTTTCATGCTGAAATCATCTATAAACATGACAAAGTACTTATTGCCCGCATATAATGCCACTGGTGCTGGACCCCAGACATCTGAATGAACCAACTCCAGCCTTTCAGTCTTCTTCTGAGTTCTTGCTAACTGAAAACTCACTGTTTTCTGCTTACCATAGATACACCCTTCACAAAATTCTAGATTCACCTTCTTTAGCCCAGGTAGAAGCTCTCTCCTGTGTAGAATATTCAGGTTCTTTTCACTAAGATGACCAAGCCTCCTGTGCCATAATGTAGTCACTGTACCCGTGTCTCCTGCTGCTACTGAAACTGAACTCTCACTATCTGCCAAGAAGTAGAGAGTGCATGTCTGCTTCCCTTTGACAACAACCATAGACCCTTTAGTAATTTTTCACTGAGAATTACCAAAAACGGCTACATAACCCTCAACATCAAGCTGACTGATAGAAATTAGGTTTTTCTTTAACTCTGGGATGTATCTGACTTATGCAAGTCTCAATTCTTCGCCTGTTACTGGCTTCAGTACAATTGTTCCTCTACCAATAATTATGCACTGCTGTCCATTGCCAACTGTGACATGATCAAAATCTCCTTAGATAAAATCTGAAAATAGGTGTCTCTTTGAGCTGCAATGGTAAGAAGCCCCTGAGTCTACAAACCACAGATCTGAGTTTGCCCTATCACCGGCTGACAGGCACACATCCTCAAAATTTCGCTCAATAGTACTCACAACATTTGCTTCCTGACCTTCTATCTTGCTCTCTGCACCTTTTTCCTTCTTCTTACCCTAACAATCCTTGCTCATGTGACCTTTCTTCCCGTAGTTCCAACACTTCATGGGAAATCTCCCTTTGGACTTTCCTCTACTCTTGGACTAGCCTTTTTCTGACTTCTTCCTCTCCTGTGATCTTCCTCTGGTATCTACCATGAGTGCAGTATTTGTAGAAGTCCCACCCACAGCCTTTTTTCTCATCTCATCATTCAATATACAACTAACTGCATCATTGAATGTAAGAATACTTGATACCGAGTTGCTGACTGTCATCACAAGATTGTCCCAACTCTCTGGCAAGGAATATAAGAAAAGAAGCGCCCTGAATGAATCATCAAAAATAACATAGACCGACTCCAATTGATTAATCATCGAGTTGAACTCATTCAGATGCTTCGTCACTAAACTATTCTTAGCCATCTTCAAATTGAAAAGCTTTTTCATGAGAAATATCTTGTTTGAGGTGGAAGGTTTTTCATACATCTTTGTTAAAGCGATCATCATATCCACGGTGGTCTTTTCCTTTGCAATATTATACGCCACTTGAGGTGTCAATAATAATCTGATCTTGGCCAGGGCTTTCCTATCCAGAATCATCCAATATGAGTCGCTCATTGAATCCAGCTTCTTTCCCTTTAATGAAAGGTAAAGATCATTCTGATATAGGTAGTCCTCAATTTGCATCCTCCACCATCCAAAATTGTGACCATTGAATTTCTCGATTTTGATATTGTCTTCTGCCATCTCTTTGTTGATTTGTCCGACCGTAATAATATGAAGAAAACCAAGCTCTGATACCAATTTGATAGGGAATACAACAAATATTCCTCTAATATGATCGCTATTAGTACGGCCAAGCATGCAGTTATGATAAAATCAACAAAAAACACAGAATAATAATAGGAATCAAAATATAAAAGAAAACAGTGAGAGATGAGGATTTTACTTGGTTCACCCAAACTGGGCTACGTCCACGGCGGCATAGGATCTGCAAGGCTTCACTAAGAGTTGAATCAGGTACAAGCCCTCAAAACTCTTTCTCTCTCACAAACTCTTGTGATCTCATAATTTTTTTTTCTCTCTCTCTGCAGTGCACAGAGGTCCTCACCGAGCCTCCAATTTATTTTCTACGTTCGTAACTCCCACACGAGATTTTTGTGGCTGGCGGTTGCAGCTGAGATGACGCCTCAAATCCTCTTCCAAAAGCTCCCTACGGTGACTTTGGATAATGACCAAAACATCCTCAACTAACTCCCCAAAATCTATCCAAATCTTATGTTTGTTACTTTTGGATAATGACAAAAAACCATCCTCAACTAACTCCCTAAAATCTATCCAAATCTCATGTTTGTTACTTTTAGATAATAACTGATTTGCCAATTCCTTCGTGAACTCTAATTTGGGGCTTCCTCTTGATGAAATTAATCTCTATCCATAACAAAGGTTCCTCAATCGAGTGATTAATCATCGATCTTCTCTCCTATGATCGATGTTTGCTTCATGCATGCATAGGCGCTGTCGAAGCCTTGGAATTGTATTGTTGATGCGATGCAACCGGAGTTCAAGTAGCACTGATGAGCAAGATGAGAAATATGGGTTCTCGCCAGTACTTATGATTGCAGCAGCCAAGGAAGGCCATGTATGTTGATGCCTTCCGCTTCCTTGTCTTTAATTGCCGATGCCAACGTTAAGCTAAACAATCAAGCAGGAGATCAAGACGGCAATTATGCGCTCTCTCTCTCTCTCAGTCGAGCAGCAATGCAGATCTTTTTGAGCAGGTGAGGTGATGCTCGAGTTTGCTCTTGAGAAGGGCAATGCAGGATCGGAGGCCAATATTCTATGCTCTGCACTATGTTGCTCGGCGTGAAAACTTAGGTATTGTTTGAAATAGGAGATAACAGGGGATATTCCCTTCCCAAAAGTCATAACTATAAGGCTGTGTTTGATAGCTTTTGGGCTATCCTTGGATAAATGTACAGGATAGCATTTATCCAGAAGATAGCTGAGGGAATAAGTACCTTTTAAAATTACCACTCTGCCATCAAGGGATAACTTTAGTTATTCCTGGGTTTCCTAGAGAATAAGTTCAGGGGATAACCCATGGTTAAACATGGGTTATCCTCTCTGGTTAAACTTTTTCAGCACTATCCCCTGTAGCTATAGCATTTGGGGATAAGGAGGGATATCCCTTGGATAGCTGGGAATAAAGTTAACCAAAGGAATAATAATTCATGGTTAACCATGGTTAACCATGGGATATCCCTTCAATGGTTAACCATGGGATATCCCTTCAATTTATTCCCTAGAAAATGCAGGAATAGCTGGTTATCCCTTCAAATAAGAGTAAAAAAAAGTTAGCCTATGGATTTACCTTTTTGGGGATATCCCCTCTTATTCCTAAAAAGCCATAACTATAAGGGATAGCTGGGAATAAAATTAACCAAAGGGATAATTCATGGTTAACCATGGGATATTCCTTTGGTTAACTTTATTCCCAGCTATCCCTTATAGTTATTTCCTAGAAAATGCAGGAATAACTGGTTATCCCTCCAAATAAGAGTAAAAAAAAAGGTTATCCTATGGATTTACCTTTTTGCATTTGATATGATAAATGGGATAGCCAGAGGACAAACTATATCCCGTACACTTATCCATGAATAATATTTTTTCTATCAAACACTACCTTAGCTGCATGCAGTACGTGCGTCTCTTGACCAGACCACCAGGGGCTGCGATATATGTCAATATACACCACTGATGTTGGCAGCAAGAGAAAGGGCATGGAGCGTTATGAGCTCTTGATTATTGCTTCTGGTGCCAGATCACGTGATATGAAAAATCAGCGAGGCCGAGGTGAGACCGCCATTTCATTAGCATGAGCTAGCAAGGGTCTTGATCTTGGAAGGTATCAAGGTTCTAAGGATGGTGGGGGCTGCAGGCGTACTGCATGCTGCGGTGGGGCAAGTCGAGCTGCAGGAATGTGGTGTGCAGGGAGGCTGAGGTGCATTTTGCGTGCGAGGGTGGGAAGGAGCTGGCAGAGCTCTGGGTGAGGGGCATCAGGCTGGTGAGCCAAGGGCAGCTTTTAGTAGAGGAGTGAAGTGAGCGTGGTAAGGGGAGTAATTAAAATACTGAGAGGCTTATCCTTTTAGAAGGGGCCTTTTGAATGTTATGCTGAAAGGAAGAATGGAGAGAGAGAGCGAGAGAGAGAGAGTGGTGTTGACAGTGTAGCAGCCGGACTTCTGCTCGAAGTCGGGCTTTTCTTTTGTTCCTTGGTTTTGAATGGTGGTGGGTGCACAGTTTGATTTTAGAGAAATTGTAGATTTCTCTTTTTCAGTGCACTCCTTGAATAACGTTAAGACGCAGGATTCGGAAAGCCAGGTGGAGGGACGTACGACTGTACGAGCGGGCTTCTATGCCTTGGGGACTGCATGAGATAGCGAAGACAAACTAGAACGCGGCTGATCCTGAGAATTGCTCTACCGGAAAAATCTCACATGATGCTGATTGTAGGATTGTGCCAATGTACCATACGATACGATCTGATGCACTTTGAGGTAGGCTATGGCTTTAATGATGTTAGCATATCTGGTGCACTAATGGTGCGAGATACGCTTTACTTGTCGCTTAGCATTGGCGTCTAAATGGTGGGATGCTAAGAGCACCATGGGGCTCGTACAGTTGTTGATATCTTGTGGCCAAGTAAAATTGCAATCAACCACTCCTTGGTAAAACAGCCTTTTTAAAGCAAGAACTTTTGTTTGAATCCCTGTGAAGTGTCTCTTTAAAAAAAACAAAAACAAAAACAAAAAACAAAAAAACAAAAACAAAAACAAAAAAGAAGTCCCCCTAACTGACTAGGGGGTGACTTTCCAGTTTCCAACACCTTTACATGGTTGCGATAGAGCCGAGGTGATGTCAAAGTTTAATATCCTACACCTGCTTGATAGGGCTCAGTTATTCACCATGAAAAAGATATATAAAAAGAGGGAAAAATCAAGCCAACACAACAAATCAAAAATTAAAAAAAACGCCTGCAACCTAAACGCTTAAATCCAGACTTTCTGCCGTCTAGGCATGAGAACCCTGCTCGGTCATCAAATGGCATAATTAATGACAAGTTTCCTTCACTTGTTCAGTGGATGACTGCTTAACAAGCTATAATTCAACTTAAGCAATGTTTAACAAGAAAACACCTTAAGTTTTGCTTTATGGAAAAACTTCCACCAGTTACAATTTCAGAACTGCAGTAAAGCTGGGAGCTAGTCAGTCTCTGTCTTCCAAAAGAACATCAGATTTTAACCTTTACCTCAATAGGAATGGCCCATGACACTCCTGTGTTTAATGCCTCTATTCTGCAACCATTCCTGTGAAGGCTTATGTTGCATGGTGTCTCTCATCGCTAAGATATATACTTCCAGATGAATGGGAAAAACTTTAAAATGCAGATCACTTCCCATTTATCTCTTTCTCCTTTGCCTTGCACATATCTTCTGCTGACTTGACAAATCGTTTAGTCAACTCTTCAACCTGAACAAAGCGATGAGTGGCACGTTGCATATTAAATAAAGTATAACCTTTAAAAAGGGTTTTTGATTTGTTACCCACCTCCTTTTCAAGCCTCTTTACATCATCTTTGGGAATATTTGAAGCTGCTTTCTTTATTGAATCCAGTGCCTACAAAGTCCACATCAATCCCCGGTCAGGAAAAAGGGATGGGCCGCATATAACTGATAGCACAGGCAGGAAAACTAGCCTGGAAAATTGAATATCTATCACTAGGAGCTGGGGGAATTTGGACAGCGTTTTGTCCAAATGCTTAATAAGAAAAACAAAAGGCTCAAGTGATCCAAGGACAGCATTTATTTCTGATTAATTTATGAAGGATGTTGCTGCAAATATTAATCATAACTTCGAACATTTCCATTCCAAAATATTAGGTGTTGTGGACCACACAAATCTATTTTGTTGTAGTTCCATTATTAACATAACCATCTATTTTAATTATAATAATTTAAAAAAAGAAAACTTAAAAGAACTTGCTTCCTATACTTTTGTCGTGCTCTTCTAATGCTTTGCTTAACGTCTTCACCCGCTTTAGCAACCACCTTACACAAAGCCTGAAAAAAAGATGCAAAGTAAGAGACTATAGCAGATTTAAACACGACAACAGTTGAATGGAATATATTATTGAAAGAGCTTACCTGGATGTTCTCCTTGGTCAACCTGGAAGACATTAGTAAATGCCAAAAACACGAAAGGTAAGTCGCAAGCAAAGCTGATGGAAATAATGAAAAAGGCATAGATTTTGTACAAAATGTTAACTATATGAAAAGGAGATACCCAGCTACCTACAATTTTCCCACATTCCTAAGAGTGTAAAAAACCCAGCTTAACTTCAGTTACCAAGCAAATTATGAATATTGGAGGTTAGAGACATACGGTGGGATTGCTGCAATCATTCGTTGCCCATCAGGTGTTGGATTTAAACCCAATGGAGACGAAATGATTGCATGCTCTATTGCCTTCAATGCCTGAGACAAAAAGATCACTTTTAGATACTCAAATAACTAACAATGGTTTTCATAGCTAACCAAACAATTTAAAATTTGATTGAGGACAAAAAATTTCTTTAAATAGCTTCAATACAAGCAAATCCTCTAACACGTTCTTTTTGGATACTCAAATAACTAACAATGGTTTTCATAGCTAACCAAACAATTTAAAATTTGATTGAGGACAAAAAATTTCTTTAAATAGCTTCAATACAAGCAAATCCTCTAACACGTTCTTTTTAGATACTCAAATAACTAACAATGGTTTTCATAGCTAACCGGACAATTTAAAATTTGATTGAGGACAAAAAATTTCTTTAAATAGCTTCAATACAAGCAAATCCTCTAACACCAGTTCTTTTCCAGAAAATAATTGAATATTGCTTACAGTCCAAGTTATTCTAAGAGCCAATTGAGCCACTAAAGTAAATTTTTACTTGCAATGCCATTTGCAGCAAAGAGTGGACCTTCACAATTTAGAGAAGAGCAAGATCTCAAGTATATTAATGCTAAAGATGCTAGAGCTCCATGGCCATGGCCTACTGATAGTGCTGACACTAAGCACATGAGAAATCATGGTAAGATACTAAGAATTTCGACAGAAGGTTCCTGGCTACACAAATAGGGGCAAGAAGCCATTCAAAACTGACAAACAGGACTGCCAATGGACCAGGCAAGCTTGAGTGGCCAAAAAATCAACCTGCTATAACCTGTGGCCTGGGCTAAGATTCATGACCTAAAGCCTGACTTGGCCTGAAAAGTATGAAGCCCAAATGTTTTTGGCTTTGGACCAGGCTTAAATTTTGATTAAAAAAATTAATAGGGCCTGATTTGAGCCCAGCATACTTGATAAAATACCCAGACTTCGGTTGGGCTGGGGTCCAAGCTTTCAACCAGAATCTGAGATTAGCCTCAGAATGACACAACCTGGCTCATTGACACCCATAACAAGCAAAAGTGATTCTCAGAGTAGGCATATTGGATTGATGGTTGAAGAGACAACACACGTTAAAAAAAAAAAAAAAAAGGACATCAGAGACCATGAAAGGGGCTGATGACAGAGACTTGTTAATGCGAGCCTTTAGAAAGGATGCCATTCTAGCATTGATTGATGCAATGGAGCTAGAAATAAAGGTAAGCTCAACCAGTCCCAACCAAAGTGATGGGAGGATGTTCCCCAGTCAAGATGGACCAAGGCAGAATGATACCAAAGAATGGTCAATTGCCTAGATGGGCTATCTATGGAAGAAGATATTAGGAAGCATGGATACAAATATGGTAGCCATTGGGAAGAAAAAAAGCATCAGACATGGAAAGAAAAAAACATTATGATTTATTAAAAGGGAGTCTCATTAAGGGCTGGAAAAAATAAGAAAGATGGTGATGAACCGATAATAAGAAAACATGATCGAAGATCTAAAAGAAATGAAAAAGGCCATATAAATACACATGTTCCATCTGCCACACTCAACTGTCATGGTAGTTTTCATGATCCATGTGTCTCATAAAGTTAGCTCTCGAACCACCCCTCTCTGGATGCATTATAAAGAGAGCAAAGATACCAAAAAACTCTTAGTCAAGTTGCAAAAGTCTGTGACAATCATAATGCTATAACATAATAAAAAAGAAGCATTGAGGGAGAAAAAAAGAATGCACCTGCTGCAAAGAAGTCAAAGTATGTGTATCAAATAGGTTGATGGTTCTGTGAGTTTAAAAGCAGTAAGTTTAAAAGCAATAAGGACAAAGGTTTTAATAGGGATGGCAATGGCCCGGGAATGATCCGGGACGGTCTATACCGATCCCCATCTCCATTAGAAAAAACGTTTTCGTTCCTCGTCCCGTTAAGCTGTTATAATTAACGGAGCGGAGACGGCGGCCGGGTACCCACTGGATACCCGTTTAAATAAGATAGAGACTAATCGAGATGATGATATTGATATATATAAGAGATTCTTCGACTCTGGGATAAGAAAGAAGAGAACGAAAAGTAAGAAAGAAAATAACTAATAAAGAAAAAAATTAAAAATAAAGATTTTCAAAACAATAACCGTACAAAAAAATACATTCAAATTTCAAAGAAATAAATAAAGAGATATCTTTCTAAAGATATGAGTATATCAAAAAAGAAAAAGGTATTGAAGGGCGTCGATGGGGCAGCGATTGGCGAAGATAGACGATGGACTAATGAAGACGATTACGTGAAATAAGAAAAAGCAAGAGTCAAAATTATATATATTATTTATTTTAAATTTTTAATTTTTAATATATATATATATATATATATTTAAAACTTAAATATATTATATTAAAGTTAACGAGGACGGGATGGGTAAACGGGGATGGGGTGGAGAATACCGTCCCCGGGCCGTTTACCCGTTTAGCCGTTAACGAAAAATCTCCATTACCCGTTAAGCCATTTAGACCGGGGATTCCCTGACCTGTTAAACATAGTACCGACTGGGTAAACGGCCAAACGGAAAAAATTGTCATCCCTAGGTTTTAAGTCCTGTAGTGATGGATTTCTTGGCCACCCTACCCATTCCTATGAGAAAACAGGATAGAGAAAGCCATCCATGCAATGAAAGAAAAAGAAAGAAGGAAGGAAAGAAGAGGAAAAGGAGAGAGAAAGTAAGGGAGAACAAAAGAAAATAAAGAAGGGAAGAAAGAAGTGAAAAAAAGGATATAAAGGAAGAAATAAAGAAGATAGAAAAGAAGGAAGCAAGAAAAGGGAAGCAAAAAAGAAGAAAGAGAAACGAAGAAAGGAAAGAAGGAAGAAAAGAAAGAAATAAAGGAAATAAAGAAAGAAATAGAGTACTTATTGGAACACTCTACCGGGATGGCCATTGGGATAAAACAAGACAATAGGGCATCTCATTCCGTGAAGATACCAGAACAATTCCATCCTATGGGATTTAAAACCTTGATAAGGACAACAACTAGATGCACAAGAGTGTAATAAAAAGATAAAAAAAGAATAGCCTTAGTCCAAAATTACATGGCACATGGATTAAACTAATGATGTTTCCCCCTAACTACCACCATTATATAATCAAAGATGACTATATATCCAAGAATGTTTTTTGCTTTTTTTTTTTAAAGGTGTGGCGGGGGTAGGAGGGGAGTACCTTGAGAATATAAAGTCACAAATAATAGACGGCATCATATATATTAGAAGACATCCACATTAAGCATTAAAATAAAGTACTTTCATGCTTCTAGGCCGGATAGTTGAAAAGGCTATTGTAGACATAAAAGACATCTAAGTGATAAAACATGAGGTGATTTTCAAATAACATGAGAGATTATCAGCAAGACTGATTAAATACAAGAAAGCGACTATGCTAAAACATAAAAATAATAAATCCCACCTGCACTTAGCAAAGAAGGATAGAGATCATTAACTAAAAGGCAAGCCAGAATAAGAGCCATATGCCACAAAATCATATATATCCAACCAAGAAGGCAACACCAAGGACTCAAAGCGGTTAAGAACAACGGCACGAAAAAAAAGAAGACAACTTGTAGTTACAGGACATGATAAAGACTTAATGGATGCAAAAGCAAATAAATTCACCTTAAACAGATCCACACTCTCAAAAACCTCGGGCACATTCCATTATCCAAAAGAATAAGCAGGCATACTACAGCTACATAAAAACGATAACACCTCTAAAAACTCAGAATTTTTTAATAACAATTATTAGCAATAAGCTTTGGCCTACAATTGAGTATAGATCTGAATCAAAGCACATCCCATTTTGTGGGAACTGACAATGTGACTTTAACAAAAAGAGGTGAAATAAATTCAATGCCTCTAAGTTGAAAGATTTATCTAATATATAAAACAATAATTAAACTAATAAACAGATATGCATTGAGATATAGAAGAATGTTCTAGGTACCTTTTCAGAATATATGCATAAACACCAAAAATTTTACAACCAGCATTTTCAGCCTTTAAGGTCTCATCTAGTATAGTAAGAGGAAACCTGTATTTTGGCACATATGCTGAAACACAAAACCTTCGCACAGGTATTTTTAATTTTTTTGAGTTCTATTGCTCTTCATCCATTAAAGCACATAACTCGCTGCACATGAATCTCATAGCTCTTAATCCTAAAAAAATCTCATCCTAGTCAATAGCTAGCCTCCATATCATGATATTTGATTCTCATAGTCCTTGGATCCTGAGAACTCCCTAGAAGACCTAATCCTAGCTATCCAACCCTTTCCTTCAACCTTGGCCATCCAAACTAATACAAGCCAACAAATATAACATCCCTTAATCTCCACCATCCAATATAAGCGACCTCATCAATCCTCTTCTTCAACCCCTAGCCAATCATCTTAGCCATTTCATCTTAGTGCTAAGCCATTATATTAAAGGCATCCCTTAGAGCAATCAATCCTAGCCCTCCATCCCTTCATTCTCCCACTAAAAACAGCCAGCCCAATAAAAGGGATAAATTAGCAAGCCTCAAAGGAGAGTTCATGCTTTCCTTCTACATCCAAAAAGCCATTAACCCTTTTCCACTATTCTAGCCTAATCCAGGCAACTTAAGTAAGGAAGAAGACCTCCTTCCTCTCCGTAGTTGGGGGGCTCTCCAAGTAGAGAAGCGACACCAAGAGGATATAAAGAGAAAGCTGCATTAAGAGCATCAAGGTGCTACATCTTCAACCTTCTCTATTCCCTCTCCATCTCTTCTCTTATTTTTCTTTGAGCTTTTTTTTTTATTACCTTTAGAAGCTCCAACTTAACAGGGTAAAGGGGTGCATCTAAGGGTGCATCCCCATTACTAACTCAGATCCTTCCCATAAAAAGGCCTTATCCCTAACCATAGACTTTCTAATTTTCCTAATAAGACTAGTTGGTGACTCTCAAAAAATTGTACTAGGAAGTTGCCCGCACCAATCAATTGCATTAAAAATAAAAAATTCTTTAAAAGTTAACCATTCTCTGGTGAGTGCAACCTAAGTGTAAAAAAACCAAATGAATCAGTTACTTATCCCCATCAATCAAGGCTTTCTTGCTAACAAAGCGAAGACCTTTTCTTTGACATCCTAAACAAGGACCACTTCAATCAAAATACATGTAAATTTTGATGCAATTATATCTCAAATGTCAAAAAAAAAAATAAATAAATAAAGAAAACCAGCCCAACATCTAAGAAGCATGAAACTGATACTTTATGATTTAATCCCCAAATAGGGTTTCATTTACATGATCAATGGATAGAGGCTTTAGTTTTTGTATTGTATGACTCCTATCATTTTTTATATGATCATTTCTCAGCATATCAGAATTTGAAAATAAATATATATGGCTCATAAACAAATAATGCAAAAAAAAAAAAAAAATCACATTAGGTGGACAATTTCTGTAGTAGCTTTAGCAAGTTCAGAAATTGACATATGTTGCATGGTATTGTGGCAGTATGGGACCACTATTTTTTGGATATCTTATTGGCTTGTTATCTTATACCATCTAAATAAAGAAATAAGTTTTTTTTCCCTTTCATTTTCTGTATCACCTTGTTAGATAGATATCATTATTGGTTGTCTACATAACATATACAACAGAAATATACAAGCACTGGATCATATATGTCAGTCCAAATAATGAACATCCAAAATATGCAAGCATGGAAATCTTAGGGTTAAGATTTAAAAGTTTGCTTACATTGGGGTCGTATGGTGTCACTGAGAGGGTCTGTGCATCTAGGACAGAAACAACAGCAATATGATTCAGGGGTATCTTTGCACCACCAGTATCCACAATGATATGATCAAGCATCCCTGTAAATGACATTAAGGCTGCAATCTTGCAAAACTATGCTGGACAAAAATACCTTCTAGAAATGAAGCATAGAAACTACACCTGCAGATGCCCTTCCAGTCCGAAGTTTACTCAAGTCTCGTGACAAAGCAACAATTGCTGCCTCCATCTGTGAAGTAGCAGTTGACTTTACAGTAGGTCCAATGTCAGGAACAACCTGAACTGTGCCAGCATCATCCTCATTCTCTACAAAATAGCAAGCCCTTTATGAAATTAACCATAGTCCTTACAAACTTAAAAGATCTGATCAATGCAATTTCCTAGTAAAGTCTTCAATTTGTTTCTTAGTAGAATGATACCAACAGCAGGTTTGTTGAAAGCAACAGAGAAGCTTTAAGTCTTAGATCTGCCTTATAAATCTAATGTTCTATTATCAGATCCGCATTATAACTTGTAATCCCTTCTTTGTCCACAAAATTAGTGCGTGGCTTTTGATGTAGCAAAGGTACTAGTCAAAGAGAAATCATTAATGCAGCTACATAGCTGAAAAGAACATAAAATATGCAGGTGCTCTAGAAATTCAACCCTTTGATATAGAGAGTATGTTTCCTTTAGCTTTGATGGATATTTTTTTCTCTGAGAAAGTCCAATTAATCTATTAGTAGAGTGAAACCAAAAGCTTAAATGAAAGTTAATTGATAATAAATGAATAAGTATTTCAAATTTTTCTTTTTCATCTCCAATGTAAGATTTTTTTTTAATTATTGGTATTACACTAACACTAACTTTAGCTCAGATGTCAAAAGTGTGAGGACAGAACATGAGATAAAATAGAGGGAAGAAGGAAGAGATCGAGCGGCTTACTTGTCTTCCTGCCTTTGGCGAAACCTCGCCGATTTCCGAAGAAGAAATCGGAGCCCAAACGGTCCAAGCCATCACGGAATCCAAAAGAAGCAGCCGCCCTAGCCGATTGGCTGGAAACGAGGTGGGAAAAGGGCGAGACGTTGCTGAAATGCCGAGAAGCCCGAAGGGAGAGGAGGCTCCTCGAGAATAGAGCTCGCCTGAGGCAAATCGCCATGGGTAGGGTTAGGTTTTCTCGATCTCCCTACCCTCTCGGATTCGCCGATGAAAGGGTTGGAGTGCGAGAAGAAAGAGAGAGACAGATATGGGATCAGCCTTTCGAGTTCGAGGGTTTTTGCGCTCGTCACGGTCGGGTGCTTTCTAAATACACCCTAAAAATTACTCTCCACACCCTCAGATTTTTAAAAATTTGTAAATTACTCTCCACACCCCTTAATTTTCTCTCTGCAACCCCGCACGGCCGCAACCCCCCCTTAAAACCCTCCCCCACCCTTTGTTTTTTCTCTCCACACCCCTCTCCCTCACACCCCACCCGCCCGACACCTCTTCCCTTCTCCTTCCCCGGCACGGCAGCGGCGAGCGGCGATCGGCGGCAGCGGCACTTTCCAGCGAT
The DNA here is from genome assembly GCA_900491605.1 of Calamus simplicifolius. Taxonomy (NCBI): domain Eukaryota; kingdom Viridiplantae; phylum Streptophyta; class Magnoliopsida; order Arecales; family Arecaceae; genus Calamus; species Calamus simplicifolius. The sequence goes on from UESW01004004.1 coordinate 605,096, forward strand.
CGACGGCAGCCGCGGCGGCAGCAGTGGCGGCGAGCGGAGGCGGCAGCGAGCGAAATGAACTATATAGCATCGATCGAATGAACTATCGCTAAGAAGAAAAGCAACTCAAATCCGAAGCTTTTCTTTCAGATTTCGAACGCAACGCAACACAAATATTCAAACTTTTGCACCAGAGCGCCGAGAACCGGTTCCATTCATGCCATTCAATCCATTAACAACTAATAACATTCAAAAAACACAAGAAACAATGAATAAATACAAACCGAAGCTAAAAACGTCACCTTTTTCGCTTATTTCCGTGGGAAATCGACGAAACCCTAACCACCAGCCACTGAGACCCTAGAGCAACAGACCTTCTCCGACGAGCTCTCAGACTGCATCCGTCCAAACCCTGCGATCAGATCCGAACAAGAGAAGACAAGCTCATAAACCAAATTTCAGAGTTCGGAGGAACAGTGGAACGCAAATGGATCACAGAAAACCCTAGCAATGGCAGCGGCGGAAGCGGAGACTGAACAAGCTCTCTCTCTCTCTCTCTCTCTCTCGGGCCAAATGGGAGGCATTAAGAAAATAGCGGCCGAAATGAATAGGCGACGACGTCGGCGGTATGGGAAAAAGTCGCTTCGCGAGCGATGCTGCTGGCGTTTGGGAGAGGCTGTGGCTGCGCGCACGCTTGTATTCAAGTCCTCCCCTCTCCTGCCCACCCTTTGGCCGACTTATTGCATCATCCCCTCTCCGCTATTTTAAAAAACATGCATCCCATTTTACGCGCGCGCGCACGCAAATAATGATGATTATAAATAAATAATCTTAGCATAGTTTTAAACTTTCATAATATTGGATTTTTTTAAAAAAAAATTAAAGTTTGAATAACACAAGGGATTAAGAGGATTTGCAAGGATATTAATTTATATTATAATTATTGGTAAAAATTGACTTATTTTTTGGGATGATGATTCATAAAATGATGCTTTGGATTTATGGTTAGAAAATGAGATTGGGTAACCATCTGACTACGACTTTTATTTGATTATATTAAATTTAAATTATATTAGTTAAATATATTAATTTAAATTCATACTTGATTTGATTTGGTATATCATTATCATTGAAACTATTGTAGAATTTTGGTCTGCATGCGAAAGGTGAGATTTGGACTTTTTTTTATTATTGCCGTAAAAATTCGTTCTTCGGCTTAGGAACGATGCACGTCAGGATTCGGATAACACTCTCTCGGATGAATCTGCAAGGCAGTCCTCATGCAGAAATCACAATAAGTAGTACCTGTGGAAGACCCTCCGATGTCCAAGTCAGTGAAGATTCTGAATAAACGGTTGAGAGGAGAAGACTCCAACGGAAGGATTTTCCTTCTTGACGTGATTTTTCAAGAGCAACGACCTTTGCTATAGTTATTTTTTGAACTTAGATTGCTTTTGAAGGCGTATCTGAGGGGGTCTTGGGACTTGGTATTTGTACGCTGCCAAGAAGGTGAACCGTTACCTGATTTTTGGATACGTTTTAGGGAGTTGGCATCTGATAAGGCCAGAATCCCAACAGTTATGAGGATCGGCAGTTGATGAAGATGACGGGCGTTTTATCAGAAATTTGGAATCTCTCATGGATGGAGTGTTGTATTTGGCTTCCATTCCAGTTTTGGAAGGCTTATTTCGCGATTCTTGCGATCAGGGTGGTTCATCCTTCGAGATATATAGCGTGGTTTGAAGTAGCAATGGCGCTTACATTGAAGGGATGATGATCGATCCTAGCAAGGTACTAAGATAGCTCGGTCCTACTGAGGTTCGGATATAGCTCGGCCTTTCCGAGGTACTGAGATAGCTCGGCCATATGGTTCGGCTCTAAAGTTCGACCAGATAGTTCGGCTCAGTAACTCGGCCTTAGTCATTAGGCACGTTTATTAATGTGGTGATAATTTTTTTTCATATCACATGCCTCTCACTCACTATTTCGAAGCCTAGGTTCGGGCATAGGGAGTAGAGTCCATGATGGCTCAATCTTATTGGTAGAATTTGAACCAATAGAGGCACGTCATTATGGCTCCATAAATGCCAAGCCGGGCATCTAGTTGGACGAAACTTGGCCAAATCGAAGGTCAAGGCACGTGGCCGATGAACCTTGATTTTGTAAAGCTTTTACTTGGCCTTGCCAAGGTACAGAGAGTATTGCTTGGCTCTGTCAAGGTATGGAAAAAAATTTGCTCAGTTGTGTTGAGGTTCGAAGAAATTTTTACTTGGCCCTGCCAAGATATTGAGAAATTTTTACTTGGCCCTACCAAGGTACGGAGAATGATGCTCGGCCCTGCCGAGGTACGGAAAAATTTTTACTTGGCCCTGCTAAGGTACAGAGAATGTTGCTTAGCCCTACCGAGGCATGTAGAAAAATTTGCCCGGTCGTGCTGAGGTTCGAAAAAAAATTTGCTTGGTCGTGCCGAGGTTTGGAGAAATGCTGCTCGGCCGTGTTGAGGTATGGAGAAATTTTTACTTGGCCTTGCCAAGGTACGAAGAATGTTGCTTGGTCCTGCCGAGGTACGGAGAAATTTTTACTTGACCCTGCCAAGGTACGGAGAATGATGCTCGGTCCTGTCGAGGTACGAAGAAAATTTTACTTGCTCTGCTAAGGTATGGAGAATGTTGCTCGACCCTGCCGAGGTACAGAGAAAAATTTGCTTAGCTGTGTTGAGGTTCGGAGAAATGTTGCTCGGCCATGCTGAGGTTCGGAGAAAAATTTGCTTGGTCGTGCCAAGGTTCGAAGAAATTTGCTCGGTCGTACCGAGGTATGAAGAAATTTTTACTTAGCCCTGCCAAGGTACGGAGAATGTTGATCGACCTTGCCGAGGTATGAAGAAAAATTTGTTTGACCATACCGAAGTTCGGAGAAATGTTGCTTGGTCGTGTCAAGGTATAGAGAAATATATACTTGGCCCTTCCAAGGTACTGAGAATGTTGCTCGGCCCTATCGAGGTATGGAGAAATTTTTACTTGGCTCTGCTAAGGTATGAAGAAATAGACCTGTAGGTCAATGATTGGGCGAGACTTGCCTTTCATCCATAACTCAAGAAAAATTATTATTTAATAAGAAATATTTGAATCGAAGAGTAAAGTTTTATTATAATGAGCAAAATGGCTCGGTTTAGGCATACTTCACTCGTAATATACTTGGGGTTTAATCTATTTATATGTCTTCAGGGTACTGTATCCCTTGAAGCTCTTCATTACTCGAAGATGATCCGAGTTCTACATCCTCGAGGTACGGTATCTCTTTGATGTCTTCATCTGAAGAGGTAAACCCCTCACACTGAACCCTTTCAAATCGGTTCTCATCTTCGCTTGACCATATCTGGTAGGATCTGATGTGGGCAAGCTTTTTAACAACGCCAGTCGCTGATAGGTTCGGCACGCGTAGTTGTCATCGTAGCTCGTCATCTCGAGCAGTTGAAGAAATGGGATGGGGGGATTGCTGCCATGGTGTTGAATTGTGGCGAGAGAATATTGGAGGTAAGGAGCGAGCCCGACGGGATCTGGGCAGGCTCCTATCTCCTCCCCTCCGTGGTGCCAGTTCAACTTCTCTATGGCCGGGTTATCGCGGGAGGCTGGTGACTTTCAGTGGGTTGGACGGAAGGACCACCAGTAGGACCGAGGTAACTGTTCCACTAGAAAGCTGCTGAGTGGGTGCAGGGGAAAGAAGACCCCCAAGAAGCCCCTGCACCAGTTGTATCAAGGCTTGAACTAGTTGGACCAGCATGGAAAAATAGTCCTGTGTGACTAGGGTTGCTGGCGATGGAGAAACCTCGGTTGGCGATGACTGCGAAGGCGTCGTGTTGTTGGTAGGATCAGGCCTTTAAAAGGTGGCCTGATCAGGAGCATCTGTGACTGCTTTCTTACGGTTGGCCATTAAGGAATCGTCTTTCTTGTATGGAACCTTGTCTCCTTGGTTTTGAGTTTTCAGAGAGACTTTGAGCCCTTTCTTTAGCACCAATCTGTTGCTGCAAAAATCCGTTCTCCGGCTTGGAGGCGATGTATGTCAGGATTCGGGTAGCGCTCTTCCGTTCGGATGGACCTGCAAGGCTGTCCTCACACAGGAATCACAGAGGATGGTCCCTGCAAAAGACCCTTCAACGCCCAAGTCAGTAAAGATTCTGAGCAAACAAATGAGAGGAGAAGGCTCTAGCAGAAGGATCTTCCTCCTTGGCGTGATTTTTCAGGAGCAATGACCTTTGCTAAAGTTATTTTTGGGCTTAGATTGCCTTCAAGAGTGTACCTAGAGGGGTCTTGAGACTTGATATTTGTACGCTACCAAGGAGGTGAGCCGTTACTTGATTTTTCAGGCATGTTTTAGGGAGTTGGCATCTGATAAGGCCGGAATCCTAACAGTTACGGGGATCGGCAGTTGATGAAGCTGATGGGCGCTTTATCAAGAATTTGGAATCTCGTTGATCATGGACGGAGTTATGTATTTGGCTTCCATTCTGGTTTTGAGAGGCTCATTCCACGATTTTTACGATTATGATGGTTCATCCTCCGAGATATACGGCGTGGTTTGAAGCAACAATGGCGCTTATGTTGAAGGGATGAGGATCGATCTTAGCGATGTACTAAGATAGTTCGACCATGCTGAGGTTCGAATATAGCTCGGCCCTTTCGAGGCACTGAGATAGCTTGGCCAGATAGTTCGACTATGAAGTTCGGCCAGATAGCTCAGCTTTAGTCATTGAACACATTTATTGATGCGATGATAATTTTTTTCTGCATCAATTATATATTAGATTAAGTTTTGGTAGGTATATATTGAAAGTTAAGAATTGATATGTAAGTAGCCATAGATTTTAAAATATTATAGAAATGACTAGCACTTATCTAAAAAATGGTAATGGTAGATAAAGATAGATTTAGTAATAATAATAATAAAGTTCTTTAATAAGAAGAATGCCTATAATATTTTAAATGATGTTTCCACAACCGATTTAGGAGATCAACTTGCTATAAAGGGTTTGAATGATCTAAATTTTTACAATTTCCTAATATAAATTTGAAATAATTTTATTTTTAACTATAAATAATTTAAGATACACTATTTATACTTCACTAAAATAAATATTGATTTCTAATTTCTAAATACTAAGTACTAAATACTAATATTTATATGGTAACAGAAAAGGAATGAGTGCGATAGAAGGCTGGGCTGATGATTAGAACAGAGATATTTCTGGGCAGTGCGATTTTAAAAAGATAATGAATTACTAATATAGTAACATTAACTACTGGTTGGCGACAGATAATAAATGAGAACAGCCGTATTGGCCATTAAAAATGATGATAACTATAAAATAAATAATGTTTTTATTTAGTGTTCTTTCTAAGTTTGTTTAATTATGGTTATGTTGGATTTTTTTATATATAATTAAAGAATTGTTTATATAAAAGGTGTTGATGTTCACCACCAACGACAACGCTTTTTTTTTTTTCTTAAAAAAAAAAATCTAAACAGAATGGCCACATGGTCACTGCTCACTAGTCATCGGCCGAGGAGCCACCTAGCCATTTGAGCTGTACAGCGGTAGAGATTTAGACAAGATTGCCTGAGCCTCAACATCAAATCGGATATTGATTCAGGCCGACCATTTTCGTTGCAAGCTCAAAGTCATACCGAGCATCTGGATTACAAACTAGACCTGAGAAAATCAAAAACCCCAAACCAATGATTAATCAGGGATTTCTCTGCAGTCTGCACCATCTTAGTGTTAAAAAACCAACATAAGCTAGAGAACTGAAGCATAGAGTAAAATAGGCTAATTTCTACCAAAATGCAGACTTTCCTTTATACTGACTGGAATACCGACATTTTCCCCCCAGCCAATTCTCTAATTGCACGCTGAAGCACATTAGAATCTACAACAGAAAATTTACAGAAGAGCAGGTAGGCGCATGAACTCAAGTATTTACAGTGTCATAACGATGTCTTTATTTCAACAGACGCTTCACCTAGAACGTTCTTCGATATCTGACCAGTCCTCATCAAGATCATCAAGTTCATTAAGCTCATCAAGTATTGACTGATTCAGCCGTTTCCGGGATACCCTTCTGTGCTTTTTAAGTTCAAGTCGTGGCTCTGCTTGTTTAGTGCCCATGTCACCCACCTTGTACCTGCAAAAGTTGGTGCAGACATAGTTTAATAATTTGCATAATATCAACACAGCAGCTTTAGTTTATAGCATGCCTTGACATATATTAGTTTATACGTCAGTCATTCCCTTCTGATCAGAGTATCACTACCTCCACCACAAATGCTTCTAACGAAGTAGTCTTTGAATTAGTTTAGACAAAATAATATCTTTCAATTAATTTCATCAGTAACTACCAGCTAAAGTTTGTCTACTTTGGACTATAAAAATGACGGGATAAATAATGATGACAGTTGACCAAGTATATATACAAAAGAATTATGATGGGTCAGATATTAACTACATTATTCAATAAAATATATTTATTTAACTGATGAATGGACAATAATCCAGGCATCCAAATGATTGCTGATTACCGTTTCTTCTTCATGCATTGCGTACAGTTGCCAATTGCCATTAAGTCAATGCACATTAAATGGACATAAGAATCGACAAGTTTCAAGATGAGTGATATTTTGGCAAATAACTAATTACAAGATAAGCCAGATCAATGACCTCGGACAGTGAGGTAACAGACGTTAGCAACTAGGAACGACAATAAATTCAACCTCCACAAGCGTTATATGCTGATAAATGAAAGGTGAGGCATGCACACATGTGCATTGTTACCTCGCCCACCAGTGGTTTAAACAAGTTAGCAGAGGTAGAACACAGACACTATAATACCTCATACAAAATGAAAGCTGGCTGTAACGACTCAGGCCCTAGACTTGCAACATCCACGAACCCGTTTCGTTATAAGAAAACAACGGACAAGGTTCACACCAACTTGGGCCACCACAGCCCAGAAGAGATCCAATTGGTGCCTTGTCCTTCTTGCTTTACTACATATAAACCACTCAACCAACTCCCAATTTCCCGATGTGGGACTATTGGGAGGGGCATCACACTGGTTCACATCATAAACCAATATCCAGAACAGTATTTCAACTCTATAACGTGCCAATCATAAGCAATGGCCTGAATGCTTAATTGAAGTGACAATAATCATGAAGTGACAAAATCCTGACCTAGCAAGCCATAGGTCATCATACTGGATTATATGGATTGCTGTTTCAAACTTACCTCACATCACCTTCTCTCTTTGTTCCAAACATCCGTAACTGAAACTCCTCTCTGATTTTGATTTCATCAAGCAATTGCAAATAGTATGGATATCTTTCCCAGTCTCCCATTACAACACATCCAGGTTCGCCGAGGTGTAAGCAGTCATTAAACGAGCATTTCTCAGGTTCGCTAGCCTCGAGCATCTGCCTGATCTGAAGGGATTAAGGGATCACAAGAAAAATCAGCCAACAGGAAACCACTAACTCTATTCTGGAAAGATAGTAATATATATTGAGGTATAAGGTGACACACAAAACCAAAGCCCAAAAAAAAACAATTAAACCAACATACAACAATATGACATGTAATAGTCCAAATTAAACCTCTGGAAATGTCTCTGCAAGAGTTCTTTTTGTCACTTTCAGCAGACTAGGCTGGTTAAAACCAGGAGTGTCAGCAAGAAAACCTCCAGCAGATAGTGGAAGTAAAGAAACATGTCGGGTTGTGTGCTTTCCTCTGCCACTTCTTTTAGAGACAGTGCCAACTCGCTGCTCTCCAAACCACTTGCTGCTTTCATCCTGACAATTTATAGAAACAAGAATTTCATGTTCATAACAACAATCAAAGTTTAAGAAATTATGTTATAGTACGCAAAGTAAATAATTAGACTTCCCTTAACTGATAAATTTTATGCATAAATATGAAAATCAAATAAGCATAAAAGAATAAACCTATTGCCAAATTGATATAAGAATATTTAGAACACTGTCACAAGTGAAAAAAAAAAGTGAATTACATAATTTTCATTCCCAAAACCCAACAAATACCATCAACGTTTCATGAAACCTATGAGGTATGTCATACAAACAAGAATATAAAAATTGATATAAGAATATTTAGAATACTGTCACAAGTGAAAAAAAAAAGTGAATTACATAATTTTCATTCCCAAAACCCAACAAATACCATCAACGTTTCATGAAACCTATGAGGTATGTCATACAAACAAGAACAAAATTTCAAAAATGAGACTACTTGGAGTAATAAAAGAAGCAAAGAAAAAAACATAGCATACATACGTGCTCAAGCAGATTATTCATTTCCTCCTCATTAGAAATGCTTTGACTGCTTCTCAAGGTATTGATAAGACTGGACTTCCCGACACCACTTGGACCAACAATTACAGTTGTTTGTCCCTTTAAGAGGTCTTCAAGAGCAGCTAATCCAGATCTTCGCTCAACACTACAAAATAGTGGTTTGTAACCCCAGCCATGAAGCCTTTCATTCCAAGAAGATAAGGCCTGCAGTCACAAAACCAAATTGCAAAATGAAAGTATAAAAAATGAAATAGAGATGCAATCCAAGAAAAACAATCTATTTCTTATAACTAAATAGAAACATTTCTCATCAATCATCTACAACTCAACTCAACTCAACTCATCTAAGCCTTTTCCCAACTATATGGGGTCGGCTACATGAATATGCTTCCTCAACTCTACTCTATTCAAGACTAAGTCGGCATTCAAATTACAAATAGTTATATCTTCTTTAAATGTTTTTATCCAAGTTAGTTTAGGTCTACCTCTACCTCTATCCTTACCATAAATTGTTAAAACATCACTCTTTCTAACTGGAGCATTTAAATGTATGTCCAAACCACCGTAATCGATTTTCTCTCATTTTATCTTCAATTGGAGCTACTCCTATCATTTCTCTTATATCTTTATTTCTAATTCTATTTTGTTAAAGTTTTACCACATATCCATCTTAACATGCGCATTTCGGTTACACTTAATTTATTCACATATTATTTTAGTATTGCCCAACACTCTATTTCATATAGCATAGCTGGTCTGATAGCGGTTTTATATAATTTTTCTTTTAATTTTAATGGGATGCGTCGATCATACAATACTTCCAAAGCACTTCTCCACTTAATCCATTCTTGCTGGACAATTGATTCCAAATACCTAAATTTTTCACTTTTTGATATCTCTTGGCTTGCAATCTTCAGTGTTTCTTCATTTGTATTTCTACCTTCACTAAAATTATATTTTATGTATTTAGTTTTAGTTCTACTAATCTTAAAATCTTTAAATTCTAAAGCCACTCTCCAAATCTCTAGCTTAGCATTTGCTCTAGTTTAGTTTCATCGAGCAAATACTATATCGTCTGCAAATAACATACACCATGGACAAGCACTGTGGGCCTGGCATGTGATAGAGTGCAATGGAATTACATCCTAACATCTTTTTAAGATTTAATGAGAAAAAACAAAAACAAAAAGCTTCAAGATTTGCAAGTTTTAAGATAGCTTTTTTTTGACACATTTATGGTTACCTGCTCAACTTAACATGGTTAACAACTTAGGCAAACACCTCATGGAGAAGCCTTTGTTTCCAAAAGGCCCTAGTCCTATGCACCATGTCTGCCAAGGCATGTTGCATTTGTGCTTCAGCTTCACATGCCTTGAATATCAAACTATGGTCCACAAATCCAAGCCTTTTGAAACTAACAAGCAATCAGAGATGTACAAATCAACTTCTAGTATGCAATAGCATCTGAGGTGTATTCTGTATTTCACATGCTTCATTAGCAAAAAAACAATGACACCTGTTGTACCACATGTTAGCATTGTGGAGTAACCCAGCAATCTTGCGGCAACTTCAAGCAAACATGTAGGCGAGATGTGGAGTTATGGAGAAAAGGTAACAAATGGGACATGAATGACAGTGCTTACTTCCTAGGTTCATATCTCGGAACTTCTTCAACAAATCTGTTAGGTGCTTGGCTCTTGCAAAGAGCCATATACGGGACTCTATTATAGCAAAGATCTATTATAAGCGCTACATATTACAGGTGACTCTAAAAATCATGAGATGAGAAAATTCTAACATAAACATCTAATTTCAAATAGCCATTAGAAAGCCCTGGAGGTCCTAAAGGTTCCAAGATAGTTCAAGCAAAGTGATATACTAATATTCCCCCATCAAGTTCAGAGATAGGAATCCATTAAGGCTTGAAAGGGCCATTGTAGGAAATCTTGGTTAGGTAATTGCCAATAAAGAAAAAGCAATCCAGTCTTCTTTTGCTACTTAAGATGCAGAAACAAAGGTGTTAGCAAATATTAAACTGCAAAAGGTGATACAAAGAGAGCCTATATTGTTCGATATGTTCCAACCACAAACCCATAAGCTTGAAAACAAGACTTAATACCAGAACCTTGATTGAAGATACATTAAGGACATAGAGGTTGCAGATCAATTGGCTTGGCATCCAAGATGTGTTCCTAGAGTATCTCCAATGTTAGTATCTTTATGGGGATTGTCATGGGACATGCAGTGCACAATAATGAACCGAACCTGGCTGATCCATACATCATTGATGGATCGATCATATGGGCCCATTGACTGATTTTTATTCCATCTTATACCAAGTGTCTCAAGTTGAGAAGCTGATAGGCCCCCTCGGATCGTGATTACTGTATGATATCTACTAAAGTTATTTCATTACAACCACATGCTACTAAAGTCAAAGACAGACCACCAAAGGTAAATAATGATTGATGTAGTCAAGTAGAGACCCATGTATCAAAGCAGGTACACCACATATTAGTTTGAGATTAACTAATGCCTAAAGAAATAATTAAGTGATCCAATGCAAGATCGACTGAATTATGGACTCCAATCAAACTCACCACCACTGACAATGTGCTTCCTGCATTTCCACTTTTTTATTAAGTGCCCTACCTCTAGCAAAAGCTCTATTCGGAATAGCGCATGGGCCTAAAGGAACCACCCTTCCTTGCACATGTCATACTTGATCATCTAATTATCTTTAAAAAAAAAAAAAAAAAAACCTTTCAGCTGTTTGTTCATACCCATGGTTAAGTTTGGCTCACGTTGCAGGCCATTTTCCAGTTCCTTTCTCATCGCCATTCACAGTGTAAGTACAGCTACGTCCCTTCGTTACAAAAAAAAAAGAGGTAAGATTACCTTCCCTTTTCTTCATCCAAATTTATTCTCTAAACCTGCATCACCTCCATATATCCCGGCCTATACATTATCCGCATAGATACAACTTTTCTCCTGTACTTCAATAGTATTATTACTTTACTGTAATTCCTGTTTATATTCTTCCTGTCACCAATTTTCTACCCTTCAAGCCTACTAATCTATTCTTCATCTCTTTTGGTCTAACATTACCATGTTAAGCCTGTATTTTTCAGTTTATTTTATAAATGGAATTCATACATTCAAGGCAACTCAATACCGCTGAAGGTTCTTTCTTTCAGGAACCTACTGTAGTCTTCAACGTATGATGGTAGCTATCATGCAATGTCTAACTCACCGAATCTAAGCCCATCCACTAATTCCTCCATGTCACTTTCAAGAAAAATTCTTCTGTTTAAGTGCATATAGATGGTGTAAGAAACTGAACTCGAGAAAGCAAGGTAATGATCAAACCTCTTCACCAACGAGCTCGGATTTGTTCAGCACCAACGTGAGCGGGATCCCAGTGGACTCGGCCTCGACCAAGAACCTGGTCAGAGTGAACGGTTCCAGCTTCGGCTGGTCCATCGAGAACAGCACCAGCAGATGATCTACATTGGCGACGGGGGGGTCCAAGATCTCGGTATTCCTCTTGAACACATCCTCGATCATCCCCCTCCTATCGGTCCAATCAACGGAACCAACGAGAACCTTATCCCCGACCAAAACCCTCCTCTTGATCTTCTTCAGCACAGCCCTAACGACACAGAGCAACTCCTTCCCGATCCTCAAATCAGAGACGACGACGCTCGGGCTTTCTGGCGGCCCGCCAGCGGATTCCACGATGACCCGCATGAAATTAGCCTGGGCGGCGGCGACAAGGCCAACGGCCTGGTTGGGGAGGAGCTTCCGGTGGTCACACGAATCGAGGCCGGGGGAGAGGGAGGAGGCGGCGCTGGTGGGGAGATCCTTGACAGCGTCCTTCGCCTTGAGGAGGTTCTTGTCGGGGGCGGGCTTGCGGGGGGCGTCGCGGGCGGAGAGGGAGACGGAGAGGGAGCGGAAGGGGGGGAGGCGGCGGAGGAGGACCCCGGCGGCGGGCGGAGGGGGGAGGTAGGGGAAGGGGCGGAGGCGAAGGAGGGCGGCGGAGGAGAAGGAAGGCATGGGAGGCGGGCTAGGGTTAAGGCTATGGGGTCACCGGAAAGGAGCGGAGGGAGAGTGAAGAGTGCGTTGCGGAGGTTACAAAATGGGGAACGGTCGGGTCGGTCATGGGCTTCGGTTTCACAGAAAAGGTTTAAAATGGAAGAAGGATGATGGGCGCTTTTTTTCTTTTTTTTTTTTTTTAATCCCGGAAAATAAAAAGGAAGGAGATGATATAAATTCAGGAAAATACTTTTGGCTTGCCGCACAAACGAGATTTTTTTTTTTTTTTTAGCACTGCCAGAATTATTCAGCGCACCCTCTCCTTATTTTTCTAAAAAAATTTCTAAACTATTTTTTTTTTTTTTAATCTCCACACCCCCTTCCCAACATCATCTATCCGAAACTATCCCTTTCCCTTCCCCCCTCGTCTCCTCTCCGGCACCACCACCTTTCCTCTCTCCCTCCCTCCCTTCCGTTTTCTCTCCGGCACCGGCTCCTTCCCCTTCTGTCTCTTCTTCCCTTCCTTCTGTCTTCCGTCTTTCGTTTTCCGTCTCCTTCCCTCCTTATCTTTTTCCCCTTCCCCAACACCCTCACACTCTGTATCGATCCTCTCCTAGCCCCATCTCCTCTCCATTCCTCGGCATCGGCACCCCCTCGGCACCGTTCGGTTAAACAGGACGGAACGGATGGCTTTCTTCAGCCTTATTTGACCGAACAAAGGCCCTTCGTTTGATTTATTTGGCAGAACGGAGGGCCTCTATTCGGCCTGGCCTATCAAACCGAACATAATGGCCTTTGTTTGACCAAACAAGACCGAACAGAAGCCCTCAGATCGGCCCTGTTTGGCCGAACGATGCCGAGAGAAGTCGATGTTAGGAAATGGGGAGGAGACCAGAGCTAGGAGGCTGGGAGAGGGCCGGTTTCGGAGAGTGAGGGATGTTAAGAAAGGGAATGAGACATAGAGGGAAGGAAACTGGAGACGAGGGTATTGGAGAAGGGAAAGAAGGCGGTGCCGTATAGAAGACTGAAGGGGAAAAGACGAGGTGGGGGTATGGAGGGAAAAGAATGGGAAGGATAGTTTAGAAATTTTTTTTAAAAAAATGAGAAGGATGCAGAGAGCAATTTGGGAAGTGCAAATAGAAATTCCCCTGCACAATATTTTATTTATTACAATTTATTTTTTATATTTTAAAAATATTATAATTATAATATCATTTAAAATTAATAAAATAATTATAGCATCATTCTAAGCATATTTTTTAAAAAATATCAAGAATATTGATGAAAATTATAAAAAAAATTTTAAAAAAAAGTTGCTTCAGACACATGAGCATTCCATTTCACAAGAAGTCATCTTGCGGGCGACAATTAAAAAATATATTTAAATTTATTTTGATTCCTTTAAATTTTATTTACAATCACTTTTAATTTTATTTGAAATAGATTTATTCTCATAATTTTTGAAATAGATAAATATGATTATTCTATAAACTTTCACTTATTTCATACAATAAAAAGTTATTATGTGACTTGCAAGTGCTATTATCGGCACTAATAATTATTATTTTTATCTTTTTTTAATCTACATTGATATCTCTTTGTAGTATCTCCTTTAGATTCGAAATTAGGATCAATATATCATTAAATAATTTTGTCAAAATTAGTAAACAAAAGAGATAAAGGGAAAAAAAATATTCATATGAAAAATTAAGAGATTTTTAATGATATGATTTAATCATGTGGCCACTCTTGTTAGCAAAAAAAAAATCAATAAAAAAGGACTATATTTGTTAATTTTGAAATTTATGAGGGTAAAATCATTCTAAAATAAATTAGGAATAGTCATGTAGTTGTGAACAAAGTTGAAGGGATGCAAAATCCCCCCAAAAAAAGTCCTAACGTTAAATCTATTTTGAAAATATCAACCATGCCAAATGCCCAAATTTTTTTTGACCTGCAAATAATGTCACAATCTTGTTCGTTGTTCATTTGTGAGATTAAACACCTATTATCAGTACTAATGTGCAATATAGGTGCAAGAGAAACAAATAAATTGTCATGACTCTAGATTTTTGTTGAAAAAATAAAAATTAAAGAAAATTGTAAACGTTCTTAAATGGGGACTTCAGGGTTGGAGTGGAATGGGAATAGACCACCAGTATATTTAAGGTAGTGTTTGATATCCCAAAAGCTATCTCTGGATAAATATACAGGATAGCATTTATCCAGGAGATAGCTGAGAGAATAAGTACCTTTTTAAAATTACAAGTCTACCATCAAGGGATAACTTTAGTTGTTCCTGGATTCCCTAGGGAATAAGTTCAGGGAATAACCCATGGTTAAACATAGGTTATCCCCTCTGATTAAACTTTTTCGGGCCTATCCCTTCTAGCTATAGCGTTTGGGGATAAGAAAGGATATCCAGAGGATATCCTTTCTTATCCCCCATATCAAACACTGCCTAAGTGCTTTAAAATCAAATGCTTGCTGATGATAATATTCATTTGTGCTTAGATGATGCTGAACTTGTGGCTTACTAATTAATCGGTCCTATGTATGAATATTTTAGAGGAGAGGTGAGGGAGTTAAACTTCTAATATGTGGTTTATTGTGATTGCACCAATCATTAATTTCTGGAAGGTCATATACAATTTATAGCAATCCTATTATAGTCAATTCTTTTAACTTCTTGTAGTTTATCATTCTAAGCACAAGGCATTGACCTAGGTATCATTTAAATTTTGTTGAAAGCTTTTATATTTTCCAAGCTTAGTTTTAGGCTTCCAATCTTTAACTGAACTATCTGCAAGTATATTTATCTTCCTTCCTAGCTAAGGAGGGATAAAACTTTGGTAGAGTTCTTTAGATATTTGTTATGTTGTTCTTCACTTAACAAGTGAAACTTACACTATCAATCTACTTAAGAAGTAATATTACATATCTATAATAGACTATTGAAAAAATGTTACCAATGCATTTCAGTTTTTAATTGAGATAATGGTACGTATATCACCTATTAAGTAGAAAATCATATGCTTAACACTTAAGGGGTTATACCTAAGTTTGAGCTGTTAAAGAAAATTTTTGCATCAAGTTCTATATTCAAATTTGATTTCAGTTTACTGTTACTTTTTTTGGATTCAGTCAGCCTACCATTTTATAGTTGTTTAGAAAAATCAGACTTCAATTCCACCGTTCAAAAGCTTTATACAATGCTTTCAGCCTTTACACCATCCTCTTCTACTCTTGAACTTCACTTTATTTATGGCAGTCGAAAGCATCATAGAAAAAGCATATTCTTTCTTTTCCAATGCTCTAGAATATTTTTCATAGGATTTTAGCTGGATTGCTTTTTTTATGTTGTTTTTGGGAAATTAGGCTTCTTTTAATGCCTTCAGCCATATGCTATCCATTGTATCCTTGGACTTCCATTTATTTAGAACACCATCCATATACAATTGAAAGTATGATAGAAAAAGTGTATTATATAGAGATTGAAAAGTTATTCAACGTGTCAACATACAGTATTAGGCGTTGAGCGGAGAAGTTAGCGTGCAAGTGTTAATGTGGTTGAGATTGTGGTGCCAATCGGCCTCCTTTTCACTTGTTTTTCTTGGTTCATTACATCAATAGAATTATATAAAAGGATATCTAATCAGCTGTGGTGAAGATTATATTCGATTTGATTCATTGCTCATAAATTGTTAAGCTGTGCATCAACATATATGCTTGGTTTGCTATGACACAAATTGATGCACATGGTGCGCATGCATGCAGCTTTTTGCATGTGAAATGATACCTCTGGCCTCTGGGGTTCCTCTACTGCTTTGGCAGCAAACCGTCGTACGGTATTCATTTCCTGGAAGCCCCCTTTCAGGGTTTGTCAAAATCAACTTTGATGGGAGTGTCCGTGGCAGACTAGCTGTTTCGGCCTTCATCATTCACGGACCATAGGGCGATATGCTGGCGGATTTGGTACCCTGGATTCCTCTGTCCCCATGTCCGAGCTTTACGCTGCATGGGCTGATATTTCTTATGCTTTTTAGACTCTTCGAGCTCAGAGGCTTGTGATTGAGGGAGACTCTATGATTGTCATAGAGTGGATGCGGAAGGAGAGTGCTCCTGATGTATCCACCAATCCGATTCTCAGGGATATTTGGACCATGCTTTAGGAGATGGATACTGCCTAGATTTATCATGTATTCCGTGAAGCCAATACGGCAGCTGATTGGGCAGCGGCGGTCGTGGCTCAGTATGTAGGCTATAGGATATGGAGGATGGGTGACCCATGTCCCCCTGTGTTGTTACAAATTTTGCATTCGGATGTATCTGGACTGACCCACACTAGACTAGTGTGATCGCCCGTCTATATCAAAAAAAAAAAAAAAAAGCATCAATGGTGGAACCATGAGACTCTCTTTGGGTACATTTATATCATACTCTCAAGTATCACAAATAATGCATAGGATTTCGCATTGCCAGTTTTTGATGATTTTTATTGTTTCAGGTGTTGTGAATTTGATATTAGATGGGTCACAGGATTATGGGTGTTGAACCGTTGGTTATTCTATCAAGCTTAGACTTGTCGCATGATTAACTAATAGATTTAGTGTTTGCATATGTTTTTGCCTTACCTATATACTCAAAAGGTTCTGTTAACTAGCAGGATTTGAAGTTTGATTTCTAATAAATTATCATTTTGAATGTCCAGCAATTTCAAAATCCTGGCTGTTATGCATGATGTCGACTTAATTTGTAAATTAACATTCTTCCAAATGTTTGAGATTTGATCTTTAAAATACCATGTGGTGTATATTGAACTATAGAAGCTGTGCATTTTTTTTGTATCCTTTTTTTTCCTTAAAAGAATTTTTTTTTTTTTTTGATAAAGACGGGCGATCACACTAGTCTAGTATGAGTCAGCCCAGATATATCAGATTGCAAAATTTGTAATAACACAGGAGGACATGGTTCACCCATCGTCCATATCCTATATCCTACATGCTGAGCCACGGCCGTCGCTGCCCAGTCAGCAGCCGTGTTGGCTTCACGGAATACATGACAAATCTGGGCAGTATCCATCTCCTGAAGCATGGTCCAGATATCTCTTAAGATCGGATTGGTGGATACATCAGGAGCACTCTCTTTCCGCATCCACTGTATGACAGTCATAGAGTCTCCCTCAATAACAAGCCTCTGAGCTCGAAGAGTCTGCACCGCATATGAAATACCAGCCCATGCAGCGCAAAGCTCAGCCATGGGAACAGAGAAGTCCAGAGACCCAAATCCACCCGCCGCTATCATATTACCCTGTGGACCGCGTATGATGAAGGCCGAACCAGCTAGTCTACCGCGAACACTCCCATCAAAGTTGATTTTGACAAAACCTGAAGGAGGGGGCTCCCAGGAAATAAATACCGTACGACGGTTCGCTGCCGAAGCAGCAGGGGAACCTCAGAGGCCAGAGGTGTCAAAACCAACAGAATGAAGAGCACGGGCACAATCCACGGACAATGATCTGATTTTCCTCATTAGCTGATGTGAAGAAATACAATCCTCCGAAAAGATAATCTGGTTCCTTGATAGCCAAATCTGGTATGCCGTGATCGCCCAAAGACCACGTATGTGCTGAGGAGCCATCCGGAGATCCTGGAGAAAGATAGGACGAGGAGAACCATAGACATCCACTCTGTACTCATAGCCCATCAAATGCCAAATCCATCTAGCTCTAGAGCATTTGAATATAGCATGATCGGTAGTCTCGTCCTCCATACCGCACAAGGGACAGGTCGACTGGATAGGGAGACCCCTACGGGAGAGCATAGCACTCGTCGGTAGGCAGTCCCACAGAAGCTTCCAGATAAAAAGCTGAACCCTAGGAAGAGTGGGAAGCTTCCATATCCATGCAGCATCCTTTGTATTCTGAGCCCGAGGCCTGAATATCTTGACAAGATCCCTGAGAGGGGCCCTAGGGAGGGAGGATCTCTGCCAAAGCCTCACATCTGCGGAGGGGCAAGAGATAAGAGGGATCGATAGAATCCGCTGAGATAGATCCTCGCCAAATAGACTAGTCACCATGGGGGTATTCCAGGAGGGGGGGACTGATGAAATCAAATCCTTAACCCTCGTATCAGTAGGAATATCAGTGCTAAAGAATGAGGGCCATCGAGACAGAGGAAGCTCTGAAATCCACGAATCCTGAATGGCATCTATAGAGTGACCATCACCAATCATCCAAGAGATATTCATCCGAATAGAGTCGCCAACCTGGCACACCTCCTTCCAAAAGGAGGAACTACCCCTGGGCGACGAAATGAGCTCTTCTGGCTTCCAATCACCATATCTTGCACGCATGACCGAGCTCCAGAGACAGTGCGGCTCCAGAAGGAATCGAGAAGCATGTCTGGCCAGTAAAGCTTGGCGCCTAACCACCAAGAATTGGATCCCGAGACCACCTTCATGAATAGGCATACATATCTTGTCCCATGAAAGAAGATGAATACCATGCCCGTCTTGCATAGAAGCCCATAAAAAATCTCTGAACCATCTCTCAAACCTCCTCAAACAAGTAGTCAGGATGGCCGTATTCGATAACATATAGAGCGGAAGGGAAGAGAGAACCGATCGAATAATGGTGATCCGAGCCATCATAGAAAGATCAGTGACATGCCAACCATCGATACGCTGACGAACCCGCCTCTCGAGGTCCACAAAATCAGAGCATCGAGGACGTCTGCCAGTCATGGGGATCCCCAAATACATAAAACGATCAGTCTGAGTAGTGATACCCAACCGATCAATGATAGCTTCACTGGTAAGTCTGGAAGTCTTCGGACTGAAGTAGATAGAAGACTTCTGAAGATTGACCTTCTGGCCCGAAGCCTGACAATAGCACTGAATAATGGAATCAAAGGAAGCCGCATTTTCAGTAGAGGCCTGGCCCAAAAGAATACAGTCATCCGCAAATACAAGATGGGAGATGGAAAGACCCGCATCCCCCACATTAAAAGGGATAATCCTCTGGTTGTACTGAGCCTGATGTAGAGCTCGAGAGAGATCATCTGCAGCCAAGATGAACAGAAGGGGAGATAAAGGGCATCCCTGACGTAATCCAACCGAAGACTGGAAAAACTCAGTCGGGCTCCCATTGATGTTCAATGAAAAGGAAGGCATCTGAATACAAGCCATAACCCATTCAGTAAAGCTCTCATCAAAACCAAAACCCTGAAGAGAACGATATAAGAAGTTCCAACTCAGTTTATCATAAGCCCTTTCCATATCAAGCTTAATGGCCATAAGACACCGTCTCGCAGGGGCTCTATGAAGGTCGTGCATAAACTCCTGAGTGATAAGGACATTATCCGAGATAGAACGTCTTCTGATAAATGCCCCTTGTTCCTCAGAAATAATACGGGGGATCATCGCACGGAGACGAGAAGCTAGGAGACATGCGCAGACCTTGTACATAGTAGTACATAGGCTAATCGGTCTAAAGTGCTGAGGAAGAGAAGCATCCGGGCGTTTAGGCACAAGGGTAATAAGTGTGCGGTTCCAATCCTCAGGAATATGCTTAGATTGGAAAACATTTTGGATAGCCTTAAAAGAATTATAACAGTAATCTTATATCTCGAGTTACATGATAATTTGGATGGTAATATTTGATGCTTGATAAGTAAAGATTATTACCACTAACAAGTATAATATTATATATAAATTTATAATAATATTAATAAAGTGGTAATATTTTTTATAATTTAATTATCAAAAGTAAAATTATATGTAAGATTTTTAAAAATATTATATATATACTATAAGTCAAATGCCATCTTAATTGATTTAAAATATAATACAAACACTATTGCTCTATCTTAAGTCACTGGCTAGTAGAGTTTTGTTTACAAAATAAGTATCACACGAGGCCAACTAGGGGTTTAATTAAATAGCAAGGTGATCGGTTTCTTGATAATATATAAGACATGTATTATATGGAATATAGCATGGTAATTGAAAGTTGCAATTGGTGGTGAATATGACTAAGATGACATCGATTTATTAATATTTTGATTCTAATCTATTCTACCATATCTATTATATTTGAATGGATGTTTGAAATTTGAGCCATTAAATATATCCTTTTTGTACATATATCCTTTCAATGGATTTTATTAGCAAAGCTAATCATTGATATTGGAGGTTTAAAATTAATTGTTAATCTGTTGGTTATAGAGGTGATCAATATTGATGGTATTTGAGTAATAAATTTTATTAGCAAAGCTAATCATTGATATTGGAGGTTTAAAATTAATTGTTAATCTGTTGGTTATAGAGGTGATCAATATTGATGGTATTTGAGTAATAAAGTGATTGTCTATATATTATGCTATGATGGATTACTTTAAAAAGAAAGTAAGATTTTAAAACCTTAGTCAAACATCATTCGTATTTTTGGGGGTAGACTTATCAGTTTCTATGGCTAATCTTGACTATGAGTACTCAAAAGCTTTCGAAGAAAGGATGTGAAAGATTCTTAGCAATAACATCATCCTTTTTCATGCCTCCGAATTGATGCCAGATATAAGGTGTTTACAATATGGCATTATACTGTTGGAGTTTAGACCTCGATGAACAATAGGATCAATCTTGCTAGAAAAGTACTCTTAACTTTCATCCTTCGTTACAAAAAATCAGACTGGTTACCATCTTTGAATCTTTTAGTCCCACGTTCAAAGACCATAGCTTCTTTTCTTAAAAGTTTATTCTAATCCTTTGCTAGAATTCCTCGCGGACCAATTTTGTTTCCACTCCAATGCACGGATCATGAAGGCCTCCTTTTTTCCTTCAAGAAGTCAAGCATTGACTTCTTGGCATCAGCATGTCCTCACGTCAGCCTTCTTTCCAGCCTTCCTCCTGTACGTGATTCCCCCACTCCACAAAGAGAGCTCCCTCTTCTTCACTTCCCGTGGAATCCTGGAACCAACCCTCACGTCACGGATCACGAAGCCTATCGCTAGTCCAGTGAGACCACAAATCTAGCTTTGTTCCCATGTCTACGTGAAGCTTTTCACGCACAGAAGCCGCAAGCCTTTGGGACAAGGAAGCCTGAGATCGCTGAAAATTTTCACATGGAATCCACCACCGTGCGATGCCTTCGCTCGGGAGCCACCACAAAGCCGCACGGTTGCGTTCTCCTCAAAGAAGGTGACGGAGATTTTGCAAAGCCGTGCGGGCTGTGATAAGAAAGAAATTAGAGTTGAGAGAAAAAGAATACATTACAAGAAATTTAAAATATTACGACGTCAAAATGCATCGCTATTGCATCGCTATACCATGTTTAGCGACGCAATGATGGCGTCGCTCAACTCCCCGTCGCAATACTCTTTTGTCGCAATTGCGTCGCAATATTGCGACGCAATTGCGACGCTCTGCGACGCATAAAATTGCGTCGCAATAATAAAAATTAAATTTTAAAAAAATTAATTATTAAATATTGCGACGCAATTTATTGCGTCGCAATATTTAATAATTAATTTTTAAAAATTAAAAATTTATTAATAAATATTGCGACGCATAAAATTGCGTCGCAATATTTAAAATTAAATTTTAAAACAGAAAAATTTATTATTAAATATTGCGACCCAATTAATGCGTCGCAATATTTAATAATAATTTTTTTGTTTTAAAAATTAATTTTTATTATTGCGACGCAATTTGATGCGTCGCAATATTTATTAACAGATTTGTAATTTTTAAAAATTAATTTTAAATATTGCGACGCAATTTGATGCGTCGCAATATTTATTAATAAATTTTTTAAAAAAATTAATTATTAAATATTGCGATGCAATAAATTGCGTCGCAATATTTAATAATTAATTTTTTTAAAAAATTTAATTTTAAATATTGCGACGCATTTTTATGCGTCGCAGAGCGTCGAAATTTTTTTTAAAAAAATATTTAAATGATTAAAAATTAAAACGATTAATAAAATTTCGTTAAATCTAAATATTGATACAAACATTTTTCACTCAATCCAAACAATAATAAATTTCAAAAAATAATTTATATATTAAAATTTAAAAGTTTTTACAACATAAAAAAAAAATACATCAAGAATCTGAATGATCACGTGAAGGCTGTGGAGGCTGTGGAGGCTGTGGAGGCTGAAGACTCTGCGACAAGCGTCTAACCATATCCCGCAAATAGTGCATCTCATCTCGCATGTCAGCAACCTCCTGATCCCGGCCTCGCATACGATCCTCAAAATCCTGCTCGTAATCCTGGCGAAGCTCCTCTGCAATAGATCTGCGAAGCTCATCTATACGCTCGGGAGGAAGATCAGCAGGAACTCGCGAGCTGGAGGCCTGATGGGGAAAAAATGTAGAAGCTCTAGTGCCCATACCATAGACCCTGCGGTCTCGTGGCTGGGCACCAACAGCCTCCAAAAACACACGTCGACTCTCATCTGCTGAGAGTTCGACGGGCGTCTCCCCATCAGTAGAGTCGACCTGTGATGCCTGGGATCGAAGCTCGTCGACTCGTGCCTTGAAATTATGAAATCAATAATAAATGAGTTAATAAATTTCTAGAAATAAAATTTTAAAAATTAAACAGATACTACATAAATCTAATTTCTTACCGCAACCTCCCGTGATCGCGTATCGACCCAGGAGCCGTCCCTCCTGGTGTGTGTCGCCCTGAATAGACGAAACTCACCAGGATCTCCGCCCTCCTGCTCAGTCTATAACAATAAAAAAAATGATATTAATAAAAATATTTGTAAAGAACTAAAATAGTAATTAAAATATTTATGTTTTCTTACCATACGCCGTCTGTGCTCCTGAATCGAAATGGAGCCCGATGTATGACAGGAGAGACCCGTGCCACGACCGCCCTTCTCAGATCGGCGGTTCGTGCTGGCTGATGCGGACCTCCTGCGCCAGCCATCGGACTCCCAGGCCTGCTGCCACTCGTGCCAAATACCCTCTGGCACGTGCGCAGGACGCTGACCCGACGACCTCCAACGATGAAGCATGTCGGAGTATCGGCGTCGCGTCAGAGCCTCCCATGCTGCCCTAATGGCATCATGGGTGGCAGGATCCCACGTAAATTTTTTCTGCATTAAAATAAACAGTTAGTTTCTAAATTTATTAACTTTAAAGAATTATATATCACTGCTAAATTGTATTTAATAAGTTTACCTGAAACTCAGAAAAATAAAACTCCCTCGTGGCCGGCGATACGTGGCGCCAATCGTAGCCACTGGGATCTGCACGCCTCTGAAAAACGGCGCTGATGTGGCTGGAGACATGATGCTGCTCAATGAATCTGTTAAAAAAATGCAAGTTTATAAGTTAATGACTTAAAAACATTAACAAATATTTGTAATTAATATATACTTACATCCCCTGAGCATCAAGTCGAAGTAAAGTGCGGCCGAAGGCGGAAGAACTCTCGGAGGTCTGTGCCGATCGGGTAGATGGTAATACTGGTGCAGAGGTCGAAGGCTGCGCCTCTGCTGGAGATCCAAACTCTCCATCTCCGACGCTCATGTGATCTGATGTCGAAGGATCCAAACTACGTCTCTGCTCACCCAATCTATCGTCGGTAGATCTACCTCTGCCCTCATACTGAAAATACTAAGGATTCACACAATTAAATTACGATTAATGATTGACTATGTACGAATTTAACACTTATAAAAAAAAGTTAAATTTTAAAAAACCTTTATGTTTAATCGTTGTCATTTGTTTCGTGAAATGTTGGTTCAACATCTGATGCCGTATCGGATTGCGAATCAGTTTCATTATCGGAAGGAAACCGAACATTTGCATCCGCAATTTCTTGGACATCACCACTTGGATCGATAAGTGATGTTTCAGGAGCTCTTGTGTCGTCCTCAATTGCATGCAGTTCCATCTCATCCTCTTGAAATGCAGGGCACTCGGCTGATTGACTTGATGAACTCTCCTCTAATACGATTGTTGAACGTGGGACGATTTTAGAAACGGCCCACCAATCTCGCTTGTCGTTGCGCAAACTTAGATATCCGCAGTAAAAGACTTGCTGAGCTTGGGATGCAAGGATGAATGGGTCATATTTCTGTAATCTTCGTCGATGGTTCACTTCAACCAAATTATAGTCGTTATGAACCCTTTTGCCCACAGGAATTATCGGATCGAACCAATCACAACGAAACAATACGGTTCGTTTTAAAGGCCAACCGGGATATTCAACTTCAACCACCTCTACTAACTTTCCATAATAATCCTGCATATTTGCTCCAACACTTTCTCCTTTTACACACACGCCCCAGTTCTGAGTGCCTCTTGAAGCTGCTAATCGTTCAATCTGAAATTTGTACCCATTTACAAAATAGCCAGTAGAGGTTGTTACGGTCTTCAATGGCCATTGCGATAGACATTTAATGAAAATATTGTCGGTTGTCGACCATGGACCGTTGACCTATAAATTAATAAGCTATTGACATCCAATTCAAAAAATAATTGCCATTATCGAAATTGATTGAGTGATACTACTCACAAATTCATAAAACCAGTAAGCAAACTCCGTTTCTAATTTCTGTCCAATTGCAACTTGACTGATGTCGGGATTCATCTGTCGTTGTCTATCACAAAACATCCTTATGGGATGAAAAGGATGAAAACTACTGTTAGAAATTAAATATTAAGGTATATTATTATATAAATTTAAATTTTCAATTTAGCATTGAAGTATACACTTACTCAATATATGGATCGACTTCTCGACAGTTCATTAGGATGTAATAATGTGCTGCATTATACTCCATATCGCTAAGATTTCTTGACTTCTGCCCACCAAATGAACGGCCGATAGCTTTAAAAATTGATATTCTACCGTCATTAGCTTCTGCTTCGTCCACACATACGTCATCGTTACGACCATGATTTCGGCTCCTCGTGTGGACGTGACCCTCAAAGTAATGTGAGGCAAAAGCTGAAACTTCTTCGACCAAGTGTGCATTGCATATAGAACCTTCAACCCTTGCCTTATTATGCACATTATTTTTTAACTTCTTAAGATACCTATATGTAAAGTTGCAACAAAAAATTAACGAATTTTTCAAGCAATGAAATAATATTTCAAATGTCAACATATCTTAATGATGTATATATTTACCTCTCGAATGGATACATCCAGCGATACTGCACAGGACCAGCTATGCTCGCTTCGTATGGCAAGTGAACCGGTAAATGCTCCATTGAGTCAAAAAAACTGGGAGGAAATATTCGCTCAAGCTTGCATAAAATAATTGGAATTTCCTCCTCAAGCCTTGCCATTGATGCAGAAGTAATGACTGCGGCAGATAACTCCTTGAAGAATAAGCTGAGCTCCGTAATTGCCTTCCAGACATGTTGCGGAAGCAACTCACGAAAAGCTATAGGTAATAATCGTTGCATGAAAACATGGCAGTCATGGCTCTTCATGCCGAACAACTTGAGCTTATGCATGTCCACACACCTACCGATATTTGAGGCATAACCATCTGGAAATTTTAACCCTATAAGCCAGTTACATAAAACTTCTCGTGAATTTCTGTCAAGAGTGTAACATGCTTTAGGATAGGTCCCATCGGCACTCCTTCTCAAATCACCTCTTCTACAGTACTGATTAAGTTCTTCTCTTGACTTTGCAGTATCTTTTGTTTTTCCCGGGATGTTTAGCACCGTGTTAAATATGTTATCAAAGAAATTTTTCTCTATATGCATGACATCCAAGTTGTGCCGGATGAGATTTGTGCTCCAATAAGGCAAATCCCAAAATATACTTCGTTTCTTCCAGTTATGTTCTTTACATATACGGCTATTTATTCTATCTGCATCTGGTTCCCATGCATACATCAACCCCAAATTCTCTATAGAATCAAATAGATCCGTGCCGGACCTAACCGGTTCGGCAAATTTTGTGACTGCTTTGTTCTTCCGGAAGGCGATCAAGTTACGCCTGTAAGGATGATTTGGTGGCAAGAACTTCCTATGGTTATCAAACCATGACTGCTTACCACTCTTCTGCAATGTAAATGCATCCGAATCATACATGCAATGAGGGCATGCCAGACGTCCAGCAGTGCTCCAACCAGACAACATTGCATATGCCGGAAAATCACTTATTGTCCACATCAAAGCAGCTCTCATTAAGAAATTTTGTTTCATAGAAATGTCGTAGGCTACCAC
Source organism: Calamus simplicifolius (assembly GCA_900491605.1). Taxonomy (NCBI): domain Eukaryota; kingdom Viridiplantae; phylum Streptophyta; class Magnoliopsida; order Arecales; family Arecaceae; genus Calamus; species Calamus simplicifolius. The sequence continues at coordinate 631,684 of UESW01004004.1, forward strand.
TCCTGTTTCCCACAACATTTTCAATTCGGCCACCAACGGTTGCAGAAAGACATCAATCTTTTCCTTAGGATTTGATGGTCCTGGAACTAAAACGGTTAAAAACATTGCAGGATCTTTCATGCACTTCCACGGAGGAAGGTTATATACAGTCAGTATCACAGGCCAACATGAATACTGTTGCCCCGCTTGACCAAATGGTTGGAAGCCATCGGTACAAAGACCTAATCTCACATTCCTTATATCTTCAGCGAAAACAGGATGATTTTCATTGAACTGCTTCCAAGCCTTTGAATCTGATGGATGCCGGATTTCATCCTCTTTAGATTCATGTTCGGCATGCCATCTCATATCAGCAGCTGTTGCCTCAGATCTATATAATCTCTGCAGGCGTGGGGTAAGAGGAAAGTAATGCATCCTCTTGTAAGGCACACTTTTCCTCCTACTTGTACCGGCTCCTCCTTCGGTGTTTTTGAACCGTGATTGCCCACAAATCTTACACCATCTCAGCTCTGAGTCTTCACCCCAAAATATCATACAATTGTTCAAGCAACAATCGATCTTATTAACTGGAAGCCCAAGCCCACGCAACAACTTCTTTGTTGCGTAAAAACTGTCTGCGGCAACATTATCATTTGGCAGAATTTCTTTGATTAACTCAGCTACAGAATTGAACGCCTTTTCTGATAATCGATGTTCTGCCTTAATATTCAACATTCGAGCAGCTGTAGAGAACTGGGAATGACCCTCACACCCAGGATACAATTCTTGATTGGCAGCACTCAACATATCGTAAAATTGTTGTGCTTCTGGGTTTGGTTCTTCCATAAATGTATTCTGATTGAAGTCATTACCCGATGCATTCATAACCATTTGTTCATATGTGTTTAAATTCACAAATGGTTCTTCTACGGGAATTGACTCTTGTTCGCCTATAACAACTGCTGGAATATCCTCTGGTTCACCATGACAGTACCAAACATAGTAATCAGGCACAAAACCCTTCTTACACAAATGCACCTTAACAGTTTCCACATCTCTGTAGGCTTTATTCTGACACCTGTGGAAGTTGCATGGGCACCTAATCCTAGGCCCATCCATCCATTCAGGTTGGCTACATGCAAATGCGATAAACTCTTCCAATCCATTCAGAAAATCTGGATTCAGCAAGCCATCTTTTATCCTTGCATACATCCATGAGCGAGTCCCGCTCATTTTTGTCCGACTTATACAAAGTCTGGTAAAGCATTAATTAAAACCAAAAAATAAAACTATATTAGTATTAATACATATATATCTAAATTATTTCTTGGGCACAACTAATTAAGGTTAATTACAACCAATTAAATCATTTATAAGTACGCAAATAATTTAGATATATTTATGTACTAATATAATTACAACCAATTGCTAGGAAGGACCGATGCATAGGTTAATGGCTAAAGAGAGGGCTTGAGTTTGTGTCGGGCCATAAGGCGATGCGTTTAGTCATTAGACTTCACAAGAATTCAAGTGTCTTAAATAATTCTACCTTCACTCCATGTCTACAAGGTAAGGCCCTATCCCATTCAAGAATATTTTTTGTGATATGTTATTATGCTATTAATTATCATCGATCGGCAATATTGAAATTTCGGCAGCATTTCCCCATATGTTCTCCTACATGTGTGGTATATAAGCCACACTAGGAGAACGTATGAGCAAATGCAAACCGAAATCTCACCCCACGACAATTACTAGCAGACTAACATGTCACAAGAAATATTCCCAAACTGTCCACCAGGACAATTTGAGAATTTGCAAGACTAAGGCTTACAAATTCTCAAACGGGTCTAAAGGTTAATTAAAGTGCTGTGATTATGAAAGTCCGAAGACAATCGAACTTATGCTTGTTATTCTTAACATCTTGTGAATTATACATGTAATCACTAACTTTTTTAAGATTATTGTGTCAAATACAAAGGTTTGCGAATACTAAAATGTAAATCATTGAAACTAGTAATTTGTTGCTGAAAATTAAATAATATAACAACAAAACATTTTATTTAGCATTTCAAAATGTAATGCATCATTAAGTTTGCAGCAAAATATAAATAATCAAAACATAACAAATGTAAATGAGTATAAATGCACAAATACTATTGTCATAAACATTCTGCTTAAATTAATTATTGCATAAATAATATGTAAATTAAATAAACATTCTGCTTAAATTAAGAAAAAATTTATTTTTTTTTTCCCAGGGGGGCGGGGGGTTTCCCCCCCTCCCCCCTGCTATGACCCCAAAAATTTTTTTTTTCTTTTTTCACAGTGGCCTGGCCACCGTGCCACTGCCGGCCACGGCAACGACCGTGGCCGGACAAGATAACAAAGGGGGGGCGGGGGGGGGGTTTCCTCCCCTCCCCGGCCCCCTGTTATAAAAAAAAATATTTTTTTTTTCATTACAGTGGCCTGGCCACCAAGGCCAGGCCACTGCGGCCCCGGAGAAGACGGCCGGACAAGAAAAGAAAGGGGGGTGCGGGGGGTTTCCCCCCCTCCCCCCTGCTATGACCCTAATATTTTGTTTTTTTTTTTTCTTCACAGTGGCCTGGCCACCGTGGCCGAACAAGATAACAAAGGGGGGGGGGGGGGGGGGGGTTCCTCCCCTCCCCCCTGTTTAAAAAAAAATTTTTTTTTTTTTAAACAGTGGCCTGGCCACCGTGGCCAGGCCACTGCCGGCCACGGCAGCGGCCGTGGCCGGAGAAGACGGCCACGGCAGCGGCCGTGGCCGCCTTGTCCGGCCGCGGCCACGGCCGTGGCCACGGCCGTGAAAACAAAGGGGGGGCGGGGGGGGGGTTTCCTCCCCTCCCCCCTGTTTAAAAAAATTTTTTTTTTTTTTATATCAGTGGCCTGGCCACCACCGTGGCCAGGCCACTGCCGGCCACGGCAGCGGCCGTGGCCGGAGAAGACGGCCACGGCAGCGGCCGTGGCCGCCTTGTCCGGCCGCGGCCACGGCCGTGGCCACGGCCGTGAAAACAAAGGGGGGGCGGGGGGGGGGGGTTTCCTCCCCTCCCCGCTGTTTAAAAAAAAAATTTTTTTTTTTATATCAGTGGCCTGGCCACCACCGTGGCCAGGCCACTGCCGGCCACGGCAGCGGCCGTGGCCGGAGAAGACGGCCACGGCAGCGGCCGTGGCCGCCTTGTCCGGCCGCGGCCACGGCCGTGAAAACAAAGGGGGGGCGGGGGGGGTTTCCTCCCCTCCCCCCTGTTTAAAAAAAAAAATTTTTTTTTAATATCAGTGGCCTGGCCACCACCGTGGCCAGGCCACTACCGGCCACGGCCGTGGCCGGAGAAGACGGCCACGGACCTGCCGTGGCCGGAGAAGACGGCAGCAGGTTAAAAAAAAAAAACAGAAAAAAATTTTTTTTTTTTGGATTTTTGGGGCTAACCTTTGTGGGTAGCCGGAGTAGGAGGAGATCCTCGGGGGGGCTGGGAGTCGGAGGAGATCGCCGGCGTTTCGGGGGGGCTGGGAGTCACGGCGGCGGCGGCTAGGTCAGACCGGAAGGAGGAAAGAAGAAAGGGGGGGTTTAAATATAGGCAATTAGCGACGCCAATTTGGCGTCGCTAATTGCGTCGCAATAATTTTTTTTTTTTTTTTTGTCTTAGCGACGCACGTGGGCGTCGCTAATCCATCATTAATAAATGTAAAAAAATACTTTTATGAAAATATAGCGACGCCAATAAATGCGTCGCTAAAGCGTCGCTAAATTGGCGCCATCACCTGGCGGGAAAAATAATTTTATTTTCTAATAATTGCGTCGCTAAGGCGTCGCAATATTTTTTTAATAATTTAAATTGATTAATAAAAAAAGTTATTACATATATTGCGACGCAATAAGTGCGTCGCAATTATTTTTAAAATATTTTTAAATGAAAATATTTAAATTTATTATAATAATTGCGACGACAAATTGCGTCGCAAATATTTTTTAATATTTTAATCAGTTATATGTATTCTAATAATATTGCGACACATATATTTTGTCGCAATATTTATTTATATTTTTTTAAAGTGTGTCGCTAAGGCATCGCAAGCTATTTGTTAATATTTATAAATGATTATATTTATAATTAATGTTAATAATTACGACGATAAATTGCATCACAATTTATTCTATAAAATTTTTAATGATCCCGATCGGCCACGACCTATCTCGGACAGTTGCAATCCGTCAGAGATCGGCGACGATCCGACGGTAGCGATCGATCCAAGCCCTGATCCCTATCGGCCACGACCGATCTCGGATCGTGGCGATCCGTCCGAGATCGGCGACGATCCAACGGTTGCGATCGATCCAAGCCCTGATCTCGATCGGCGACGACCGATCTCGGACCGTGGCGATCCGTCCGAGATCGGCGACGACCGATCGCGGACCGCGGCTATCGGTCCGATCGGCAAAGGTCCGATGGTTGCGATCGATCCAAGCCCTGATCCCGATCGGCCACATCCTATCTCGGACAGTTGCAATCCGTCCGAGATCGGCGACGATCCGACGGTTGCGATCGATCCAAGCCCTGATTCCGATCGGCGACGACCGATCGCGGACCGCGGCTATCGGTCCGATCGGCAAAGGTCCGACGGTTGTGATCAATCCAAGCCCTGATCCCGATCGGCCACGACCTATCTCGGACAGTTGCAATCCGTCCGAGATCGGCGACGACCGATCGCGGACCGCGGCAATCGGTCCGATCGGCAAAGGTCCGACGGTTGTGATCAATCCAAGCCCTGATCCCGATCGGCCACGACCTATCTCGAACAGTTGCAATCCGTCCGAGATCGACGACGATCCGACTGTTGCGATCGATCCAAGCCCTGATCCCGATCGGCAACGGTCGATCTCGGACCGTGGCGATCCGTCTGAGATCGGCGACGATCCAACGGTTGCGATCGATCCAAACCCTGATCTCGATCGGCGACGACCGATCTCGGACCGTGGCAATTGGTCTGATCGACAAAGATACGACGGTTGCGATCGATCCAAGCCCTGATCCCGATCGGCCACGACCGATCTCGGACCGTGGCGATCCGTCCGAGATCGGCGACGATCCAACGGTTGCGATCGATCCAAGCCCTGATCCCGATCGGCCACAACCGATCTCGGACCGTGGCGATCCGTCCGAGATCGGCGACGATCCGACGGTTGCGTTCGATCCAAGACCTGATCCCGATCGGCGATGATCGATGCAATATTTGCGTCGCAATATTAAAAATTTAAAATATTTAATTCTGCTAAAAACATTGCGACGCAAATCTTGCGTCGCAATATTTTTAATGATATTTATATTTCATAAAAAATTAATTTAAAAATATTGCGACGCAATATTTGCGTCGCAATATTAAAAATTTAAAATATTTAATTCTGCTAAAAACATTGCGACGCAAATATTGCGTCGCAATATTTGTATTAATATTTATATTTCGTAAAAATTTAATTTAAAAATATTGCGACGCAATATTTGCGTCGCAATATTAAAAATTTAATTTTTTTAAATTCTGCTAAAAACATTGCGACGCAAATATTGCGTCGCAATATTTTTATTGATATTTATATTTCATAAAAAATTAATTTAAAAATATTGCGACGCAATATTTGCGTCGCAATATTAAAAATTAAATTTTTTAAATTCTGCTAAAAACATTGCGACGCAAATATTGCGTCGCAATATTTTTATTGATATTTATATTTCATAAAAAATTAATTTAAAAATATTGCGACGCAATATTTGCGTCGCAATATTAAATATTTAAAATATTTAATTCTGCTAAAAAATTGTGACGCAAATATTGCGTCGCAATATTTTTAATGATATTTATAATTCATTAAAAATTAATTTAAAAATATTGCGACGCAATATTTGCGTCGCAATATTAAAAATTTAAAACATTGCGACGCAAAATTGCGTCGCAATATTTTTATTGATATTTATATTTCATAAAAAATTAATTTAAAAATATTGCGACGCAATATTTGCATCGCAATATTAAAAATTAATTTTTAAAATTCTGCTAAAAACATTGCGACGCAAATAGTGCGTCGCAATATTTTATTGATATTTATATTTCATAAAAAATTAATTTAAAAATATTGCGACGCAATATTTGCATCGTAATATTAAAAATTTAAAATATTTAATTCTGCTAAAAACATTGCGACGCAAAATATTGCGTCGCAATATTTTTAATGATATTTATATTTCATAAAAAATTAATTTAAAAATATTGCGACGCAATATTTGCGTCGCAATATTAAAAATTTAATTTTCTTAATTGTGCTAAAAACATTGCGACGCAAATATTACGTCGCAATATTTTTATTGATATTTATATTTTATAAAAAATTAATTTAAAAATATTGTGACGCAATATTTGCGTCGCAATATTAAAAATTTAATTTTTTTTTGATTTTTTGGTTAAATGAGTCGCTAATGAGTCGCTATTGCGTCGCAATATTTTGTTGTCACAAAGGCGTCGCAAAGTGGTCGCAATTTAGCGACGCAATTTTGCGTCGCTAAATTTGCGTCGCTATTTCAGTATTTTCTTGTAGTGATATATTCTATTTCATCTAAACCCTAGAAACTAGGGTTTAAATATATCCACCAAGTGGGCTAGGCCCAAACTTAACAAAAACTCCCATGGACTAACCCAATAAGATTAAACTAATCCTCAAGTGTATATCCGTGACTTGATTTAATCTCAACCCTTGAACTTAAACCCAGCCCAATATAAGTTAGCCCTCCTATGCCTTGATAGCACCACACCATGCCCAACAATCTTCACCTTGGTGCTTTCAAGGCCTCAGCACGTCCGCCGTGTCCATCAGCTGCATCCCTACGAAAGCTGTCCCGTGCAAGAACCTTGGTTAGTGCATTGTTGGGTTCTTCTTGATGTGTATCTTTACCAGCTCCACTCCACCTTCTTCCATTAGCTCTCTATAGTCGAAGCCTTCCTTCCGAGAGTATCCTTTGGCCACTAGTCCTGCCTTGTACTCGATACTCCCTTGCTCTGAAGGCCTTTTCTTGCGCTGATAAACCCATTTGCAACCAATGATTTTCTTCCTTTATGGCAACTGGACCACCTGCCACATGCTATTCTTATGGAGAGACTGCATCTCCTCTGCCATAGCCTACATCTCCTACCATAGCCTTGACTCACCTATCTCTATGCTGGCTATCCTAGCTTTCCATAGCCTTCTGATAGATGTAAGGGTCTCCATTCACTATCACCTGGGCATATAATATCGAATCCTCGAAGTCATATCGAACTGGTGGTTGCACGTTTCTTCTAGGCCTGTGCAGTACGATCCCAAAATCAGTATCCTGTCTAGCTGCATCCTTCTGAGTTCTCTGCTTAGCTGCATCCTGTTGAACTTTCTGGCTTCTAACCCCTCTGTCAGTCCTCTCCACTTGAATCTCAAATTCTTCTGGTCAACTAGCAAATGGTACGACTGTGTAGGAGGTCATCTGACTAATGTTACCGTATTCCACCTTCTGTAGTCCCTGTTGTGCATCTGTATCATCTCTGCTTTGAAGGATCGAGCTCTCATCGATGGTTACATCCTTGCTGATGACAACCTTCTTCTAAGGGATCTCATAGCCGATACCTCTTGATTCCATGCGGGTAGCTCAAGAACATCATTTTTTTGACCTAGCGTCTAACTTACTCCGCTTTTTAGCACCAACATGCACATATGCCGTGCATCCAAATACCTTTAGATGGTTCATGCTTATTTTTCTTCAAGACCATATCATCTCTAGAATGCCTTCATTCAACCGGTTGTGCGGTGACCGATTGACCAAGTAGATAGCTGCACCTACTGCGTCAATTCAGAACATCTTTGGAAGCCCTGCCTGTAGCCTCAAGCACCTTGCTTTTTTCAATAGTGTTCTGTTCATACTCTCAGCCACCCCTTCTTGTTGAGAAGTTTTCATCACCGAGAAGTGTCTTTTGATGCCCCACTCCTCATAAAATCTTTGAAACTCCATGCTGATATATTCCCCGTTATTGTCTGACCTCAGACACTTTACACTCCTATCCTGCTCCTTCTTTACCTTAGCCTTCCAGATTCTGAACTTGATGAAGACCCCTAATTTCTCCTTCATGAAGTAGATCCACTACTTTCCTGAGAAATCATCTATCAGGGTAAAGAAGTATATGGCTCCATACCTTACAGAAATCCACTACAAGAAAATATCAAAATAGTGATGAAAATTAGTGATGAAAATTTTCGTCACTAAATTGTGACGGTTTAGTAACAAAATAGTGACAAAAAATTAAAATCAATGACGGATTAGTTTTTTCGTCACTAAACTGTCACTAAATTAGTGACGGACTATTACATCCGTCACTAATTTAGTGACGGATTGCCCTTCCATCACTAATCCATAACAAATTAGTGACGGAAGAGCAATCCGTCACTAACTTGGTGATGGATTGCTTTTTCGTCACTAATCCATCACAAATTAGTGATGAAAAACAATCGTCACTAATTAGTGACGAATTATTTTCCGTTACTAATCCATCAAAATTAGTGATGGATGGGAAATCCATCACTAATTTAGTGACGGATTGCCCTTCCGTCACTAATCCATAACAAATTAGTGACGAAAGAGCAATCCGTCACTAAATTAGTGACGAATATTTCTTCCATCACTAATTCACTAATTTAGTGACGGATTGGGCAATCCGTCACTAATTTTGTGACGGATGAGGCAATCCGTCACTAACTTAATGATGAATTACTTTTTCGTCACTAATCCGTCACAAATTAGTGATGGAAAATAATCGTCACTAATTAGTGACGAATTATTTTTCATCACTAATCCATCAAAATTAGTGATGGATGAGAAATCCATCACTAAATTAGTGACGGATTGCCCTTTCGTCACTAATTCATCACTAATTAGTGACGGAAGAGTAATCCATCACTAAATTAGTGATGGATTGCCCCATCCGTCACTAATTTAGTAACGGATTGGCCTTCCGTCACTAATCCGTCACTAATTTAGTGATGGATTGCCCTATCCATCACTAATTTAGTGATGGAAGAGCAATCCGTCACTAATTTAGTGACGGATTTCTTTATCCATCACTAATTTAGTGACATATTGCCCTTCCGTCACTAATCCATCATAAAATTAGTGACGGAAGAGCAATCCGTCACTATATTAGTAACGAATTAGTGACGGATTGCCCTTTCGTCACCAAATTTATACTTTTAATATTTTTTTATTTGAATGAGAAGAAAAAAAGTAAAATAAAAAAAATTAATAATTTATAATAATAATAATTTTTATTATAAATAATTGCATGTCTAATATTTTTTTAAAAGAATTAATATTAAAACAATAAAACAATAAAATATTTTTAAATTTTATTATTTTTATATATTATGTATTATATAATTAAAAAATGTGCAGATGAATGACGCCATCACGTAGGCAACCTTAAAATTTTTTAAATATATGTTATCACATAGAAAGAGTTTGTTCAATAGCACACCGTTGTAGCTGCATTCCAAAAAATTTTAAGCATGGGAATGATCATATTTTAGGTTAAAATCGTCTGTTGCAACAACATTTGATAGATTTGTCATATTTATGGTTGTAGATGTGACATTTAATAGGACAACAAACAAACTTTAATCTCTAATTAGCTGCAATCATCTGCATGAATACTTTTTTTCCCCTCTTCTGTTGTATTTAACATTAGATAAGTTATTATAAATAGACAGTAATATTTTGATAATCAATTCTACTAAAAATAGTAAAATAAAAAAATAGATCCCGTTTTATTTTTTTTATAAAACATTCCTAAGTCGGCCAAGTCGGATCCGACCTTCCCTGGTCGATCCCGCTCGGCTCCGGCATCCCTAAGTCGGCCAAGTCGGCCCCGACCTTCCCTGGTCGGCCCTGCTCGGCCCCGGCATCCCTAAGTCAGCCAAGTCGGAGGGTCCCCATCGGAGTATCCCGCAGCTATGACCCCGATTATTGACTTGAACGTCGGAGGGTCCCCACCGGAGCATCCTTCCGGTCTTGGGACTTTTTGCAGGCCATCCGATCAAGCGTGGGATCGCAGATTAAGCAGCTCTTTTCTCCCAACATTCGAGACCGATGATCAGGCGTCATCAGGTTGGATAAAACATTAGTGCTATTAATATTTTCAATATTAATTGTCTTCAACATATTTATTATTTTAAATAAAAAATATGTTTGTATCCCTTTTATTTACCTAAAATTATGTTTTGCTTTCTTTTTTTATTTTTTGGGTTCAAAGATGGTGTAAACCATGGTTTTGAAAATTGAACCGAATCGATCAGTCGAATTGGTCAATTGGGAACCAGTCATTAGTCCGGTCCAATTTTATTATTAAAGTTGACTTTTATATAATCCGATGAAAACCAAAAAATCCCATTGAATCGGTCGAGTTTCGAAGAATCGGTCCAACCCTAGTTTTTAGACTTTTGGTTTTGATAAATAAAATTAGGTTTGAGTTTGTTAGGATTTTTAATTTTTTACTTGGATTGATATTTATATTTTATTATTTTTATATTATTAAATTAAAAATTAATTATTATATCATCCAGTTTGATCAAATTAGTTTATCTGATTGAACCGATTGATAAGCCGATTTGTTGTTCAATCTGATTTTCACGAATAAAATTTGAATTTTTGGAAAAAAATATTATTTTAGCAAGATAATAGAAATGCAAGTAACAGCCGTTATTTGTGCTGTAACGGGCAGTTAGTAACCAGTTATCACGGTCGTTATCTTTCCGTTTTGTTCCGTTATGATTTAATATAAACGTAGCGTTATAACGGGCGTTATCTTAAACCCTCTCTCGGCGTCAACACGCTGGTGCGCCCACCGCATGCTTTATAAAAAGAGGAGGACGCGGCGGGACGGGAGAAGCGAAGAGACAGAGCAAGCGAGCGGGGGAGCGAGGGAGAGAGTTGAAGAGAAGGGTTTTGGATTTGAGGGTTTGGGCGTGGATCGATGGAGACGACGCCTCCAGCGCCATCGGACGAGAAATCGTCCGGATTTCTTCGTAACTACGGTTTACTCGCTCTCCCTCTCCTCCTTTTCTTGAATGCAAATATCCGTCTGGAATCGATCAATCGTCCTATTTAGGTTCTGGCTGCTGAGGGACGCGTGAATTCGTTTCAGGTTGGGATGTGATGCTGGGAGCCGTCGATGCCTTCTATGTGATCATGATTCCCTACACCAAGGTTGAAGAGAGCTTCAACGTTCAGGCGCGTTTCCAAACCCTTGATTACCGTTCTTGGTTTTTGACTTTCTATCGATAATATAGCTTTCAGATTCCAATGTGAGATCTGTATTGGGTGACGCATTCTTTCTTTTCTAAAATCTTGGGGGAAAAGAATTTTTCATTTTGTTTTTAATAAATGGAACGATTAGTCCTGATTATGCTTCTGGGTCCGCTTACCCAAAGGCGACGTAATTTGGGTGTCATATGCATTGTTTTTCACTCCAAGTCTTATTGGATACCGAACGTTTTCGTTCTCTATTCTAAACCTAATCATCTCTCCAATTAACCTAACCGTTCAAATAAGTGGAGAACGATTCGACATTATTAAATAAGCAATGTCTCTATAAACCTTGCAAACATTCAACAAAAACCCTTTTACTGGAAAGCAGCTTAGTTCTTGATAATCTTTATAGGGATGCATTTGCAAGGGCGAAATCAAGAAGTCATCTGGACTTGTACAAAATAGCTTCTTTCCGGTCATCCCATCAGCAACAAGATGTTGCCTTTTCTTGACAACTCATTCCTGATAATGTGAACTAACTTATCGAGGGTTTAACAATAGTTTACTGGCCTAAACACTTGTTTGATTCTTTTTTCTGAATTGAGTAAGACTCCTGTTTTTAAACTAACTAGATCCATCATTCGTTCTCATATGATCCCACCCATGGTAACTTGACCAAATGGGAGAAACATGAAACTATTGATAACGACTTCTCACACATTGTTAAACAAGCCACTGGGCCAACAGTATTTGTTGGATATCTGATTACAGGAAAAATAGCTGATGAAATGGCTGTTTTATTCCAAATTTCCATTCTGTGATACTAAGTACATTAGTCCTACATGGAAATATGCAAAAATTAAGTCTGGGTAGTTTTTTTTCTTTGCAAGGTGAAATAACTCTCCCACTGTCCTTCAGAAAAGAAACACAAATTTTAATCCTAACTAGTCAAAACTAGAGACAAGTATATGCATTTCCTGCAATGAAAATCGAAACAATGCTTTTATTAGAACCTAAATATGGAATGTTAACTAATTCATGTGTTTAATACTTTGTGCATACTTTGCTTATATTTCTTCCCCTTTTAAAGCTCTCTTTTAATCTGACACCTTCCATTTCCTCTTTGAAAGAGAGACTCAAAATTTCAATGTTTGCAGTTTTTAATGAATCTATGTGTTGTATAATTTATTAATACACAGAATTAGAAATTATAGGATTGCAAGCCCACCTTTAGTCATCATCATTTTGGCATGTGATTTGAAGATGAATATTCATTGTGAATAATCCCATTAGGTTCTGCCTGCTGGTTTTATTTTAAACTTGAAATTTTTTCTGATGGACTTTGAGCCTGTAACTAATTATTCCCATGCTGGCAACCTCTAACTAAAAGACCTGTACAGAACACCGGAGAGAAAATAGACAAAGCAAGTAAAAATTGAATTTTATGTTTTATGCTACATCTGTAGAGCAGTTGTGTTTGTTTCTTCAAATGCCAACCTACCTCAATACCAACCAGGAATTTACCTATCTTTGGGTTTTATATTTGGTTGACTCAAACAAGTTTCAAATAGTGTTTGTATTAGTTTGTTCTTCAGTTCTTTTTCATCACATGTATTTATTTCTGTCACCTGCCTTTCAAGTGATCCATATGTAGAATGTAATTTTTTTAATCGATGAGAAAACATAGGTTTAGTGTCCATCGACACAATAAGATGCTAGTGGAAAAACAATTGCTTAAATCCACAGAAATTCTGTTATGCCAGTTCTGTTTTAGTTGTGTGTCTTCTTATTGTATTTCTAATGTATCTGGTCTTATGTGCTATCGCTATCCTCTGTCTCAACCTTTTATTAGTATTGGCATTCTATTGTACTTCCATCACTGCTGCTATGGCAAGATTGTTTTTTACTGTTTCCCCCTCCTTGCAATACTAGTGAAACAACATCTTTAACTATTTAGCTTTTTTTGTACATGTGGTCCTTATTCAGATTTATATTTCTTGTCCCATACTTGCACCATATTTCAGATAATCCAGTAACTGATACTTTATTTTTCTGTTTAGGCAATGCATGATATGCTTTACCACCACCATCACATTGAGAATGCAAGTTTCCGATGCACATTTTGCGTGCCAGATATTTGAGACCCTTATATGGTACTAATTAATTGTGTATATTTTTTTTGAATGAAATTAATCTTGTATCTTGCTGGTGGTAGTATGACCATTTGGATTTTCCTGGCGTCGTTCCTCGCACTTTTATGGGTAAATCTTCTTTTCTTTTAGAAATGCTATATTGCATTTTTGTAGGACTAATGTTGTTTGAGCATGTCTGGAAACACAGTTCTTTAATGGAGTTTTCTTTTATTTTTCTTACCATGTTGGGGCTCAAACCTTTATTTGTTTGTGCACTGCTTTTGTATTTTAACATCAGTGGCAGTCCTTTAACGTGGTTACACCTTGAATAACGTGGTTATATTTTGATGATATAACAATGTTGAATTGCAAAATAATTTTGATGGGAATATTGGTTGCTAAGTTTCTTGTTTCATTCTGTGATCATTTTGGTCCATTCTGTAGTTTGTATGGGAATTGTCCTAGATGCGGAACATTACATATTAGTCCTATATCTCTTAGCAACTGACTCTCTCTCTCTCTCTTTTGGAGGAAAATTTGACTGCAAAGGTTGCAGATTTTGGTCTTTCAATGTTAACCTTGATATCTGGCTCTTGTGATTGGCCGGAAGACAAATAAACCTTCTGTGATCAGATTACCTTACAAAAAGAAGAAGAAGAACTTGATGCGCAATAACCGATTGATGGGGCACTTGAAGTTTATTGATGTCCTATTCAAATGATGCATCTGGTCATGAGAGTAGAAGTGGGAAGGAAAGCACAAAGCGCAGAAGATTGTCTTCATCTAAGCTTGGACATGAGAGCCCAACATCTGGTGATGCAACTCTTTCAGCTCCTACATGTCTAGTGATACTTAACACGGAAGTGAGGATTGCTTCAGTAGCTGCAGGTGGACGTCACACACTAGCATTGTTCACTTCAGACTAGAGGGAGCTAGTAAATGGTGTTCAAAGGATTGCTTCAGATGTACATTTCTCAAGTATAGAGTCCCTAAGGCAGCCGAAGATATCTTAATAATTTGATGTCTAATGTATAAAACATTAGTATTGTTGATGTATACAGATATATTTATCTTATTTTATGAAGTACATTTTTTATTCTTAAATTTAAATTTTCATTAGAATGCATTAAATATATTATAATTTAAAAATAATTTTAAATTTATAAGAATAAAAATTTGATGAAATTTTATTAGGTTAATGATGGATTAGTGATGGATTTCTGATAGAAATAATAGTGACGGATTAGTGATGAAAATATTAGTGATTGATTAGTGATGGAACAATAACAAATGATTAATGGATTCTTTCGTCACTAATCCGTTACTAAATTATGATGGAATAGTGATGAAAATATTTGTGACGGAATAGTGACAGAATAATGCGTGATGGATAGTCCATCACTAATCCGTCACAATTTAGTGACGGAAAATATGTTCCGTCATAAATTTTTGATGAAATATTTCGTCACAAATCCATCACTATTATTTTGTGACGGACCTCTTTCCGTCACTAAATTTAGTGACGGCAAAATGGTGATGATAAGATTTTCGTCACTAATTCGTCACTAAACCCAGTTTGTGACGGAATAGTGATGAAAATTTTTGTCACTATTATATTATTTTCTTGTAGTGATCGGGGCTGGTCCTCATACATCCATGTATACTAGCTCCAGGGGTTCTGCACTCCTAGCTGTGTTGATTGCGAATTGGACTCTCCTCTGCTTCTTCATCTGACATGGCTCACGAATCTTCATATCTTCACCATTCAGGACCAGAAGCAACCCTCTCTTACTCAGTTCTTTCATTCCCCTCTCCCATATGGCCTAAGCGGTAATGCCACATCCTATACACATAACAAGGATCTTGTTCCACAGCTGCTGCCTCAGATTTTCTGGTCACCACAGAGCCCTCCAATCTGTATAAGTTGTTCTCCAACCTTCTCCCTCTCATCACCACCATAGCTCCATTGAAGATGTTCAGAACTTCACTCCTGGCATGACTGCTGAAGTTGTATCCAGTATGCTCTAGGTACTCCAGTGGCACCAGATATTTCTTGAGTTCTGGAACATGCTTCATGTTGGTAAGAGTGTGCACCATACCATCAAACATCCTCACCCTCATTGTGCCAATCCCTGCCATCTTGCAAGGATGATCATCTCCAAGAGTCACACATCCCTTATCTACCTCTGTGTAAGTGCCGAACCATAATCGGTTGGGAGTGTAATGATGAGAATAAGCTGAATCCAAGGTCCACATCTCTGTACTGTGCCTGTGACCATCTGATACCATCAAGAGATCATCCTTTATCTCTTAGCCTGCAACTATACTCACAGATTCAGATCTTCCCTTTTCTTTTTTTTTTTCACTTAGGACAATCCCTCTTGAAATATCCTACCTCACCATACTTGTAGCACTTAGCCTTCCTGGACTGTAACCAGTCCCTAGGCCTGCTCCTATCCCTGCCTCTGCCTGACCCTTCTCCAACTGATAAAACCTCCTAGGAAACAGCTTCCTTGATCATCTTCTCCCTTTGCTCATTCATCCAAAGCATTGAGATAATATCTTCATAGAACAATGTCTCCTTCCCATAGAGCAGCATCGTGACTAATGAGTCATGTGATGTGGGCAGCGAACACGGTAGTAAAAGTGCCTTATCTTTCTCCTCCATCTTGACCCCAATATTCAGCAATTCATTGCTAACTTGGTCAAACACCTGGATGTGGCTCAGCACATCTTCATATTCTGACATCCGAAGGCTATAGAGGTACTTCTTCAACATCAACTTATTGTACATATTCTTCCCTATATAGAAAGCTTGCAACTTCGACTAGAGTCTCTTCAGGGTCTTCTCCTTCAGTACTGAATAAAAGACTGAATCTGCAAGACATCCTTTGATCGCTGAACATGCTTTTTTCTGCAATGATAGCCACTGCTTATTTGTCATCCCATCTGGCCTTTCCTTCAAAGCCAGATCTAAACCCTGTTGCACAAGAAGGTCCTCTACCCAGACTTTCCATATGAAGAAACTTTTTTTCCATCAAACCTCTTAAATTCTAATTTTATGCTACTACCCATGGCGAGATCTCAACCAAAAATAGCACAAAATATTATAGAAAATAGAGAGTACCCTGATGAAGCCTTGCCCTTGAAGATCTTCAAACAACTTCTTCTTGAACCTGGCTCTGATACCAACTGTTGAGGTTTAGACCTCGATGAACAGCAATGGGATCAACCTCGCTGGAGAAGTACCTGAGCTTTCACCCTTTGTTGCCAACAATTAGATTGGTCACTATATTTAAATCCTTTAGTTCCACATTCAAAGACCACAGCTCCTTTTCTTAAAAATTTATTTTAATTCTTTGCTGGAATTCCTCACGGACCAATTCCATTTCTACTCCAATGCACGGATCACGAAGGCCTCCTTTTTCCTTCAAGAAGTCAAGCCTTGACATCTTGGCACTAGCATGTCCTCACGTCAACCTTCTTCCCAGCCTTCCTCCTGTACGTGATTCCCCACTCCAGGAAGTGAGCTCCATCTTCTTCACTTCCCGTGGAATCCTGGAACCAACCCTCACGTCACGGATCATGAAGCCTATCACTAGTCCGGTGAGACCACAAATCCGGCTTCGTTTCCACGTCTACGTGAAGCTTTTCACGTACGAAAGCCGCAAGCCTCTGGGACAAGAAAGCCGAGCTCATTGAAATTTCTCACGCGGAATCCACCACCGCGCGATGCCTTTGTTTGGGAGCCACCACGAAGCCGCACAGCTGCGTTCTCCTCAAAGAAGGTGACGAAGATTCTGCAAAGCCATGCGGCTTCATTCCATGAGGAGGTGGTTGTGATGAGAAAGAAATTAGAGTTGAGAGAAAAGAATCTATTCTATTTCATCCAAACCCTAGAGACTAGGGTTTAAATACATCCATCAGGTGGACTAGACCTAGACTCACAAAAACTTCCACAGACTAACTTAATAAGATTAAACTAATCCTCAAGCCCGTGTACACCCGTGACTTGATTTAATCTTAATCATTGGACTCAAATCTATCCCAATATAAGTTAGCCCTCCTAGGCCCTGATAGCACCATACCAGGCCCAACATATACCCTTAAAGTATGATGGCTTATCTTTATCTATATCTATGATGGCTTAAGGGCAAGAAAAAGGGTTAGTGAGTTTTAATTACCCTCCACTCATCCCTCTAATATTAAATTCCTCAATATATTTCTGTTTCTTTTCCC
This sequence comes from Calamus simplicifolius, assembly GCA_900491605.1. Classification (NCBI taxonomy): domain Eukaryota; kingdom Viridiplantae; phylum Streptophyta; class Magnoliopsida; order Arecales; family Arecaceae; genus Calamus; species Calamus simplicifolius. Next base: position 649,358 of record UESW01004004.1, read on the forward strand.
TCATATCACTCCTGCTCCACTTGAAGCCATGGAAGTAGGTGACCATATAGGCATCTACTTTCCATCCCTCTCAAAAGTAGGCGACCATATGGTCGCCTACTTCCCTCCTTCCTCAAAAGTAGGCAACCATATGGTTGCCTACTGAGGCCATTCTTTCTGTTTTCCTCCTCACTCCTTCATGCATGAGAGTTCAATGCCTTTAATCCTCCAAACTCTTCCTTCTAAAATTATTTAAATGGTCACGGGAAATTAACAACGCATAAAATCATCAGGAACTTTCAATACAATACAAATATCATTAATATTACAAAATTTCTCAAGGAATTACAAGGAGTAAAAATTTCTGGATGTTACAATAGGAGATGAGAGGAAAGACTAATCAATCTCCATTGATAGTTGACCAATGGCCCTCATGATCGATTAGGCCCTCCTAATCATTCAATAGTCAGATCAATCTAACTTTGATGAATAGCGATAGGCTGAGGTAGCACTCCTTAACCATTTTTTCAACCATGGCAAAATAGAATCATTGATTAGAATAGGAAGGTCAAAAAGATCTTGTTGTCGGTGAGGGCATCTTTAGTGTTGATCGACCTTGGGTTCACTAATGATCTTATTGAAAACTCTAGCGGGCATGATACAATCAAAGACAAAGGCTACTCAAAGACTAATTTTTAGCAGGTGAATATTTCTTAATTTTCAAAATAGATGATTTTAATGTGCAAGAGAAAACTAAAGTTTATGATGTTTATTCAATTACTATATACAGATAAATTTAAAAGTTATTACATCTTATCAAACATTAATTTATTAGGAGTTAAATCTTTCAAGTCGTAGAGAATTGATAAAGCAAAAGATCCCATATCTTCCAATAGTCTAACAAGAAAATTTATAGGGTGGAGAGCCATTGAAGCTTATAAAGAAAGCATGGTTGCATTGTAAGCTATATCTGAACAAGCTTGAAAGGCGATTCTATGAGATTCATGCTAAGCTAAGATGATGGAATGGAACATATTTTATAAGACCATCAAGCTAATGCATTTATTCAAAAAGGAATAAAGGTGACAGTTATTTCATAAGTGTTCAATGAACATAAATTTTATAGTTTGTCTCTAGTCATATCAAGCAAGGCAATAAGATATGCATCAATCCAACAAAAAAAATGATGTAGGAGCATTTGGCTTTATTTAGGCCAAACTAAAACCAATGTGACTAGGTTTAATTTACTTAAGAATAATTATTCACATGTGTTTGAAAATAGAGATATTTTTGGGGTCACTTCACAAGGATAGTTGGAAGGTTCTCTTCAATTGAATTTATGAGTCTAGTTTCCAACACAATGAAGGTGCATGAATTGGATTTCTCTAGAAAAAGTCTTGGTTGATTTATTGTGAAGTAGATTGTCAATTCCAAGAACAACACTATCTTGGTTTTCATTGGATCCTCATCTCTTACATCTCTTCATTGATTATATTATATCCATATTTTGGCATCTTATTACACCAAAACTAGATTCCACATCTAATATATCTATCATCTACCATCATTAGTTATCATCTACTTTCTTCTATCAATAGTATAAAACATGTTGTTTTAGTTGAGGATAATTGAATGTTTTGGTTCTCATTAAATTCAAGCAGATGATAGCGATCAGTCTGGTTCAAGCAAAAAACATTCACCTTATAACCTTGTGCCTTTCTATTGTCAATGAATTCCCTTTTGTTTAAGCTGCCAGCTTTCATATAATTTGGATACCTAGAAAAGATATGCACTTATGGTGTATTTAGGAGGCCGCGTAGGATTGGATTGGCAGTGCCCCAAAAAATCACCTTACAAACCTGTGCCTTTCTATTGTCAATGAATTCCCTTTTGTTTCAAGCGATTGGCTTTCATTATAATTTGAATATTTATAGAGATGCAATTCTACATGGGATTGGAAAACTCAGGGAATATATTTGTTACAGTCATCTCATACTTTTTGGTAAAGGATGCTGTTCAAATGATGAGACCCACCATTTATCAACCTACTTTATTAGTTTATTTCACAAACCAATCTCATCCAATCCATCATTCCAAACATGCCCTTAGTTCCATCATGCAATATAAACAAGGTTTTAGAGTCTTGCTAAACCCATCATAAATCTTAATTTGCTGTGAAGTACAGTCCAATTTGGAAGGTATGGATTCTCAATAACATACCTATGTAGTGCCTCTTTAGAATGTTTTGGAGATTGATGTCTTCTGAAGATCGCCTATTTTTTTATTTTATGATATAATTTTGACATGGAAAACAAGTATTTGTCTACTTGCATGCAAAAGACAGCTGCTAATAATTATCTTTGGTTACGAAAATAATCATTATGAAATTATTTTGAAGATTTTAAATTAGTTTCAACTTATTAAACTGATGGGGAAACAACACACAATAGTAACAAATTACAATATGCAGTGAAGATATGTTCCCTCAACTTGCAAGAATCTGTGAGGAGCAATAACAAAATTTGTGGCAGCAATTGAATATCACAAACACACAAGAGACACCAAGATTTTTTAACGTGAAAAACCCCTCAAAGCAAGGGTAAAAACCATGGGTCGTTCAGACCAAAGAAATAGCCCCACTATGATCAAATAAGGGTACAAGAGAGTCTCAAACAAGAACACAAATGAGTGCTCATAGCCAACCAAACAATAAAGCTAAGAAGCTTACAATAGAGAAGCAAGAAGTTTAATAAACCCAAAAATAGAGCTACTGTTTGACCTGAGTTTCTCACACCTTGACTTTGTTTCACCGATCCAACCGTTCATAATGAAGACCAGATGTTCCGAATTTGCTTTCAAAATTTCAGCCCGATCCAACGGTGAACAAATCTGCAGTAGCGATTTTACGGTGGCTACTCTGAGTATGTGCAGAAGGGCTTCTTCATCTCTTCTCTCTCAAATGGCGACTCTCTTCTCTCTCTCAAAAATTAACCCTAATATCACCCTAATAGACTCACCACTGATTAGGGATTCTTACCAAGTTGAATTCTTACCTAATCAGACTCATCACTGATTAGAGATTCTTACCAAGATGAACTCTTACCTAATCAGACTCATCACTGATTAGTGATTCTTACCAAATTAGACTCATCACTTAGACAAGTGTGACACAAAGTGGGCATACACATTTGGACCTTTTCTCTACATAGGAAGGGAGCCCAAACCAAACATATCTTCCTCTCACAACTATGTGGAGATAACCGCCAAACTGGCAATCTCACAACAAGTTTCAAACTTCCCTCTTGGTAATGTTTTAGTCATCATATCAATACCATTATTATCAGTATGAATTTTAGCCAACTCCAACAGCTTAGCATCCAAAACATCACGTATCCAATGATACCTCACATCAATATGTTTGGACCTTGAATGGAAAGTTGGATTCTTACCAAGATGGATAGCACTTTGACTGTCAACAAACAACATATATTGGTTCTGAACAAAGCCTAGCTCCTGTAAGAATTTCTTCACTCATAGCAACTCTTACATGCTTCAGTAATGACAATGAACTCTGTCTCTGTAGTTGATAATGCTACACACCTCTGCAACTTAGACTGCCAAGCCATAGCTCCCCCTGCAAATTTAATCATATAGCCCGAAGTGGACTTTCTGGAATCAATGTCTCCAGCCATATCTGAGTCTGAGTACCCGACCAATGTGGGCTCATCACCTCCAAAACAAAGCCTCATACTAGTTGTACCACGAAGATACCTTAAAATCCATTTCACTGCATTCCAATACTCTCTACCTGGGTTTGATAGAAATCTACTGACAGTACTAACAATATGTGCTATGTCAGGTCTTGTGCACACCATTGCATACATCAAACTACCCACAACAGAAGCATAAGGAACCATTCTATATCTAATTTCTCAACTTCATTTAAAGGACTTTATTTAGCACTCAGCTTAAAATGAGTAGCAAAGGAGTGCTTACAGCCTTAGCATTTTCATCTGGAATCTTTGTAGCACCATTTCAATATAGTGTTCTGTGACAGCCAAAGTTTCTTCTCCATTCTATCACGCATGATTCTTATACCAAGAATCTGCTTAGCAGCTCCCATGTCTTTCATTGCAAATGACTTGCCCAACTGTTTCTTTAACCTGTCAATCCTAAAAATATTTTTTCAACAATAAGCATGTCATCAACATACAATAACGGGATAATGAAGTCATCATCAGAAAACTTTTTAACAAAGACACAATGGTCAGAAGTAGTCTTCTTGTAGCCTTGCTCACATATGACAGACTCAAACTTCTTGTACCATTGCCTCGGAGCCTGCTTTAAACTGTATAGGCTCTTTCTTAGCCTACACACATAGTCTTCTTTGCCTTCAGCTTGAAATCCATCAGGTTGCTTCATGTAAATCTCTTCCTCCAAATCACTATGAAGGAAAGCAGTTTTCACATCATTTGCTCTACCTCCAAATCAAGAGTAGCAGCCAAACTCAACACGGTTCTAATAGAAGACATCTTCACCATAGGTGAGAAAATCTCATTAAAATCAACACCCTTCCTCTGTCTGAAGCCTTTTACCACTAATCTGGCTTTATACCTTGGAGATGCAGCATTACTGTCATGTTTCACCCTGTAAATCCACATATTTTTCAAGGCCCTCTTGCCTTTAGGCAACTTCACCAAATCATAAGTGTGATTGTCATGCAAAGATTGCATCTCATCTCGTATTGCATCCAACCACTTTTATTTTCTTCACTCTGAATGGCCATAACTAGGATTATCATCTTGTGACATTTCATGTTCCTCTTCAGCATCATTAGTTGGAACATCTAACTCATCTCCAAGCTGTTGATCATCAACATAATCATGTTGCTCATCTTGTTGAACACTACTCTTAGCATTATCCAAATTGTGAACAGGCAACCGAAATGGATCAACATCAATCAGCTTATTACCTTTTTCGGGTGTAGTCTTCTCCACCTTATCAATGTCTTTAATGGTTTGGTCTTCCATGAACTCCACATCACAACTTCTAATAAGCTTTTTCTCAATAGGATCATAAAAATTGTAACCAAATTCATCTTGACCATAACCTATAAAGATGCACTGTCTCGTCTTAGCATCTAACTTGAATCTCTCATCCTTTGGAACATGCACAAATGCCTTGCAACCGAAGACTTGCAAATGATCATATCTGACATTCTTGCCAAACCAAATTTTATCTGGCACCTCACTATCCAAAGCAACTGTAGGACTAAGATTAATAACATGCACTACCATGTACAGTGCCTCACCCTAAAAGTGTTTGGGCAATTTTGCTTTAGAGAGCATACACCTCACTCTCTCAATCAATGTCCTATTCATCCTTTCTGCTAAACCATTCAGCTGAGGAGTTTTAGGAGGAGTATTTTCATGTACAATACCCTGCTGCTTGCAATAGACATCAAAGGGTCCACAATACTCACCATCATTGTCAATAAATACATTTCAGCTTCTTGCCTGATTGCCTCTCAACTAAAGCCTGAAACTGTTTGAACTTCTCCAACACCTGGTCTTTTGTCTTCAATACATAGATCCATAGTTTCTGGAACAATCATCAATAAAGGTAACAAAATAAAGTGTACCACTAAAGGATTTTATCTTTAATGGACTACAAACATCAGAATGCACCAATTCAAGCAACTCTGACTTCCTTGAGGGAGGATGCTTCTTAAAGGATACTCTGTTTTGTTTATCAGCCATGTAATGAGAACACTTCTCTAGCTTTGCACTCTTCAATCCTAGAAGCACATCCTTTTTAGCTAAGCAGTTCAGCCCTTTTTCACTGATATGACTAAGCCTTTGGTGCCACAAAGATGCCTCCATATCTATGACATTCACACTGTCTTTAGCAACCAAAGCTTTTGTTCAATACAGTTTAGAATTTTTTTCCCCTCTAGCCATAACCAAGTTACCTTTGGTGAGTTTCCACTTTCTAGAACCAAAGTGATTATCATAACCACCATCATCAAGCATCTGCACAGAAATCAAATTAAAGTGAACATCCGAAGCATGTTTGACTCCTCGAAACAGCAGCTGCATTCCCATGTTGGTTTGCAGGCAAACATCACCAACACCAATCACCTTAGACACACCATTATTACCCATCTTTAATACTCCAAAGTCACCAGAAGTGTAAGATATGAAGAACTCCTTCCTTGGTATAACATGCAGTGTAGCGCCACTATCAATTATCCGCATGCTCTCATCTGATACAAGATTAACTGACTCATGGTCACGGAGAATAATAAGATCATCACTGGTAGCTGTGGTAACACGATCATCATCATCACAATTTTTTCTCTTTCTGCTTACCCTTCTTGCTTCTGTTCTCCCTTTTCCTCAAAAAACAATTCTTCTGTATGTGCCCTGTTTTGTGACAATAATGACACTCCATATTCTTGTATCTTGACTTGGACTTGCTTTTGCTCTTCTCTCTACCACCCTTTGGTTCTTTTCTTTGACTTCTCCCCCTATTTTCAGTGACAAGCACCTCGGACTGAGATGGAGTACCCTTTGCCTTCCTTCTTATCTCCTCATTAAGAGCACCACTATTTACCATTTGCAAAGTAACAATACCATTAGGGGCTGAGTTTGTAATTGAAACCCGAAATGTCTCCCAAGACTCTGGTAGAGTATTCAGTAGCCATAGTCCCAACACTTCATCATCAAACTTGATACCCATTTCTGACAATTGATCTAGGAGCCTTTGAAATTCATTCAAGTGATCTAAAATAGAAGTTCCCTCCTTGTACCTCAAATTCATCAGAGAATTCAACAAATATAATTTATTATTCCCTGATTTAGAAGCATACAATGATTCAATCTTCTTCCACAAGGCTCTAGCATGTGTCTCATTAGCAATGTGATTATAAACATTATCTTCTACATACTACCGAATAAAACCACAAACCTGGTGATGTTCAAATTCTCATTCCTCATCAGACTTGGAATCCGGCTTTTTAGTAGCAAACATAGGAAGATGCAAATTCTTCATAAATAGCAAATCCTTCATTTTTCCCTTCCACAAATGATAATTAGTGCCATTCAAACAAACTATCTTATTTATATTTGCCACCATCATTCAAGCAAGTCAAATAGCCCCAAACCAAAGAGCTCTGATACCACTCTGATGGAGAAACAACAACACAGTAGTAACAAATCATAATATGCAGCAGAGATATGTTCCTCTAACTTGCAAGAATCTGTGAGGAGCAATAACAAAATTTGTGGCAGCAATTGAATATCATAAATACACAAGAGACACCAAGATTTTTTAACGTGAAAAACCCCTCAAAGCAAGGGTAAAAACCATGGGTCGTCCAAACCAAAGAAATAGCTCCACTATGATCAAATAAGAGTATAAGAGAGTCTCAAATAAGAACACAAATGAGTGCTCATAGCCAACCAAATAATAAAGCTAAGAAGCTTACAATAGAGAACCAAGAAGTTTAACAAACCCAAAAATAGAGCTACTATCCGACTTGAGTTTCTCACACCTCAGACCTTGTTTCACCGATCTAACCGTTCAAAATGAAGAAATAGATGTTTCAAACCTGCTGTCAAAATTTTAGCCCGATCCAATGGTGAACGAATCTGCAGTAGTAATTTTACGGTGGCTGCTCTAAGTATATACGGGAAGGGCTTCTTCTTCTCTTCTCTCTCGAATGGTGGCTCTCTTCTCTCTCAAAAATTAACCCTAATATCACCCTAATAGACTCACCACTGATTAGGGATTCTTATCAAGTTGTATTCTTACCTAATCAGACTCATCACTGATTAGGGATTCTTACTAAGATGGACTCTTACCTAATCAGACTCATCACTGATTAGGAATTTTTACCAAATCAAACTCACCACTTAGACAAGTATGACACAAAGTGGGCCTACACATTTTGGCCTTTTCTCTACATAGGAAGGGAGCCCAAACCCAACATAAACATCTCAAGATCATTGGATTTTTCTCTTCTTTTTCTTTTTCTTTTAAGGAGGAGATTCTTGGATCTTTTTGATATGAATTGTGGTAGACAAGAAACTCTCATTAACCATGAAACATGAGATGTTGCATATGTTTCTTTTCAGCTCACAAGCTACAGATGAAACATGAGATGCAATTGCCTTGATCATCACCTTGATTAAATAAATAAATAAATATAAAAATTACAGAAGTAATATTTCCTATCGTAAAGTTTAATGATATAAATTTTTTTTTAACTATGTTTGATAGTATCTATGAATGAATGGTGAAATATTAAAAATATAATTATAAATTATAAAAACAGGGTTGATATAAAAGATACAAAAATGTTATTAATATTGTGTTAATATCATAATATAAAAGAGGTGAAATAGAAGAGTGATGGGTTTATTTAATACTTTGCTTTTCTAATGTTGCAATCTCTTTTCACTTCCCGAATAATTTTTTGCTTTTAATTCTGTTAACTTATTCCCTTCTATACGAACAGGTTGAAGGATAAAAGATGAAAAAAATAAAAAAACCCTCAACTCAACTCAATTCAACTAATCTAAGCCTTTTTCCAACTACATGAGATCGGCTACATGAATCTGCTTCTTTCACTATGCTCTATTTAACCAAATCGATATTCAAATTATAAATAGTTATATCTTTTTTAATTATTTCTGTCCATGTTAGTTTAGGTCTATCTCTGTCCTTATCCTTATCATGAATTGTTAAAAGATCACTCTAACATCCAAACCATCATAATCGATTCTCTCTCATTTTATCTTCAATTAAGGCTACTCCTATCATTTTTTTTGTATATTTATTTTTTAATTCTTTCTTTTAAAATTTTACCATATATCCATCTTAATACATGCATTTCTGTAATACTTAATTTATTTACATAATTCATTAAAAAAAATTTGTTACCAAACATACCAAAGTAAAAGTAGCGTAACAGAGATCAGTGCCACCAAACTGCAAACCATCTCTAAAGATAAATATTGAGCTTTGTTAATTTGGAGCAGAAGTCACCTTAATTATAAAAAATCAGAACTTTTGACCCGTTCTTGCTGGCTATCAGCTAAGAAACGGGTCCAAATCAATCCATTGACCTCTTTTCTCTTTCTTTTACATCACTGCGGAGCAGGTGAGCCAAGGGGTCACCAGTTTGTTATAATTGGCTCAAAGACCAAAACAGAAGGAAAAGAGAGATTCCAAATAGTCTTCCCCTGGCCATCCATCTCAGGGCAGCTTACCTGTGGCCAGTGTGGTCCTTATCCTTCTACTCCCACCTCCATCACGCCCTTATCTTATCCCTGTCTCGATCTTTTATTATAGGTATTATTTTATAGAAAAAAAATTATCCTAAAATAAATGTACAGGATAAAATTTTTTCATGAAATATCTCTAGAAATATCCCATTGATCATATTAAATATAAAAAAGGTAAATCCATAGCTAAAAAAATAATCAGCTATTCAAATTGAGGGAATAAGTTTATGGGTTAAACATGAGTTATTCTTTTTGGTTAAAATTATTTGGTATAGTTGTGACTTTTGAGAATAAGAAAGACTATCCAAGGAATATCCCCTTATCCCCATTCTCAAATACAGCCTTAGGTAGTGTTTGATACAAAAAATGCTATCCTTGGATAAGTGTATAGAATAATTTATCTAGGGGATAGCTGAGGAAATAACCAGCTTTTTTTAATAACAGTTTGCCTTCGAGAGATAGCTGGAAGAATAACCAACTATTTCTCCAGTCCCTAGGGAATAAGTTCAGAGGATAACTCATAGTTAATCTCCCCTATGGTTAACTTTTTTCTCAACTATTATTTGTAGTTATAGCTTTTGGGAATAAAGGAAAATATTCAAGGGATATCCTCTTATTTCTTATTTTTTATTTCAAACACAGCCTTATTCTCTCCCATAAACAACCACACTTGGCTGCCCATAAAGCAATGCTCACCAACTAGATATGTAGCATGTTGGGATTGTCTGAGCTAAGTGCCAGCTCAAGCCTGACCAGACCAAGAGGCATTGGCTAATTGGGGATTGGATTAGATTAGATTAGATTGCTTTAAATGTTCGAGTGAACCAATTTGAGATCGGGCAAAAACTTTTCAACCCAAACTTGGCCTGATCTATTCATTAAGGCAGTGTTTGATAGCCTAAAAGCTATCCCTGGATAAATGTACAGGATAGCATTTATCCAGGGAATAGCTGAGGAAATAAGCACTTTTTTAAAATTACAAGTCTGCCATCAAGGGATAACTTTAGCTGTTCCTGGATTCCTTAGGGAATAAGTTCAGGGGATAACCCATGGTTAAACATGAGTTATCCCCTTTCGTTAAACTTTTTCAGACATATCCCTCCTACCTAAAAAGTCGAGCTAGTTCAGATTAATCCAACCTAATTTGCTTGCTCAAGTTGAATATGGTGACAAGTATATTAGATAAAACTTCTTCTAAGAGAATGCTGTCATTTCACTCTTCCAATAAGCTCATGGTTCATACAAGATGTGGATTAGCATCATACAATCAACTACATTTCATGCATGTTTTCAGAAACAAGGTATCCATAGGTTTTGAGTGGCTAAAATAAATTAATTGGTTGATCGACGCCCAGCTCAAGCGGATAATATCAACTGTGGCTGAAGAGTGACTTGTGGAATGAAACAGATACGAAGACGAAGACAGAGACAAAGACATAGTCCTTGGCCACATGAAGAGGATGATCACAAGAAGGGGGGTGCGCATTGGATGCCGTGAGAAATGGAAATGATTGAGAAAGGTGTTGACAGAATCAAAATATGCGGTGTCAGTACCAACATCTCATGCGATGCTAAATTGAAAATAATTTAGATGCTGATTATGAGCCGAAAAATTTTACATTTAGGCGATGGTAAGGCAGTGTGCATGCGCCACAGTTTGACTTTAAAAAAGATTAGATGATGAAAGATGGTAAATAAACGCCAGTGGATGTCTATGTCTCAAGATATGCCAAATCTACTCTACATAATTTTAATTCAAAAAACGATGACCGTACGTTCTGTTCGTCTCCTTTGGATCGATAATTTCAGCATTTTAAGTAGATGAGGACGGGATAAAAAATATTTTTTATCTTCCCGCAGAGGCTAATTACGGTAGTTTAGAAAATTAATTTTTTTAAAAAATTTAAGGGATAGAAAGTAATTTTTATGATGTATTTAGAAGCTTTCAATGGACGAAGGAGGTGTTTGGTAGCAGATAATTTATCTACATTATCGGTAATTTAAAAGTGCCCTACTGAATAACTATGTTTGATATGTACAATCTATCATGCAGTATCGTACTGGTTGTAATCTAATAAATTTTTCTTTTTGATCAAATTGTTCCTATCTTTTTTTATAAAATAAAATTATCCTTTCCTTCAAATAAAATCATTTCATTTTTTTCTCTATTTTTTCATGTCTTGTCCCTGTTATCTCTTTTCTCATATCTCCAAACAAAATAAACTGTCATATTACTCATCCATAGAAAAAAAATATCGAATAGAAAAAAATTAAAATAAAAACAAAAAATATAGTTATAAGAAAAATCTAATTAAAAAATAAAAATAAAAAATAATTACTATTTTTTAATTTTTTTAAAAAATAAATTTAAAAATTAATTAAAATTAATTAAAAAATAAAAATTAATTAATTATTTAATTAATTAAAAATTTAAAAATTAAATTAATTATTTAATTATTATTAATTAATTTAAAAATTATTTTTTAATTTTAAATTTTTTTTTTTTATTTTTTAAAAATTTAATTAATTTAATTTAAAAACAATTATTTTTTTTTTTTTTTATTTTTTTTCTTTTTTAAAAAACATTTTTTATTTTATTTTTTATTAAATTTTGAATTATTTTTTTTTTTTTAATTATTTTTTAATTTTTTCCTTCATTTTTCTTCTTTTATTTTAAAAATTCTATCTTCTTATTTCTTAACTATTCTTTTTTTAATAATATTATGATAATTAAAAGTGTAAGAATCAAAATTTTTTTGAATAAATGTTTAAGATTATATTTTTCTATAAATCTCGTATCTTCTACTTCTCTTCCTTTAATTTAGGGGTTTTTTTTTTTAGATTTGATTTTAGTATATGCCTTTTGATTTCGGGGTATTTTGACAGTACGGTAATCTATTATTAACATTACCTTTGTATCCCAAACCCAATATTACTGGTAATCTCTCATTTAGGATTGCTGGCAATGCACCAGATGCAACTGAAGGAATTTTCTATTACAACCCAAAATTACTCTCTACATCCTTTTTTTAAAAAAAAAAATTAAATTATCCTTAAAACCCTCGCTCCCCCTCCCCCTTTCCGTCCCCATTCGCTCTTGCAGCCCTTTCCTCCTCCGATGTTCGCTTCAGTGGCCTTTTCGGCTTTCTCCCTTTCTCGTTCGCTCCGACGGCCCCCCCTTCCCCCTCTTCATTCACACCGATCCAACTTCCCCTCGGTACACTCTGGCGGCCTCCCATCCGGTTTCTTCCTCACCCGTTCGCTCCGATGGCTCTTTCCTCCCTCCTCCTGGCATCAGCTTCCCCTTATTTGCTCCGATGGCTCTCTCCAGCTCCCCCTGCCCCTTTCGTTCGCACTAACCCCTCTCCCTAGCTTCCTCTTACCTCGGTGCTTGGAGGGGGCCAGAGCGATCAGACCAAGAAGGGGCGTTGATGCGAACAAGGTGGGGTAGGAGGGAGGGCTGTCGAAGCGAACGAAAAAAAGAGGGGTAAGGATTAAGGGTAGTTTAAGAATTTTTTTTATAAAAAATATGAGGGTGTAGAAAGTAATTTTTGCTGTGTAAATAAAAATTCCCACGGACGAGTTCATTTCACAAAAATTTGGACCAGAATGCCCATTCTTATATATTTTTATTGTTATAAAAATTATATATTATTATGAATGAAACGAAGCTTCAAGAACGAAATGAGAGTGAAAAAAGAACGACAACGAGAAAAGAGTAAACATAAACTCTGATAACCATAGCCATTGTGCTATACCACAACTAAATAACCGCACAAAGTAGTTGCGGTCTAAATCATTTTGTTCTTCGGACGATCCAAATGTCTTAATTATTCATTTTCACTTAATAATTTTTCGACTAAATCATGCGTCCCATTCATTGTCACGAAACTAATGTTCAAAGATAAGCAATCAATCATGTATTAGTTAATTTAATTATTAAAAATTAATTTTTTGATATGATTTTCGTAGCATTCTAAGCTCACTTGTTGATTTAATTATCTTTATTAACAAATTAAAATTACATGACTCAAAAACTCGAGTAAAATTAATGGATATCAAATGAACTTATATTATAAGTAGATAATTTTTTTTTTCAATATAATACTATTTTTAAGATATTACGGTCTTCTCTTTTATAATATAATATTCGCATCATATACTATAAGTTAGCCAAAATCTACTTTCAAGCTCGATCATTAGTGCTGCAAAGATGACTCCATGCTATAATATATCTTTTAATTTTCGCATACTATACTTAGATCAGCCCTAATACAATTTTTAACGCTTTAAATTCATTTGCGAATTTAATTAATTTTATTAGTGGATCAAAATTATATGATTTAAAAATTTAAATAAAAAATAATAAATATAAGAAAACTTAAATTATAAGCTTGTACTATATTGTTTATTTAATATAAATTAATTTTTTTTGGATGCTATGGTCTCGCTTTTCTAATTTATCCTTTCAATCATGGTGCGTGGGCCGACAAAGGAGGGAAAAAAAAAAAAGGATGAAGAGGAAAAAACAAAAAAATCACAGCCGAGAATTCTTTGTTGTGCATCCCAGTTTACACTTCACACCTCTCACGGCAGTCCTTCTGGACTCATTCCTCTTGGGCAAGATCGTAAGTGTACTGCTCCAAATGTCTTTGTGCATCATCTTCTATGCACAAAGGCGCTCATCGAACAAACACATTGGTTGTATGCTTATGTAAGCACGCATTAAGTTTCGACGTATTTTATATGTATACTTACACGAATATATGGTCAATGCACATGTTTGATACGAGTTTTTGCATCTGAGGTAGTGCTCATGAACTTTTTCTTCTTTTTTTTAATCCATGGAAGCACAACCCTCTTTGACTGCATAATTAAATAATAAAACATCAGGGTTTGGAGGCGGTCCGGTATTTCGAGCGCTCCCATCAGGGACATCAACCAGATTTACCGTGTTTCATCCCGATCGTTGATAGATATGGCTTGGATTTGGCGTCTTCCTATTCATCCCAGGGTTCGTCTTTTTCTATGGAAGATTGCTCGGAATTATCTTCCTACATGCTCGGTTCTTTCTAGACGTGGCCTAGGGATTCAGCCTACGTGTCCGATATGCGGTATTGAGGAGGCGGTGGATCACGCCATCTTCACTTGTCTCAGAGCTCATCACATTTGGGAGATCGCTAGCGTCAAGCCTTGGGCTGTCGCTTCATCTTCACTTTCTTTATCTTTCCTTGACTTGATCAGGCAGGATGTTAGGAGAGGTAGCAGCAAGCAGGGCGCGACGAGGGCTTACATTGCTTACCAAATCTGGTTATCCCGGAACCGATTGTCTTTACTCAGGAGCCTACTCCGTCTTTCAGGGTTGTGCGAACTGCCTTGTCCTTATCTACTGAGTACACGTCCCATCGTCTAGTTTGTAATTTTGATAGCCCTGGCCTCTGGGATTCCCATGCTGCCTCGGTAGCGCACCGGAGAACGGTCTTTATTTTTTGGGAACCCCCCCTCCAGGGTTTATCAAAATCAACTTTGATGGGAGTGTTCGAGGCAGATCAGCCGGATCGGGTTATGTCATTCGGGGTTCTGACGGAACTATGATTGCTGCTGGGGGATTTGGACATCTCGATTCGTCGGTGCCGCTTGCGGAGCTTTATGCTGCTTGGGCTGGAGTTTCCTGTGCTATTCGCAGTCTCAATGCCCGTCGTATTAACCTTGAGGGTGATGCCCTCACGGTGATTCGGTGGCTTCGCCAGGATCATTGCGTGCAGTCGCCTACCAACCCTTTGATCTCTGATATTCGTTCTCTCCTACAGGGGGTTCATAGCATACAGATCAGCAATATCTTCAGGGAAGCCAACTCAGCGCTGATGGATCGCCGCTAGAGTGGCTGATCATTCTGGATTCTGGTGCTAGAAGCCCGGTGATTGGTGTCCTCCTGGTTTGAACTTACTTTTGTATTCTGATAGTGTGGGATTGAGTCACCCTAGAGTGGTGTGATTCCCGTTTGTACCAAAAAAAAAAAAAAAACACTCAAGATGCAACTTATTAGATTGTCTCACGCGAGTTATGATGGGAAAGAATCCGTGTACGAGCAAATACTAGCAGACCGTAATACGCAGCGGAATAATAAATAAAAATGCGCAAACCACACAATCACAGAAACACCAAGATTTACGTGGAAAATCCCTTCAAGATAAAGGAAAAAAACCACGGGCAAGCCAGAGAAGAAGATCCACTATAAAATAATAAATATCCAAGTCTCAAAGTCCCTTGCCAGAACTTGAGAAACAATCACAAGAGAATAATAGGGATATAAGGATTACGTCACCGAAAAATACGGTCTCCTGCGTTACCTCCTTATTTTCTTCCCTTCTCTTCTTCTTCTTCTCTTGTTTTTCTTCTGCAGCACCTTCACGTGATTCCTGGAGTGGAAGTCCTCCCACGTAGTTAAGCACCAAGCAGCAGCCCTTCCTTCTCTTCCCCTAGCAATCCATGCTCCTAGAAAAAAGAAATACCTGCTACATGCTTCTCTCTTTTTTTTCAGACGGCTGCTCCTTAAAAAAGAGAAAACCAAAAAAGGAAGGCGGCTACTCCTTTTATAAAAGAGAGAGAACAAACCCTGGTAGAAAAAGGAGTAGCGCTCCCTTTTGCCCTAATGGGCTGAATAGTGGGCCATGGGCCCAACAACCTCCCCCTTCAGCCCATAAGGGAGGCTGTCTCATGCTTCCTTAGTGTGAAATCATGCCGACCAGCTGTCGGCATATCTCTTGCCTTTCTTTTGATAAGGTCTTTGTCAACATGTCTGCCCCATTTTCATCTGTGTGAATTTTCTGAAGCTGTAACTGCTTCTCTTCAAACACATTTCGAATCCAGTGGTATCTCACATCTATATGCTTTGACTTGAAATGAAAAGTTGGGTTCTTGCACAAGTGGATGGCGCTCTGGCTGTCACAATGTACCACATAATTTTTCTGTTTCAATCCCAATTCATGTAAGAATTCTTTCATCCACAGCATCTCCTTACAGACCTCGGTAGCAGCAATATATTCTGCCTCTGTGGTAGAGAGAGCTACACACCTTTGCAATCTGGATTGCCATGACACAGCTCCCCCTGCAAAAGTAAGTATGAAACCTGATGTGGACTTCCTTGTATCAATATCTCTCGCCATATCTGCATCTGTGTAACCAATCAGCACAGCTGGACCACCCCCAAAGCTTAAACAAACTTTGGAGCTTCCTCTGAGATATCTGAAGATCCACTTCACTGCTGCCCAATGCTCTTTCCCTGGATTTGCAAGAAATCTGCTAGCAACACCCACTGCATATGCGATGTCTGGCCTCGTACATACCATCGCGTACATCAAACTTCCGACTGCTGAAGCGTAAGGAACCTTCTTCATTTTCTCCTTCTCCTCATCACTTGAAGGACTTTGCTCTGAGCACAACCTGAAGTGACCTGCAAGAGGAGAACCAACTGGCTTTGCATTGATCATACTGAACCTATCCAATACCTTCTCAATGTACTTTTCCTGTGACAACCATATTTTCTTGATTCTTCTATCACGGAAATCTGCATACCCAGTATTTGCTTTGCTGGTCCCATATCCTTCATTTCAAATGAATTGCTCAGCTCCTTCTTCAACCTGTCAATCATAGACATATCTTTCCCAAGAATAAGCATGTCATCAACATAAAGTAGGAGTATGACAAAATCCTCACTAAACCATTTGATATACACACAATGATCTGAAGCCATTCTTTTGTATCCATTTTCAGCCATAAATGAATCAAATTTCTTGTACCACTGCCTTGGAGCTTGCTTCAGCCCATATAAGCTTTTTTTCAATCTGCAGACAAGATTTTCTTTACCTTTGACTTTGAAGCCTTCTGGTTGCTCCATATAGATTTCCTCCTCCAAATCACCATGAAGAAAAGCTGTCTTCACATCTAACTGCTCAACCTCCAAGTCTAGACTAGCAGCAATACCTAGAGCAACACGAATTGAAGACATTTTAACAACAGGAGAAAAAATCTCTTCAAAGTCAATACCTTTCTTTTGACCAAAGCCTTTCACAACCAATCTGGCCTTGTACTTTGGTTGAGAACAATGCTGTTGAGTCTTTAACCTGAAAACCCACTTGTTCTTTAAAGCCTTCCTTCCTCTTGGTAGTTCCACTAAATCATATGTGTGGTTCTTCTGTAAGGCATCCATTTCTTCCAGCATACCTACTAACCACTCCTTTTTCTGCTCACTTTCAACTGCCTCCTGGTAACATTCTGGTTCACCTGCATCAGTAAGCATTATATATTCATCTGTAGAATACCTTTTGGAAGGTTGACGTTGTCTGATAGATCTTCTCAGCTGAGGCTCTGTAGGAGGTTGCTCCTGATCTCCTTCCTGCTCAACATGTCCTACAGGTGAGTTAATACCTGCTCCTGCACTATTTTCTTGCACATCTCCCCTATCACCCTGATTTACTAGAGGAGTAACTGGATCACAGTCTGTTAATCCTCCTGCAGAAGACTTGACTGACACCTCCTTCTTGAAGTCTTGAAGGGTTTGATCTTCAAAAAATACCACATCTCTGCTTCTGAATACCTTCTGCTTTTCTGGATCCCAAAGTCTATAACCAAACTCATCATGTGAGTAACCAAGCAAAGCACATTCTTTTGTCTTACCATCCAGCTTGGACCTCTCAATGTCTGGAACATGTGCAAATGCACGACAACCAAACACTCTCAAGTGCTTATAAGAGACATCTTTTCCTGACCATACACGCTCTGCAACATCACCATCTAGAGCTGTACATGGTGACAAGTTTATTACATCAACCGCTGTCTTCAATGCCTCATCCCAAAATCTTTTAGGTAACTTGGACTGTGAAAGCATACATCTGATCTTTTCCATGATGGTGCGGTTCATTCTCTCTGCAATTGCATTATGCTGAGGAGTACCAGGAACTGTCATCTCATGTTGAATGCCATGTGATCTGCAATAATTATCAAATAACCCTGTGTACTCACCACCATTATCTGACCTTATACATTTCAGTTTCTTTCCTGTCTCTCTTTCAACTCTGGCATGAAACTCTTTGAAGACATTAATAACCTGATCTTTAGTCTTCAAACCATAGACCCAAACTTTTCTAGAAAAATCATCTATAAAAGTGACAAAATAAAGTGCACCACTGATGCCTGAACATTAACTGATCCACTAGGAGTTTTTGTCCTCAGAGGACCACAAACATCTGTATATATACGATCCAAAACATGCATTTTTCTAGATAAAGCAGGACTAGCAAAAGAAACTCTATGTTGCTTGCCAACCAAACAATCAACACATGGGTTCAGATGTACACCTTTGAAGTCTGGTAGAACTTCTTCCTTGGAAAGAACTTGCAGCCCCTTCTCACTCATGTGTCCCAGTCGTTTATGCCACAACTCCATGCTGAAGTCGTTCTCTGTAACATTCAACTGTTCACCATAAGCTTTAGCCTGCAACCTGTATAAAGTGTGACATTTCTTCCCACTGGCTACAACAAGTGAACCTTTACTGAGCTTCCATTGCCCTTTATGAAATCTGCTATCAAAATCTTCATCATCAAGTCTTCCAACTGAGATTAAATTTAGCCTCAAGTCAGCTACATGCCTTACATCCTTGAGCACCAACTTACAGCCAAGATTGGTCTTCATGTGGATGTCACCCATGCCAATGATGTCTGCTGTGCCTTGATTTCCATCTTGACAACACCAAAATTTCCAGTCTTATATGTAGAAAAAAACTCCCTCCGTGGTGTAGCATGATAAGAAGCACCTGTGTCAATCACCCACTCATGATTCTGACACTCACATGAGAAGATACCATCAGAAGTAGACAAAATCAAATAATCATCACTCTGCACAGTAGCTGTGATATTCTCCTTTGACTCTGTATCCTCCACTTCTTTTCCCTTTTTCTTACTCTTCTTAGGCTTCTTACACTGATTCTTGTAGTGCCCTTTCTCACCACAGTTATAGCAAGTAATATCTTTTCTTGACCTTGATTTGCTTCTACCCTTGTATGAATTGTCTCTATTTCTAGACTTTGACCGTCCTCTATTCTCTGAGACAAGTGCCTGTGAATCAATCTGAGAAGTTGCTGAATTTTTCCTTCTTAACTCCTCATTCAACAAACTGCCTGTTACTTGACTCATGGTGATAACACCGTCTGGTGCAGAATTACTGAGGGAAACTACCAGTGTCTCCCAACTTTCTGGCAATGAACTGAGAAGTAACAATGCCTGCAACTCATCATCAAGAGACATTTTCATAGAGGATAACTGGTTATTAATACTCTGCATTTCATTCAAATGCTCAGCAATAGAAGCACCCTCTTTATATTTCAGATTCACTAGTTTTCTGATCAAGAAAGCCTTGTTGCCAGCTGTTTTTCTCTCATATAGACTTTCTAACTTTTTCCAAAGAGAGTTTGCAGAAGTCTCAGTGGAAACATGGTGAAAGACACTATCATCCAACCATTGCCGAATAAAACCGACTGCCTTCCGATCTAACATGATCCAAGCATCGTCTGTCACTGTAGCGGGCTTTGCTTTGACCCCTTCTAAAGGTCCATATAGATCCTTGCAATATAAGAGGTCCTCCATCCTTGGTTTCCATATCATCCAATTGTTTCCGTTCAGACTGATCATGCGGGAAACATTACCGGCCTCCATGCTCGCACACACAAAAAAAATTCACAGGCTCTGATACCAGTTGATGGGAAAGAATCCGTGTACGAGCAAATACTAGCAGACCGTAATACGCAGCGGAATAATAAATAAAAATGCGCAAACCACACAATCACAGAAACACCAA
The DNA here is from genome assembly GCA_900491605.1 of Calamus simplicifolius. NCBI lineage: Eukaryota > Viridiplantae > Streptophyta > Magnoliopsida > Arecales > Arecaceae > Calamus > Calamus simplicifolius. The sequence continues at coordinate 669,478 of UESW01004004.1, forward strand.
GATTTACGTGGAAAATCCCTTCAAGATAAAGGGAAAAAAAACCACGGGCAAGCCAGAGAAGAAGATCCACTATAAAATAATAAATATCCAAGTCTCAAAGTCCCTTGCCAGAACTTGAGAAAACAATCACAAGAGAATAATAGGGATATAAGGATTACGTCACCGAAAAATACGGTCTCCTGCGTTACCTCCTTATTTTCTTCCCTTCTTCTTCTTCTTCTCTTGTTTTTCTTCTGCAGCACCTTCACGTGATTCCTGGAGTGGAAGTCCTCCCACGTAGTTAAGCACCAAGCAGCAGCCCTTCCTTCTCTTCCCCTAGCAATCCATGCTCCTAGAAAAAAGAAATACCTGCTACATGCTTCTCCTTTTTTTTTTCAGACGGCTGCTCCTTAAAAAAGAGAAAACCAAAAAAGGAAGGCGGCTACTCCTTTTATAAAAGAGAGAGAACAAACCCTGGTAGAAAAAGGAGTAGTGCTCCCTTTTGCCCTAATGGGCTGAATAAGTGGGCCATGGGCCCAACAAGTTATACGCTTCTCTCTCTACCCCTTCTTATTTTTTTTTTTCAGAGTTAAAAAACAGGGATAGAGAAGACAGAATAGTCTGCAGCCAAATTTAATTTATTCTTTAACCTACGATGATGCAATTCATATGTTATTTTTTAAGGATGGTGATGGTACCTGAGTCACTTGATGAGTAATGAATTACACAATAAACATATTAAAAAAAGTACATTTAAATTTTATCTTTTAATTTAATAAGATTTTGATTATAAACCTATCCTATGATTTGAGATAGATTTGAATTGAACTAGTCTAGAAATTTGCCATCTAATACAAGATATATTTAAATTGTGTCGAGCTAATAATCTTATCATATGAATTTAGGTTTGCTATCAAAGCTCAACTATGCCATTTTAAAGCAAGTTGGATTTTTTCCAACTCGACCAAAAGTATTGGTTAGGCTGAATTAGTTTTGATTAAAGTAGTCTGATTTGCGTGTCTTTATGTTATACCACAACTACAACACCAGATAAAATCACTGGCAATGTTGCCATTTCACTCTTACACCAGATGACATTTAAACAATCTTGTGATGCTTTCAATTAACAGTTTATAATTCTGGTGATTTCACTCTTCTTCTTCTTCTTCTTCTTCTTATTGATCATTTAGCCAATCTCATTGCCAGGCTACAAAGTTGAGTAGCGTGATGCCACGTTGTTGTGGAATTATATATATATATATATATATTGATTCACTTTATTTCATCAAAAATAAATCACTTCACCATCCTAGAAATGAGATTGATCTGAAATAATAGATTATATTGCATTGACTGTAATAATGTGCACTATTTTTTAATATTTTTTTAAGAACCAAACGGTTTTACAGTCACACGGGCTTAAGATTAAATGCATACAGTACTAAACTAGCGAAGTGCATTAGAAAAACAGATTCCAAAATTATACAATTTAGAATTAAAAAAGATTTTAAAAATAAATAATTAAGAGAGAAGAAATTGAGCATGCTTGAAATGAGGTCTGAAAACACTGCCTAACATTGAAAATTTATCCTCTTTGTCCAAGATTTACAACGATTTCATCATTAAGACATAACAATTTGATTCAATTCAATTCTTCTTTTATGGGCATGATTATGTAGGGGCATAACTTAATGGACTCCTTCAGTTGTCCCTTGAGATTTAAAATTAAGAAAAAAAAGTTAAAGAATAATAATAAAGAAAAAAAAAGGAGTACAAGAAAGAATGGGTAAGAAATAACAATTAAAAAAAAGAAAGAGAGTGTAAGAAAAAAATGTGCGGTAGTTATCAAATTAACGTACATAACTGTTATGCAGTCATAATGGCTTGCTAGGCAGCAAAATATATTGATTGCCAAGGGAATTTCTATTTGCACCCCGCTAAATTGTTCGTTACACCCCCTCCTCATTTAATTTTTTTTTTCTAAACTACCTTTTTTTTCTCTCTCCTCATCCCCCGCCTTCTATACATCTCCTCTTTGGTACCATCTCCTTCCCCCTTCCCGGCACCGCCCCACTCCCTCCCGTCTCCTTCCTCTTTCCAAAACCCTCCCCTCACTTCTAGGCACATGCTCTCTCCCGGTACTCCTTCCCAGCTTTCCGGCATCGACCCCCAATATCTTCTTTCCTTGCGGTACCATTCGGCCAAATAGGACCGAACGAAGGGCTTCCGTTCGGCCAAATGTGGCCGAATGAAGGGCCTCAGTTCGACCATAACCCTCTGTTCGGTCAAACATGGCCGAACGAAGGCCATCCATTCGGCCAAATAAGACCGAACGGAGGCCCTCCGTTCGATCTTGTTTGGTCGAATGATGCAAGAAGAGAGGGTGGCGCTGGACCGAAGGGGGCCGGTGCCGAGGAGCCGAAAAGGCGTTGGGAGAGAGCCGGTGCTGGAAAGCCGGAGGTGCACCGGGAGAGCACGTGCCGAGAAGTGAAGGAAGGGTGCTGGGGAAGAAAGATGAGACGGGAGGAAGAAGAGGTGCCGGGAAGAGAAAAGGGAGCGGTGCCAAAGAGGATATCGGGCCTGATGGGACGTTGCTGTAGAGAAGAAGATGGAGGCGGCATCGGAAGGGAGGGAGAAAATGGGAGCGGCATCGGAATGGGGGGAGGAAATGGAAGCGGGAGTGTTAAGAGAAAAGGAAAGGATAGTTTAAAATTTTTTTTTTTTTAAATAAGGGGGGGGGGGGGTCTGGACGGTGTAAATAGAAATTCCTGATTGCCAATTTACTGTCCTTAATTCTTGACCTGGATATCAATAAGATAATATTAAATACCCGTGTTACTACATTTAATATCTAACATAAGATTATTAATAATTAAATCTTTCGAATAAAAATTGAAACAATTAAATTTCTTTTTAAAATCTAAACCATTTCTGAAATAAAAAATTAAAAACTTTCCAACTAAGTCCTTATACCTCAGTGTACTTACAACCGTGTGCATTCCACATGCAATATCCAATAGAATAAATATACAAATCATATGCTATATTGCTCAAACAAATAAAATATATCAACGTGAGGAGATAAGGTCCATCTGCAGGAGTTGGGACTGATTCTTGAACAGTAGGTTAAATCAAATAATTAATACCATCCTAGCATCACATATTTAAATAATTAAGCCCTATGGCCTAGCATTTTATAAAATAATGTGGTAATCTCCTTCCCATTTAGATGATCCTCCCTAGATTTTGTTGGATGATCATTTTTCATCTCTTCCATGCTAAGAAACTATAATAGGAACACTATCACTTGAGTTTCACCCAGTATTTTAACTCTTCCATGCAGAGAAAGGTGCAAAGATAATTAACCAGCGATTTTCTTAATTTTTTAATAAATTTCTTTCATATAACTCAATAAAGAATTAAAATCTTATCGCGAACTAACTAAATCACACCATTTGTTTGCACTCCAAAAGTATTGAAGTTTTATTTTTATTTTTTAACATATAAATCTATGCACCAATATCGTTGAATGATAATATGATTAATTATAGAGCTTAAAAAGATTTTAAAATTAGAAGAAAAAGAAAAAATCAAACAATATCAGGAAATAAAAATGAAGGTAAATTTTGACATAATGGCAAGATTATTCAAAGATCGTGAATTTGATTCCAAACATAAAAACAAAATTTTTTTTTTTTTTTGGTGGTTCAAGCAGAAATAAAGTTGCATGCATTTAATCATTCCAAGACTGATATTGCATCAGTTAAAATATTCAAACACATGATCAAGAGTCCACATTCTCTGTTAGTAGAAGTTTGTCACCTTTCTTATTATATAACAACGACAACGAATTCTTACGGCCAATAAATTCTAATATAGACGGATAGATATCAATTTTTTTTTTTTTTTTTTACAGACGAATGATCACATTATTTTGGTGAGAGTGAAACTTGAAACGTCAAAAAATAAGATTTATTTTAATACACTAGGATAGGATTCTTCTTGGTTCCAGTTTTAGAAACTAATTTTTTGATAAATATGATGAATTTGAACTCTGTAAATATTTTGAAGGATAGTTCAAATGTTAATGAAGCAAAAAATTTATTGATGAATGATCATAAAAATTTCGTCTGAGCCATGCATATGACAGCAAGGACAGCAATATTTTTCAGAAAGGCAACAAGAGAGTACTACAAACTTCTATTGAACTCTTTTTATCTTCCAGCTTTGCCGACATCTCCCGGTATCTGTCGTTGTAATTAGCTGGCCGGCTTGGTTGTTGGGATGGTGGAGCTTCAAAACTTCTGGATGACTTCGTCCTCTTATTAAAAAAAAGAGGAATATATATTTTTTTTTTCAAGTACTCACGTGTTTATGTTCAGTGATGCATCTCATTATTGGTACGTCCATAAGGCAACGCCAAATCAAAAGCCATGATGATGCCTTTTGAATTCTGGGTGTCCAAAGGTTTATTATTGAAGGTAATTCTGCTATGGTTATCAGCTAAATTCGTCAGGATTTCACTGACTATCGGTCGTTCATCCCCCTGATCAGTAATATCAGATCTCTTCTTCTAGGAGCTGCTAGTGCCCAGATTCGACATATCTATAGGGAAGCCAATGGAGCTGCATATTGAATTGCTACTCGAATGGCTTATCACTCTGGCTTTTGAAGCTGGCAGCGGGGTGACCCTTGCCCTACTATTTGATATTTTGAATTTGACTCACCCTATATTGGTATGATCATCCGTCTATACCAAAAAAAAAAAAAAAAAAAAAAAAAGCCAGGATGATGTCCATGGGAGATATGAGCAGCAAAAAGATGCAAGTAATGTAACATAACCAACATGAAATCTTTTATGCATTAATTTTCCTTTTTAGCAGCCATATTTATTTTCTTTATCAAAATATTCTGTTGGTTGGTGAATGTGACTAATCATGACTGTTGTAGATTTAATCTGAATTATCTTGGTCCTACTATAAGAATTAAAATCTTTAATTTATGAGATTGATTCACTGTTTACTTAGAAATATGGGGTTTGTTTTTCGGTTTATGCCTGATTTATAAATTTTGATCTGAGGCTTGAACTATGTTTAGGATCTAAGACTGTGATCATTCTTGCACTACCTACTGCGAGATGAATTAAAGATTTTAAGCGGAGATTCAGCTTTGAATTATGTTCGACCCAAGTCTTGATGTAAACCATAAGTCATAAATTTCTATATCTCGATTAAGTTAAATCTGCTTTAAAGTTGAACAATAACTCTATCCAATTCTTATAGATTACATGTAAAAATTAATTTGAGCTATTCATACTCAATCATACTGGATCTAATTCCTACATTGAAATGATTGAATTGTGGGATTGTAATTTATGATTTACCTATGGTTCAAAGGTCTTAACTTCTCATCTAAACTTAAATTAGCTTGATTTAAGACATCTTAAAAAATAATATAAAGAATCAATATTTTAAATAACAATATTTAATTATTATGGTAGTAATTATATATGTTATAATATAAATAATGATCATATTTATATTTTTTCATCAATTAGAAATTTAAAATTTGTCATTTTTAATTAATTATAAAATTTGAATAAATTTTATTTAGTAAAAGTGAACGGAAAAATGGTTTTAGGTTATAATATATATATATATATATATATATATATATATATATATAGATGAATAATCATACTAGTCTAGTATAAGTTAGCTATGATGTAACAGAAAATAAAATTTATTTAAATACAATAGAACAGAGGTCATTCTGTTTTAAAAATTAAAATCCGGAATGATAGATCACAATGCCCACCATTCAGTTAGTTGTAGAGTTAGCTTCTTGATGAACACGATTGATCAAAACTCTATAAATATCTCACAAATATATTAGATATCATATAAAGTAGAAAATTGATTGGAACCTAATTACAGCAGTAATGATCCGTATAAACCCCCTTTTATGATCAATTGGTAGGCGATCAATGATCCTTTGAGATCATCAGAAAAGATTGATGATTCTGCTGAGCATACAAAATCCTGATCAGCCGTGCATAAAGCTCAGTTAAAAAATAAAAAAATCTAGTCTGTTTTTAATGGCCATTATAATTTTTCCCTTTGTTCCGGGAAAGGAGACAGAATCGAAGATAATTTTCTGTTTTTAATGGCCCATTTTTGCCATTTTCTTTCGAAGCAAATCCATCCCCTCTTTCTCTCACTCCTCTCTTTATATTCTCCACCACCCTCCGCCGTTCCATTTTCTCTCGTATCTCGCTGTTCCATCCCCTCTCCTCCTGTCGCCGGCCGGATAAAAGTCTTATTTTTAGGTATTCTTCAGCATCTTCTTATACCTATCTTTCTGTGTCCATTTCTTCCAGTTTTTTAACGTAATCTGTCCGTTTTACTCGCAGATCGAAGCTCCCTAATCTTCCAGGTAGATTGTCATAGTAAATTTCCGCTTTCATTAGGAATTTAGGAGCAAAAGCCGCTCCTCAAGCCGAAAAATTCGATTGTCCTTGTAGCTGTTGATTTTGTTTTTTTTTTTTCTTTTATTTTATCGGAGATCTCCGATTCGGCGGCTTGATATGGAGTTCTGTCCGATTCTTTGAAGGTGGTTTTTTTTTTTTAAAAAAAATTATAAATGAATATGTTCTTGCAAATATTCTGAATCAACCGAATAGATCTGCTTGTGTTTTCTTCTAATAGAGTTCCGATCTTTGGATTTCGTTTCGATTTTATTCTTATCGCTTACACCTATCGGGAAGATCGAAGTGTGCTTTGGATGATGTTTCTCCTGTTTAGCTTGTGGTTAATTTATTGTTCTATTTGATTTCTTAGTTTGAAATTGGGAAGGAAAGGGAAATTTTTAGTATCCTCTTGGCGTCTATTAGCTTCCAAGATCTTCTGTTTTCTTTTCCATTTTCGTTTCTACTTTGATCTGGAGACTACAATTAGAAAAAATATATCCTTTTCTTTATTTTATTTTTTACAACATTTTCCTGTGATAGCTGTTTTTAAATAAAAGAATCTATGAGCTTCATAAAATATTTGTAGACAACTTTATTCGTGCAGATGCTTCATTCAATCAGATGTGTATGAACGTTATGTATATTTGACTATGAGGGCTTGTGTGGAAATTTTCTGCTTTTTCTTGCTCTGATATCTTATATCCTGTATATACCTGCCATTTGATAGAAAAAGGAAAGGATCCATATCGAAGTCGTGAGTATCTTTATTTCTTTTGTACAACTTTTTCCTTTCTAATTGGCCATTGCTGGAATTCTCTGTTGTTAATGATAGGTATGTGTAGTTCTTGAATTCCATAGCATTAGAAAGCTGTTGATATACTTGTGATGGGTTACACAATGGTTGTTTTTTTTTTTTTTGTTCGACGTATGGTTTATTTTTAAGACTGGGGTGATGAATTTTCATCGAGATAATGAGAAGAACACCCCCCCAAAAGTACACCTGAGCAAAATCTGGGCTCATGCATAGTTGATGCTCGAGTCTGAGCCTAATGATACGTAACTTCTTTATAAGAACATCTATCTATACTTCGTTCTCCAGTTTAGTTTCCTTGGTCCAAACTCCAAGAGGGAACCTCATTCTTGATTATGTTGATGGCTCTTTCTTGTTCAAAAATATCCAAGTTTGAACTTGGAACCACTCGCACACCAGCAGACTGCCAGTTTTGCTTATTGGTTTTGGAAATCATATTTTAACGTTTGTATGATGGTCACTTTTTGCTGCATCTAATGAAGTCTTTTCCTTTTATCGAAGAAAAGAACAAATGTGTGTTACCTGGATGATCACAGATGTTTGAAGGCACAAATTTCTGAAATTAATTGTCCTAAGGAAATTTCAGAGTATGTGTTGATTAATTGCAACACTGTCATTTACTACTTGTAATCTAAAATATCCAAACATCCTAAAATCTTCTTGATTTTTTTCCCCCAATCCGACAACAAACTTCTGCCAAGTAATCTTTGGTTTTGGTTTTATGTTTTATATATACACACACATTTTCCTTGTTACAGGTGATTCAACTTTAAGAAAATGGAGGCTACTGGTGGCTAAGTATAATCAGAGTTCTATGGCCTTTGGTATACCCTCCATCTCTCCCTCCCTCTCACCCCTCTCCCCCCAACCAGCACCAACCTCTCTGCACGTGCTCCTATGTCTGTACACTTCACTTTCATGGATATTGAGGGAGATGTTGACTCCTTTTTTCTGTGGTTCTCCTGAGACTCTGTAGATATCGGGGTTATGCTTGGGGGCAAGAAAATTTTCAACAACAACAACAATCAGGAATCCAGTTTCTGCAGATCAATTGGGAGAATCTATTCTAAGAACAGCCACCCTGGAATGGCATTTAAAACAGTGCGGGCAATTTCCAAAACCTCATTGATATTCACACCAGGAGTGTTGGCATCCTTCAGGCCTTTGTCTCTTAAAATCCCTATAAGTGATGGATATCATGAATCCCTGTGTTTGAGTTACTGTCATTTATAGTATACCCAACAATTTTTATTGTCCTTTCCAGTAGTCAAAGAACTTTTGGTTGGGGCACAAGGGATTTGAGCATATATTGAAAATTCTTTGAATAGTGAAGTTTAACAATGCCTCACCTTGGTGTTGGTAAATGGTTTGCTGAGTCAGAGATGCATCTCAGCACCGCTATGAAAAGTAATTTTGCAACCTGTTCGAAAGTTTCCTCTTGGTTTACCCTGCAATCGCCATGGGATATGCACTGTCCTTTATTACCTGGATTACCTGATGATGTGGCAAAGTATTGCCTTGCGCTTGTTCCCCGTTGTGACTTCCCTGTCATGGGTGCTGTCTGCAAGAGATGGAGATCGTTTATCCAAAGCAAGGAGTTCATCACTGTAAGGAAGGAGGTTGGCAAGCTTGAGGAGTGGCTGTACATTTTAACTGGTGATGCAGAAGGAAAAGGGAGCCAATGGGAGGTATTAGGTTGCTTTGGAGAAAAACACCACGTGTTGCCACCAATGCCTGGTCCTGTAAAAGCTGGTTTCGGAGTTGTGGTTCTTGATGGCAAGCTTTTGGTGATAGCCGGATATTCAGTTGATGATGGAACAGGTTGTGTTTCAGATGATGGAACAGGTTGTGTTTCAGATGATGTCTATCAATATGATTCTCGGCTTAACAGGTATACAGAACTCTTTTCTTTTTTGTTTTGTTTTTAGCATTTTCTTCTCAGTATTGTCCAAGAGTGGTATTGAATTAGTGAACTCTAAGGTACGTTCAGGTATTGCATTGTTAACTTCCTATTTATCATCTGGGGCTTGTGTTAGATGAGCAGGATGCTTCTATATGAACTCTTTGAAATGAAGGATACTTTAGCAAATTATCTTAAATTTATTTGTTGTTGTTGAAAGGTGGTATCACTTCCACAGATCAACTCCATAGCTTGTTATGTTTCTATCACTTAAAAGTATTCATATTTGTAATGTTTGTTGTTGTAAGTAGTACTTATTGTTGTTATTATTTCCATGTCAGGGATGCTGATAATCTATAGTGTATCAGCATTCTTCTAATGTTGGAGGGTGAAGCTTTAGGATGTTAACTTAGTGAGATTGCTTTTCAAAACTGAACGTGAAACCCAGTCACACCCACGGGAGATTTTGATATGAAATGGCACTTGAAAATGTTTCTTTATTCCAATTGAATGAAAAAAGGAATCCTGTTCTGTCATATAACCCCAATGTCAATGCGTCTGATGTTCTAAAAGATGACCCATATATTCCGGTTGTCAAATAATTTATGTCAAATTTTATAAAATTGGATTCTAGATGATAGAAAATAGATTGTTAACTTGATTGTAAGTTGTAAAGTGCAGTCCTTTTTCTTCTTGAACTTTAGCATTTGGTAACCCTAATATGATTACCATGATGATATTAGATTAGCAGTGATCCTTATAGAGTGATCAGATTCTTGGTGATCTAAGATCACCGTCTTTGACGTGCTATATTTCAGTGATTAAATTTTCTGAGGATATACACTAATCTATTTAGTATACCATAAAAATTTAGGATTACTGGTCGTGTAATACCAAAACTATCCTAATTTATTTTGCAATTACTATAATATTTTATCATTACTTCATATTATTTGTCATGCATATTATTTTTTATAATATAATATATTAAATATACTATTATATTATTTTAGAGTGGAGGAAGCAGATTCATGTAGCCAACCCCAAGTTGGAAAAAGGCTTAGATGAGTTGAGTTGAGATACTATTATAATGTTATGACATATTTTTATTATATTATAATTATAATATATTATATTGTTATCCGAATATCACAATTATAATTTATAATATATAATATATAATATAATCTTATATTATTAAATTATATTATATTAATGTGATAATAATAGTGGACATTTTTTTTAAGATGAAGGTCATTTTGATCCCCAAATCTCAGTCTGGATTTGCTGCCTTGGGGTGACCTTGGATACTCATCCTTAAGGGTAGATATCACAGTTGAATAATGATATTAGAGGTGAGGGTATTGCTGACATGTAGGATCACAAAGGTGCAACCAAACACAATAATCTTATCATCTCCACTCAAATCACCAGTGATCTTTGGTGGATTGCTTCATAAGCATTCGTAAACTACATCAAAGCATTGTGTCTGCAATACCAGTGAGGCTTAGTCAAAGTGTTCAGCAATTTAGCCTTTTATTTATATTTTTAAGATTTTATGTATCTTAACAGATCTAAATACGTAATTGACCTTCTGGATATAACCATCAGAAAATAGTAAACATGAAACTCCATTCTGCCTTCACCTTTGTAAAATATTAAAATATAATCTTTCGTTCGTTGGCATCAAAACTGGTGTAGAATTAACAATCCCCTGGTATGTTTGACTGCAGACATATCTTCCATATCAAACACCAATCTAGATGAGATAGTTGGACCCTCCTCCAGTTTCAGCAGCTGATGCTGGGGGCTGGTGCCTCACTTCAGCACATTTGGTGGTCTAGTTGCCTACCTGTAGATATGAGAATTTTGTTTCTCCATTCAGTACTCAATCAGTAGCTTGGCATCCATCAGACCATCAATTGATGCAACTTCTCACTCTAGCATACTGAAAGAACAAAACCAACATGGTTGCATAATCATGACATCATATGATTTCTAAATGTCAATAATGAATATCAGAAATATTTTGTTTCTGATAACCTATGTTTCTATCTTATACTGAACCAAATGCAAAGATATTTTGAGGATTACTTCATGATCAACGGTCATCCCACCATTATGGTGCTGCTGCCATCACACCTGACTGTTCATCCCAAATCCTGCTGAAGCTTGGTGTTTTATTTGGTCACAATGGCAAGTGTGTTATTTGATGTGGGATTTGTTGGATCTGAGGTTTATAGGGGTTGAGTTGGTACAGTAGTGACACATGGTATGTTTTTTTCTTTCTTGCTATAGATGTACAGAGGGTATTTATCTGGTTAAAAGCAGGCGGTTCCATCTTTTAATCACCTTTTGGTCACTGGTGTTATGGGGCATCACCTTTTTCTTATTTTTCTTTTTTTTGCCTTTTTCAAAGTATGTAATGAAATGCCTATAACAAGCCAAATAAGTATAATTGATGCACATGCATATGATTATATGCCCTTAGGATAATTGCTGTTACCTATTTTTCATAACTTGTTAATTACTATTTGGTGAATCTCTGTTTTGTACATTGCACTGAGCTTTCTTCTTATGTCTTGCACCTCAGTGTCCAGGATTCTGGAATTATACTTCACCTTCCATTTACCCTATTACTTGTGGAGATTGAAGCTTTTCTTTTCACTGGAGTTTTTTGCAATATAAATAATAATACTCTTTTCTTGCAGATGGAGCAAGCAAGCCAAGATGAATGTTGCTCGCTACGACTTTGCCTGCACCGAGCTTAATGGTGTAATATATGCTGTTGGTGGCTGTGGATCTGATGGTGAAAGCTTATCAAGTGCTGAAGTTTATGACCCTGACAAAAATGAATGGACCTTAATCGAAAGCCTTCGCCGCCCAAGGTGGGGCTGCTTCGCATGCAGCTTTGAAGGGAAGCTCTACGTCATGGGCGGACGATCAAGTTTCACAATAGGCAATTCAAGATTTGTGGACATATACAACCCTGAATGCCACTCTTGGTGTGAGATGAAGAATGGATGTGTGATGGTCACCGCACATGCTGTTATTGGCAAGAAACTATTCTGTATGGAGTGGAAGAACCAGCGGAAGTTGGCAATATTTAATCCAGTTGACAATTCATGGCAAAAGGTCCCAGTGCCACTTACTGGAAGTTTGGCCATAGCATTTCTCTTTGGGATGGTTGATGGAAAACTGTTGCTTTTTTCACTTAAGGAAGAGCCTGGGTACCAGACACTGCTGTATGATCCGGATGCTCCAGTGGGATCAGAATGGCAAACATCTTCTCTTAAGCCTTCTGGTGTGTGTTTGTGCAGTGTGACTATCAAAGCTTGAAGTCTTTTGAAGGTTCAGTGGACTAGCTACTGCAACTAGCTGTTTCTTTTTAGTGTGCTGCTGCTTAAGGTGAGGTCAGATGTGTTGTTCTTTTTCCATTTAGATTGCAAACAAGATCAGACTCGTTTGCCTTCCTGCGTTTTGTTGCATGATGTGTGAACTGTGGATTTCAGTTTCAACTCCATTTATGATTCTCTTGATTTGATCAGAAAATGGCTGCAAATTGTTTATGTATTGGTTCTCTTAAGCTGTGTTGCTTACTGTCATTATTGGATGAGTGATGGTCTTAGTGTAATAAAAGTTAGAAATAATATTTCTATCAGATACAATATATGTTGACAGGGAAAGTGGAACAGGTGCTCTATGGCTGATTGTAAGCTTTACTTTGCTGGAGCGCCAGTTTATGGCTCTTCACTGTGCCATTCTGAAATCCAAATGTTGACCAACATTCTTGAAGCATAAATAATAATCTGTGTCATGCTCAATTAAGATTTAAGTCCAAATATTCTAGTTTTAGTATCCAAATCATAACCATCAAGCTTTGTGTCTGAGTATATGGAGCATGAATCCTTGGTCGCCAAGCATTTTTAAGGTTACCTTGAGTCTTATTCCAAGATCTCATGAGCTTGACTGATGCTGGAACTTATAATGTATATATAAACCTTCTGTATTATCAATTTTACTGATCTACTCTTTGGATGCTATTCAATTTTAACTAGTTTGATATTAAAGCTTTGTTATTGCTGTTGCAAATTTTTAATGCATGACGGTTACTCCTCCCAATTCTCCTTTGCAACGATTGCTATCATTTTCTTATCCTCCTAAATACTGCTCTCACCTTCCTTGCCTCCTGATGCCGCAAGAAGGCTCGCTGTCACCTAGGCCCACACAGCCTCAGCATGCAACTGAGCTTAGAATCCAAGCAATTTTAGATCTACTTATTGCTGGTTACTGCATTAAGAATATTGCACCGGATCAATCTGGGAAACATGAGTAAATGATGAACTTAATGTACTAACAGTAAAAAGATCACATTGGTCCATATGTCTAAGTACATTTGATTGTAACGAAGCTTTGAAAGTAATATATATATATATAAAGCCTGATTAGAGGTTGAGTCTGCAAGGAAGCACAGACCAAAAAATAACTTCTTGGCCATGAATGGTTAGTGCTTGGACTCTTTTGTCCTCAAAAGAGGGCTGAGGGCTGAAGGGATGTGATCCATGGAAGTTCAGCCTTCAAAGCTTTAGCAGATAAGCTTCCCTTTGTCAAGCTTGTGACAATTCTCAAGTTAATGAATCTTGAGTCCTCCAAAGCCTTCAGGACAACTCTTAGCTTGTTCTAGATGTTATTAGCAAACTGAAGACCAATATTAGGAGCCTGTGGAAGAGTATTGACTGAAAAAAATAAAATACCTTCAGCTCAGGTTGGTCGATTTTTGTCAAATCTACCTTCATGATGTTTTTTCATAAAATTTTAACTTCTTTTTGAGATAATTGCAAGACGTCTGCTCCTCAAAAACGCCAACCGTCACCATTTTTTAACGAGTAGAAAGCACTGTTGGAAATTGAACTATTGGGATCAGAGCCATGCATGGTGGTAATGGCTGACGTGAACTATTGGCAATTGCCTCTCGAGCTTCAAAATATCAAGAACAAAGGGTGAGATATAGTCGTCACTGGGAGTTTTGTTGGCAATCCCGTATACTGCAGTGGACGAATCGCCCTCTAGCCACAACCTGGTAATTTGAAGCTTGGACACTGCAACCATCATCGCACCCTCCCAAGCTGCCCACAATTCAGCAATTAGCATAGAAGATGGGTAGAAAGCTCTGAGATGCAGCGTAGATCATCCTACCATTCTCATCTCTAACAATAAATCCATCTCAAAGTCAAGCTTTACAACACCATGGGGAGAAGGTACTCAGCACGCTAAAGTGGTAGACATGGATGGATGGGTGGTGCCCAGGAAGCAAAGGCAGCCTTTTCCTCTGAGTTGCAAAAATTTTTTGGGAGAGTGAAAATTAAATGAACATGCAATATCTGAAATTCAAGTTCAATGTAAAACTTGCAAACTTGAAGCAATTCCCAAGATCTTGGGCTGAATCACCGGCTTTACGCATCTATCTGGACTTGGTCTTTGGTCTGGAGTGAAATCACAAGCGAAAATCACCCTCAAATCACAACTCAGGTGCCTCCAGCTTAGAAAAAAACGTTGGAGAAAACTAGGCCTTTTCTCTTGTTAGGGAGAAGGAACTTTTTCTTCTTAAGAGAACAGAGAGCTTTCTTTTCATTCTCACGCTGTTGAAAAAACTGGGAGACATACGTGGGGTGGTTACCACTCTTCCTTGGATTCAAAAAACCATAAAAAAGAAAGGAGCCGGCCCAGCTCCAAATCACCAACAGGAGTGTTGCTGCGGAAATCGCTCTCCAACTCGGGTGCGGTCTGATTTCGGATTTGGACGCTGATCTCTCGTTCGGATGGAACTGCAAGACAGTTCTCACGCAGAGAGTATTGGGGGTGGCCCTCTATGGAAGACCCTCCGATGCCAAGTCAGTGGAGATTCACAGCAAGCAGATGTGAGGAGAAGGCTCTTGCAGAAGAGTCACTTAAGAAATGGCCTCTCGAGAGCTTTGAGCTCTGCTTGAGCTTCAATAGAGTTTTTCAGTGAGAGTGTCAATGTAAGCGTACCTGAAGAGCTTTAGGATAAGGATATTTATAGGTTGCAGGTGTGATGACAGGCGATCACCTGATTCCTTGGACGTACCATAAGGGGTCTGAAACCGTTAGGATTCAAATCAGATTCGAATCAAGTTTGTTATGAGGTTGGTAGCTTCTGAATATGGTTAGTTAGAGAATCAACGGTCAGGAAGGTTAGCTGGTGCCTTGAGATTCGATGACTCGGAGGCTTTAGGCTATATCTGGCATTATTTGGCAGGACAGTCGGAGGCTCTGGCTTGCCGAATGGCAGAAGTTCGCATATGAGGATAGCCTCGGTCCAACCGAGCAAGAGGATAGCTTGGCTCTACCGAGGCATACGAATGATTCAGTCTGACCGAAGCAGCAGGATAGCTCGGTTTGACTGAGGCATGGAATACTTTGGCATCATCGAGTCATGATAGTTGGCGGGCTAAAAAATCGAGAATGATGTCAACCTTTTTGTCGTATGCACGAGTATTGGCACAATAACGATTTTATCCCTCATCAATGAGTATTGCTGATGGATTGAAAGTCTTTAATTTTGATCAATCCATAGCCATGAATTGCATAAGGGAAGCTCTTTTTGTGAATTGAATTAGTATTTGGCATGCATAGGACATCATGAACCAAATAACTTAAACAAAAATGTGGTTTATTAGAATGTGATCAATGTCTTCTGAGCTAAAGCAAGCTCCTTCAGACAAGGAATGACTTGCATAATAAACGATTCAAGGTGATCTCCCACCAGAGAAGTTTAACCTGAGGAATAATATAAACTTTCCATATCTAAGAAGACTCGGATTTCAGTTTGCAAGGGTCATTGGTCTAATGATATTTGAAGTGTCTAACATAGCTTGTAGTTTTACTCAAAGGTTCGCCTGAAATCCACGAATCCTTAAGTATGCGAGTTGTCCCACCATCACCAAGATGCTAATGGAAGGAACCTAGCAGAGGCTCTGCATGCTATTACAAATGAGTTTTCACATTGTTGACGGCATTAGGCCTTTCAAAAGAGACATAGTAGTAACAATAATAGCAATAAAGCTTTAATCTTAAATTTTATTCAACTTAATTCTAAGTCATATTTTTTATAAAATATAAAGATTTTAAGTTTTTTTTTTTTATCATTTTCTCTTATGTAATTTTTAGTTTATCTATACTTCTTTTTTCCTTCTACATGTATCAAATTATTCATTTGCACAGGTACATCTCTAAGTCAACCTATAAGCATGAATCTAATAAATCAGAAAGCAAAGTAATTAAATCATATTCTCTGGTTATATTAAGAATGGTAAAGATCCTAGATTTTTAAGTCTTGAAACTAATAGCATGTTTGATACCATGTGCTGAATATTTTAAATATCTAACTATTAAAGAGCTAGCATTTAAAGAGTGGAAAAAGATTTAGCAAAGGAATAAGAGAAATCAAAAGATAATATAGAAGAAATGCCTAATGATATTACTAGTAGTAATGAACTTGATTTATGAGAAAATATTAGTAATAAAAATGATGCACATATTCATATTAGAAAAGAAAATGAATTAAGGAGGATTAAAAGCCAAATCATATTGAAAAATATACCTTATTTGACTAAATTTATTTTTCATAATATTTTTCATTCTTCCGCTATCTTCTTACTCATACCTTAAATAAAAAGTAGATGATTTTTTTAATTTTCTTTTTTTGTTCACAAAGCCCATTGGACTATAATTATCAAAATAGATGCAATAGCAAACAATTTGCCCATAGAAGGATACTTGCATCATTCAAGACTCAGTTAATATAATTTGATCTTGCTACATGTTATTGCCATATTGAAACTTGATCATCCTAATACGAATATTCAATCTTTTAATAATTAGTGGCAACATATTACACTACAAGAAAATACTGAAAGAGCGATGCAAATTTAGCGACACATTTTTGTGTCGCTAAATTGCGACCACATTGCGACGCCTCCGCGACAACAAAATATTGCGACGCAATTAGTGACGCATTAGCGACTCAATAAATCAGAAAATCAAAAAAAATTAAATTTTTAATTTAGTGACGCAAGTAATGCGTCCCAATATTTTTAAATTTAATTTTTATAAAATATAATTATGAAATAAAAATATTGCGACTCAACTCAGTGCGTCGCAAATTTTTTTTTAAAATAAATTATGTTAAATAGCGATGCATTAGCGACGCAATAAACCAGAAAATTAAAAAAAATTATTTTTTATTTAGAAATGCACTAATTGTGTCACAATTATTTTAAATAAAATTAATTTTTATAAAATATAATTATGAAATAAATATATTGCGATGCAACTCAGTGCATCGCAATGTTTTTAAAAAAATTAATTATGTTAAATAGCGATACAATAAAATAGTAAATTAATAAAAATAATTTTTTATTTAGCGACATAAGTATTACGTCGCAATGTTTTTTTAAAAAATAAATTTTATAAAAATATTAAAAAGAATTATGAAATAAAAATATTGCAATGTACTTCAGTGCATCGCAATATTTTTTTTAAAAATCATTATGTTAAATAGCAACGCATTAGCGATGCAATAAATTAGAAAATTTAAAAAATTAATTTTTAATTTAGCGATGCAAATAATGCATCGCAGAGTTTTTTAAAAAATAAATTTTATAAAATATAATTAAAAGATAAAAAAATTAAAAATAAAACATTGAGACGCAACGAAATGCGTCGTAATTATTTTTAAAAAAATAATTTTGGTACATGCATCGGATCGGTCATCGCTGACCGGGATCGATCATGGCTTGGATCGATCGCAACCGTCGGATCGTCGCCGATCGGATCGATCGCGACGGTCCGAGATCGGTCATCGCCGATCGAGATCGATCATGGCTTTGATCGATCGCAACCGTCGGGTCGTTGTCGATCAGATCGATCACAACGGTTCGAGATCGATCATCATCGATCGGGATCGATCATGGCTTCGATCGATCACAACCATCGGATCGTCGCCGATCGAATCGATTGCAATAGTCCGAGATCGGTCATTGCCGACGAGGATCGATCATGGCTTCGATCGATTGCAACCGTCGGGTCGTCACCGATCGGATCGATCGCGATGGTCCGAGATTGGTTGTTGCCGACTGGGATCGATCATGGCTTCGATCGATCGCAACCGTCAGCTCGTCGCCGATCGAATCGATCGCGACAGTCCAAGATCGGTCGTCGCTGACCGAGATGGATCATGGCTTCGATCGATCGCAACCATCGGATCGTCGCCGATCGGATTGATCGCAACGGTTCGAGATCGGTCCTCGCTGACCGGGATCGATCATGGCTTCGATCGATCGCAACTGTCAGGTCGTCGCCGATCGGATCGATCGCGACGGTCCGAGATCGATCGTCGCCGACCGGGATCGATCATGGCTTCGATCGATCGCAACCATCGGATCGTTGCCGATCGGGATCGATCATGGCTTGGATCGATCGCAACCGTCGGATCATCGCCGATCGGATCGATCGCAACGGTCCAAGATCGGTCATCGCCGATCGGGATCGATCATGGCTTCGATCGATCGCAACCGTCTGATCATCACCGATCGGATCGATCGCAATGGTCCGAGATCGGTCGTCGCCGATCGGGATCGATCATGGCTTCGATCGATCGCAACCGTCGGGTCATTGTCGATCGGATCGATCGCGACAGTCTGAGATCAGTCGTCACTGACCGGGATCGATCATGGCTTCGATCGATCGCAACCGTCGGATCGTCACCGATCGGATCGATTGCGACAGTCCGAGATCGATCGTCGCCGACCAAGATCGATCATGTCTTCGATCGATCGCAACCGTCGGGTCATCGCTGATCGAATCGATGGCGATGGTCCGAGATCGGTCATCGCCGACCGGGATCGATCATGGCTTGGATCGATCGCAACCGTCGGATCGTTGCTGATTAGATCGATCGCAACGGTCCGAGATCGGTCGTCGCCGATAGGGATTGATCATGGCTTTGATCGATCGCAACCGTTGGGTCATCGCCGATCGGACCGATCGTGACGGTCCGAGATCGGTCATCGCTGACCGGGATCGATCAAGGCTTCGATCGATCGCAACCGTCGGGTCATCACCGATCGGATCGATCGCAACGGTCTGAGATCGATTGTCGTTGACCAGGATCGATCATGGCTTCGATCGATCGCAACCATCGGATCGTCGTCGATCGGATCGATCGCAATAGTCCGAGATCGGTCATCGCTGATTGGGATCGATCATGGCTTCGATCGATCACAACCATCGGGTCGTCGCCGATCGGATCGATCGCGACGGTCTGAGATCGGTCGTCACCTACCGGATTGATCATGGCTTCGATTGCAACCGTCAGATCGTCACCGATCGGATCGATCGTAACGGTCCGAGATCGATCGTCGCCGACTGAGATCGATCATGGCTTCGATCGATCGCAACCGTTTGATCATCACCGATCGGATCGATCACGATAGTCCGAGATCGATCGTTGCCGATCAGGATCAATCATGTCTTCGATCGATCATAACCGTCGGGTCGTCGCCGATCGAATCGATCGCAAAGGTCTGAGATTGGTCATCGCTGACCGGGATCGATCATGGCTTCGATCGATCGCAACCGTCGGGTCGTCACCGATTGGATCGATCGCAATGGTCTGAGATCGATCGTCGTTGACCGGGATCGATCATAGCTTCGATCGATGGCAACCGTCGGATCGTCGCCGATCGGATCGATCGTAACGGTCCGAGATCGGTCGTTGCCGATCGGGATCGATCATGGCTTCGATCGATCACAACTGTCGGGTCGTCGCCGATCGGATCAATCGCGACGGTCCGAGATCGGTCGTCGCCGACCAGGATCGATCATGGCTTCGATCGATCGCAACCGTCGGATCATCGCCGATCGGATCGATCGCGATGGTCCGAGATCGGTCGTCGCCGACTGAGATCGATCATGGCTTCGATCGATCGCAACCGTCGGATCGTCGCCGATCGGATCGATCGCGACGGTCCGAGATCGGTCGTCCCGACCGGGATCGATCATGGCTTCGATCGATCTCAACCGTCAGATCGTGGTTGCAATGCAAATCGAAAAAAATAATTTTTATCAAATATAATTATCAAGAAATGGTGATGAATGCATCGGGTAATGGTGATGAATGGATCGGGTAATGAATTCAATCAGAATACATTTATGGAAGAACCAAATCCAGATGTACAATAATTTTATGATATGTTGCATGCTGCAAATCAAGAATTGTATCCTGGTTGTGAGGGTCATTCCCAGTTGTCTATGGCTGCTCGGTTGTTGAATATTATGGCAGAACCTCGATTATCAGAAAAGGCGTTCAATTCTGTAGCTGGGTTAATCAAAGAAATTTTGCCAAATGATAATGTTGCAGGAGACAGTTTTTACTCAATGAAGAAGTTGTTGCGTGGGCTTGGGCTCCCAATTAATAAGATCGATTGTTGCTTGAACAATTATATGATATATTGGGGTGAAGACTCAGAGCTGAGATGGTGTAAGATTTATGGGCAATCGAGGTACAAAAACAGCGAAGGGGGAGCCAGTACAAGTAGGAGGAAAAGTATGCCTTACAAGAGGATGCATTACTTTCCTCTTACCCCACGCCTGCAGAGATTATATAGATATGAGGCTACAGCTGCTGATATGAGATGGCATGCCGAACATGAATTTAAAGAGGATGAAATGCGGCATCCATCAGATTCAAAAGCTTGGAAGCATTTCAATGAAAATCATCCTGATTTCGCTGAAGATATAAGGAATGTGAGATTAGGTCTTTGTACCGATGGTTTCTAACCATTTGGTCAAGCGGGGAAACAGTATTCATGTTGGCCTGTAACACTGACTGTATATAACCTTCCTCCATGGATGAGCATGAAAGATACTGCAATGTTTTTAACAGTTTTGGTTCCAGGATCATCAAATCCAAAGGAAAAGATTGATGTCTTCCTGCAACCGTTGGTGGCCGAATTGAAAATGTTATGGGAAACAGGAGTCGTAGCATACGACATTTCTATGAAACAGAATTTCATTATGAGAGCTGCTTTGATGTGGACAATAAGTGACTTCCCGGCATATGCAATGTTGTCTGGTTGGAGCACTGCTGGACGTCTGGCATGCCCTTATTGCATGTATGATTCGGATGCATTTACATTGCAGAAGAGTGGTAAGAAGTCATGGTTTGATAATCATAGGAAGTTCTTGCCCCCAAATCATCCTTACAGACGTAACTTGATTGCCTTCCGGAAGAACAACGCAGTCATAAAATTCGCCGAACCGGTTAGGTCCGGCACGGATATATTTGATACTATAGAGCATTTGGGGTTGAGGTATGCTTGGGAACGAGATGCAGATAGAATAAATGGCCGTATATGTAAAGAACATAACTGGAAGAAGCGGAGTATATTTTGGGATTTGCCTTATTGGAGCACAAATCTCATCCGGCACAACTTGGATGTTATGCATATCGAGAAAAATTTCTTCGATAACATATTTAACACGGTGCTAAACATCCCAGAAAAAACCAAAGATACTGCAAAGTCAAGAGAAGAACTTAATCAGTATTGCAGAAGAGGTGATTTGAGGAGGAGTGCCGACGAGACCTATCCTAAAGCCTGTTACACTCTTGACAAAAATTCACGAGAAGTTTTATGTAACTGGCTTAGAGGGTTAAAATTTCCAGATGGTTATACCTCAAATATTGGTAGGTGTGTGGACATGCATAAGCTCAAGTTGTTCGGCATGAAGAGTCACGACTGCCATATTTTTATGCAACGGTTATTGCCTATAGCTTTTCGTGAGTTGCTTCCGCAATATGTTTGGAAGGCATTGATGGAGCTCAGCTTGTTCTTCAAGGAGTTGTCTGCCGCAGTCATTACTTCTGCATCCATGGCAAGGCTTGAGAAGGAAATTTCAATTATTTTATGCAAGCTGGAGCGAATATTTCCTCCCAGTTTTTTTGACTCAATGGAGCATTTACCAGTTTACTTGCCATATGAAGCGAGCATAGCTGGTCCCGTACAGTATCGCTGGATGTATCCTTTCGAGAGGTAAATATGTACATCATTAAGACATGTTGACATTTTAAATATTATTTCATTGCGAGAAAATTGGTTAATTTTTTGTCTCAACTTTACGTATAGGTACCTTAAGAAGTTAAAAAATAATGTGCGTAATAAGGCAAGGGTTGAAGGTTCTATATGCAATGCATACTTGGTCGAAGAAGTTTCAGCTTTTGCCTCGCATTACTTTGAGGGTCACGTCCACACGAGGAGCCGAAATTTGGTCGTAACGATGACATATGTGTGGACGAAGGAGAACCTAATGACGGTTGAATATCAATTTTTAAAGGTATCGGCCATTCATTTGGGGGGCAGAAGTCAAGAAATCTTAGCGATATGGAGTATAATGCAGCACATTATTACATCCTAATGAACTGTAGAGAAGTAGATCCATATATTGAGTAAGTGTATACTTCAATGCTTAATTGGAATCTCTAATTTAAATTACAATATACCATAATATTTAATTGCTAACATAAGTTTTAATCATTATCCCATAAGGATGTATTGTGATAGACAACGACAGATGAATCCCGACATCGGTCAAGTTGCAATTCAACAGAAGTTAGAAACGGAGTTCGCTTACTGGTTTTATGAATTTGTGAGTAGTATCACTCAATCAATTTCAATCATGGCTTTTATTTTTTGAATTGGTTGTGAATAGCTTATTAATTTATAGGTAAATGGTCCATGGTCCACAACTGACAATATTTTCATTAAATGTCTATCGCAATGGCCATTGAAGACCGTAACAACCTCTACTGGCTATTTTGTTAATGGGTACAAATTTCAGATTGAATGATTAGCAGCTTCAAGAGGCATGCAGAATTGGGGTGTGTGTGTTAAATGAAAAAGTGTTGGAGCAAATATGCAGGATTATTATGGAAAGTTAGTAGAGGTGGTTGAAGTTGAATATCCCGGTTGGCCTATGAAACGAACCGTATTGTTTCGTTGCGATTGGTTCGATCCCACAGTTCCTGTGGGCAAAAGGGTTCATAATGACTACAATTTAGTTGAAGTGAACCATCGACGAAGATTGCAAAAATATGAACCATTCATCCTTGTATCCCAAGCTCAGCAAGTGTTTTACTGCGGATATCCAAGTTTGCGCAACGACAAGCAAGATTGGTGGGCTATTTCTAAAATCGTCCCACGTTCAACAATCGTATTAGACGAGAGTTCATCAAGTCAATCAGTCGAGTGCCCTGCATTTCAAGAGGATGAGATGGAAATGCATGCAATTGAGGACGACACAAGGGCTCCTGAAACATCACTTAGAGATCCAAATGGTGATGTCCAAGAAATAGCGGATGCAAATGTTCGGTTTCCTTCCGATGATAATGAAACTGAATTGCAGTCTGATACGACATCGGATGTTGAACCAATATTTCACGAAACAAATGAAACCGACTAAACATAGAGGTTTTTTTAAATTCAATTTATTTTTATAAATGTTATATTTTTACATATTCAATCATTAATCGTAATTACATTCATGAATTTTTAGTATTTTCAGTATGATGGACCTAGGTAGATCTACCGACGATGGACGGAGTGAGCAGGGACGTAGCCCTGCCACATTAGATCACATGAGCTTTGGAGATGAAGAGTTTCGATCTCCACACATCGCACAACCTTCGATCTCTCTAGCAGTCGGCAGTGATCCTGCATTGGTATTATCATCCAGCCGATCGGCACAGACCTCCGAGAGTTCTTCCACCGTCGGCCGCACCGTACTTCGACTGGATGCTCATGGGCTATAAGTATATACTAATTAAAAATATATGTTTATGTTTTTAAGTTAATTACTTATAAACATGCATTTTTTAACAAATTTATTGAGCAGCATCATGTATCGAGCCACATCAGCTCCATATTTCAGAGGCGTGCGGATCCCAGTGGCTACGATTGGCGCCATGTATCTGCAGCCACGAGGGAGTTTTATTTTTCAGAGTTTCAGGTAAACTTATTAAATACAATTTATCACTGATATAAAATTTCTTAATCTTAATAAATTCTGAAACTAACTATTTATTTTAATGCAGAAAAAGTTTACGTGGGACCCTGCCAGCCATGATGCCATTAGGGCAGCATGGGAAGCTCTTACGGGATGCCGATACTCCGATATGCTTCATCATTGGAGGTCATCGGGTCACCGTCCTGCGCATGTGCCAGAGGGTATTTGGCACGAGTAGCAGCAGGTCTGGCAGTCTGATGGCTGGCACAGGAGGTCCGCATCAGCCAGCACAAACCGCCGATCCGAGAGGGGCGGTCCTGGCATGGGTCTCTCCCGCCACACTTCGGGCTCCATTTCGATTCAGGAGCATAGACGCCATATGGTAAGAAAACATAAATAATTTAATTACTAATTTAGTTATTTACAAATACTTACATTAATATCAATTTTTCTGTTGTTATAGTTTGAGCAGGAGGGCGGAGATCCTGGTGAGTTTCGTCTATTTAGGGCGACAAACACTAGGAGGGACAGTTCCTAGGTCGATACACGATCACGGGAGGTTGCGGTAAGAAATTAGCTTTATGTTGTATCTGTTTAATTTCTAAAATTTTATTTAGAGAAATTTATTGATTCATTTATTGTTGATTTTATAATTCAAAGATACGAGTCGAGGAGCTTCACTCCCAGGCATCGTAGGTCGACTCCACTGATGGGGGGACGCCCGTCGAACTCTCAGCAGAGGAGAGTCGACGTGTGTTTTTGGAGGCTGTTGGTGCCTAACTATGAGACCGCAGGATCTATGGTCTGGGCACTAGAGCTTCTGTATATTTTCTCCATCAGGCCTTCAGCTCGCTATATTCTGGCAATATTCCTGCCGAGCGTTTAGACGACATTCAGAGATCTATCACGGAGGAGGTTTGTCAGGAGGTTCGACAGGACGTTCGGTAGGAGGTTCGGCAGGAGGTTCAACAGGAGTTCGAGCAGCGTACGGAAGGCCTTCAGCAGGAGCTTGCAGATGTGCGAGAGCAGATGCGTCAGTTGCAGGATATGGTTAGCCGCATGTCGCAGGGTTTTCAGCCTTCACATGATCGTACGGATTCTTGATGTATTTTTTTCTTTACTTTTTATATTTTGTACCTGAAAACTTTAAAATTTTAATATATTAATTATTTTTGAAAATTGAATGATGAATGTTTGGATCAATATGAGTGATGAATGTTTCGATCAATATTTAAATGTAATGAAATTGTATTAATCATTTTAATTTTTAATATTTTATTTTTTTAAAAAAATTAATTAGCGACGCATTAGCGATTGAAATTGCATCGCTAATATTTTTAAAATATTATTATTAAATATTACGATGCAATGACCTGGTGTCGCAATATTTTTAAAAAAAATTAATTAGCGACGCATTAGTGACTCAAATTGCGTTGCTAATATATCTAAAATATTATTATTAAATATTACGACGCAACTAAATGTGTCGCAATATTGCGACGCAATTGAATGCGTCGCAATATTTAATAATAATATTTTAGAAATATTAGCGATGCAATTTTAGTCGCTAATGCATCGCTAATTAAATTTTTTTAAAAAATAAATTAATTAATTAGCGACTCAATTGCGACGAGGTTTTCTGTCGCAAATATTTTTAAAAAATTAATTTTAAAATTAGCGACGCATTTGGTGCGTCGCAGAGAGTCGCTGTTAAGCGATGCAATTACGACAAATTGATATTGCGATGATCATCTTAGCAATGCCGTCATTGCGTCGCTAATGCATCGCAATAGCATGTTTAGCGATGCATTAGCGATGCATTTGGGTGTCGCTATATTTTAATTCTCTTGTAGTGTTATCAATTTTTCAAAAATCATTAATGACCTTATTTGGCTTGTAGTTGGACCGTTAAAAGTACTTATTGGATGATTAAGGCCATATTTGGGATCACGGTTTTTGATATTCATATAATTGTCTAAATCTAATAAATCAGAAACTTAGGGATGTAAAAAAAACATGGAATTAGAAGATTCTCTTATTTGGTATACAATTCAAATTCTTAAATTACCATCCAATTCCTCAAGAGTTAATGTTTGGTTAAATAACTTAAATTTCTTAAATTTTTGAATAAAATTCTAAATTTACTCCTAATATCCAAAGCTCACAAACATAATTTTGATCCAAATAAAAAGGTCTATCAAGCCTATTTGTACCATACAGTGGGATGGGCCTATTAGGCCTATTATTGAGCTCAGCCTAGCCTAACCATTAGTATCCACACTTTTACATAAGAATCCTAAGAAAAGTCTTGCTGCACCGAGGGGTGATTGGCATGCCGCATGCGTACATATGCCAAAATAGAAAAAAATGATTTTGCTTTTGGCATGCGCGTGTGTACGCGGTGCATGCTAATCATTGGGGCGGTGTGCGCTTGCTGCACCGCCCCTAGTGCAGCAAGACTTTTCCAATAATCCTAAGTAAGACCACTTGAACCTTGGGGCTAATAATAACTAAACAAAAGGAAACCTGAAAATTAGATGCAATTTATGAATACATATAATGATAGGGAGAGTGAGCATTAACTTTCATCAAGTGTCATAACATATACATCGTAAGTACCAAAGTTAGCAAAAACATTAAAATCAGCATCATTAGGTCCAAAAAGCACTAGCATCATATCTACAAAAGTAACCAACATAGTAAGTTCCACAAAATTCAACCACCATCATCATCAAGTCATACAATCAACCATCACATGTCTACGCATTTAGGATCAAAAAAGCCTCAGCGTATGTTCTCTTGGCATCAACGTCTAAGCTGAAGAAGAAATTAGTCTCAAGTGGGCATTGAACTAGCTTCCTTACCACAGCCGATCTTTACACATCATAAATACCATTAGTCTTCTTCAACTCCATATATTTTTGCATCCTCCACATACCTGCTTCTTATTCATGCTTAAAATTGTTTGGAAAAAGTTTTAAAGGAAAAAAAATAAATCGCGGCCTTTAATGTTCATGAACGTTCAAAAACGGTTTAAACAATTTAATTTTTGAGCCATTTTTAACGTGATTTAAAACTAACGGCTATTAGGCATCATTATGGTTCGAGCCGTTGGAGCTTTTATGGGCTAAGTCTCTTAGGATTCAGATTAAGGAATGAATCAATCAGAATTCTTTATCCTTTATTATATTATTTTTATTGTTACTATTGATCTTTTCTGGGCATCTGGTTGTACCTTCACGCATCGTGCTCATAGTAGAAGAATCGAGTCGAACTGGGTCGTTGTACCTTGGGAACAGATTGCCAATAACCTACACGAAGGTCGGGTCATTGTACCTTAGAGACAGATCGCCAATAACCTGCATGAAAGGACGAAAATATGATCCTTAGGACAGTGTCTAACATGTCTCGATCCTGATTTGATTCATATATTCTTTTATTTTTTATTTTATTTATATATTTAAATTTATATATTATATTTTTAGTAATTTTTAGAAAATTTTTTGTAAGATCAAAAATATTTTCTAACAAAAATAATCAGCTAGCCTTGAGATATGGTCACCTATATATCACAATATGCCTTCTAAGATAGACAACTTAGTAGATAAAGACTGCATGATAAATTCAGTAGCTTGAGACTTGTCCTTCTTGTTGGCTTTTGGTTGTCAGGAAAAGAATGGACCAGCTTAGTTTGCACTTTTGGTTGCCTTTAGAAGGTACATCATGGCTTGCATTTTGGTTGAATTTAATAGATGTATCTTGGCTTATATTTTAGTTACTTGGTAAGCCATCCATCATGAATTGCCTCTCCTGTAGCCCTGTTTCTAGCAAATATCTTGACAAGTTGGTCAAACTGAGGAATTGACTTGTTTCTAAGTCAGCTAGCATTAGGATGGGACTATATAATAACAAATATTACATTAGTTGGAAAAAGAAAGCACAAATGACTCAATAATTTATGGATAACATAATGACAATTTTTTTTTTTTCAATGTATAAAAGCTTACCTTTACCCATGCTTTGAAGATGGATTTTGACAACTTAAATTTCTCAAACTCGTATATTTATGGACATATTTTTTTTGATCAAACTACATTCAGTCTTTATGAAAATAAGTTTTGTTACCTGAGGAGGTATTTGATATAGGATGATTCACCTGATCCAACCCTGCAATCGTTTACCCACTCATGAGATTGAATTCAAGATTATCCCCACTATTTAGTATTCAAAAACCAAATGCTTCTTATCCATATAAAAATGCTTGATATTATGTTTATGTTAATATAATATAATTTAACACATAAGATTATATTATAATAATATAATTATAATGTTATAATATAATATGATATCATAATATAATAATATTATTATTGTAATTTAATCTAAATATTATAATAATAAATAATATAAAATAATGATAAATTACCATAGTACTTACAAAATATATTAGGTATAGTTATTTTTTAAAATAAAGAGATGTTAACTAATTAAGAGTAATTTTAGTATTTATGGTTTGTGATTCAGGACTCACATGGTATATACTAAATGCAGCAAATATATCATACCAAACATTTATTTTAGATAATTGGAATTAGAACATCGCAATACAAATATCATAGTTGATCTAAGATCACTATAGTGATACTATTTGGATTACTAAGTGGCCCTTAGTATATGCTCTTGATTTAAATATTCTATGGACAGGTATTGATGCATAGGTTTGGCTACATCCAAGTGGCATCTTATTGCATTCCTCTACATCATTCCCCTAACAGTGTGGGTCACACATTAAAGATTTATTGGGGAGCACACATGTCAAGGCAAGTTTATTTTTAAAAGAAATATTTGTAAGGAAAATATTTAAATGTATTTAACCTAGTGCCACTTGTGGACAAGATTAAAAACATTAAAAAAAATGATGCAAATAAGCAGGTGATCCAAGTGCTAACCACTTGAATTCCCTCATTATCTTTACTTGGCTTGGAAGGATCTAAGAACCTCAAGGGCGATGTGTCCTGTTAGTGATGGAGTTGGGATTGGTATCCTAAGAACAAAGCACTCACGTTGTTGATTGCTTCTCTTAACTGATTTGTTGGCTAGCTGCAATAATTTCAGCCTACGGTCATTACCCCAGTGGTATATATATACACAATTTAATTGATTAAAAAAAAGAAATGACTGAACCATAATGGCTTTTGATGTAACGATTTGGGTCCGCAAACCCACGAACCCATTTCGTGATATGAAAGCAAGATGGACAAGGTCCACACCAACTTGGGCCATCATAGCCCAAAAAAAATCCAATTGGTACTTGTCCATCTTACTTAACTGGTTATAAACCATTCCACCCTTCCTTAATTATCCGATATGGGACTAATGAGGAGGGGCATCACCAGACAGGCAGGACTTTAGAGGTGCTCTCCCTATAGGCTCAAGAGGTGGCTTTCATCAATGTTTAGCTCATACACAGGCAAGACTCTAGAGATGCCTTCCCACAAGACTTTGCCCTGTGTGGCACTTAGCTCCTGCACTTTCAGCTGGTGCGTAACTCTGATATCATTCATACCGACTTGGGCTATCACAGTCCAAAAAGGATCTAACCTTTTCTAGGCATCTGGGTTGCATCTCCACGCATCGTGCTCGTGGTAGAAGGATCGGGTCGAGTCGGATCGTTGTACCTTAAGGACAGATTGCCAATAACCTGCATGAAGGTTGGATCGTTGTACCTTGAGGATAGATCACCAATAACCTTCACGAAGGGTGAAAATATGATCCTTAGGAAAGTGTTTAACACGCCTCGATTCTGGCTTGATTCTTTTATTTTTATTTTATTTATATATTTAAATTTATATATTATATTTTTAGCAATTTCTAGGAAGATTTTTTTGCAAGATCAAAATATTTTCTAATATTATAAAAGCTTACCTTTACCCATGCTTTGAAGATGGATTTTGACAACTTAAATTTCTCAAACTTGTATATTTATGGGCATATATTTTTTGATCAAACTCATTCAGTCTTTATGAAAATAAGTTTTGTTACCTAAGGTATTTGGTATAGGATGATTCACCTAATCCAACCTTGCAATCGTTTACCCACTCATGAGATTGAATTCAAGATTATCCCCACTATTTAGGATTCAAAAACCAAATGCTTCTTATCCATATAAAAAATGCTTGATATTATGTTTATGTTAATATAATATAATTTAACACATAAGATTATATTAAATAATTATAATGTTATAATATAAAATGATATCATAATATAATAATAATATTATTGCAATTTAATCTAAATATTCTAATAATAAATAATAAAATAATGATAAATTACCATAGTACTTACAAAATATATTAGGTATAGTTATTTTTTAAAATATAGAGATGTTAACTAATTAAGAGTAATTTTAATATTTATGGTTAGTGATTCAGGATCACATGGTATATACTAAATGCAGCGAATATATCATACCAAACATTGATTTTAGATAATTGGAATTGCAACACCGCAATACAAATATCACAGTTGATCTAAGATCACTGTAGTGATACTATTTGGATTACTAAGTGGCCCTTAGTATGCTCTTGATTTAAATATTCTATGGACAGGTATTGATGCATAGGTTTGGCTACATCCAAGTGGCATCTTATTGCATGCCTCTACATCGTTCCCCTAACAGTGTGGGCCACACATTAAAGATTTATTGGGGGAACACACATGTCAAGGCAAGTTTATTTTTTAAAAGAAATATTTGTAAGGAAAGTATTTAAATGTATTTAACCTAGTGCCACTTGTGCACAAGATTAAAAACATTAAAAAAATGATGCAAATAAGCAGGTGATCCAAGTGTTAACCACTTGAATTCCCTCATTATCTTTACTTGGAAAGGTAAAGCTTGGAAGGATCTAAGAACCTCAAGGGCGATGTGTCGTGTTAGTGATGGAGTTGGGATTGGTATCCTAAGAACAAAGCACTCACGTTGTTGATTGCTTCTCTCGACTGATTTGCTGGCTAGCTGCAATAATTTCAGCCTATGGTCATTACCCCTGTGGTATATATATGCACAATTTAATTGATTAGAAAAAAAAAAAAACAACTGAACCACAATGGCTCTTGGTGTAACAACTCAGGCCTGTAAACCAACGAACCCATTTCGTGATATGAAAGTAAGATGGATAAGGTTCACACTAACTTGAACCATCACAGCTCAAAAAGAATCCAATTGACACTTATCCATCTTGCTTAACTGGTTATAAATCATTTCATCCTTTTTTAATTATAATCTGATGGAATGGTTTATAATTATCCGATGTTGGTTAAAATCTGATGTTGGTTATAAACCATTCCATCATTTCTTAATTATCCGATGTGGGACTAATGGGGAGGGACATCACGCTTTCATCAATGTACCTGTGTGGCACTTAGCTCTTACACTTTCAGCTGGTGTGATTCGGATTTGCAAACTCACGAATCCGTTTCATGACATGAAAGCAAGACGGACAAGATTTATACCAATTTGGGCCACTACAACCCAAAATGATCCAATTGGTATTTGTTCTTACTTAACTGGTTATAAACTATTTTACCCTTCCTTAATTACCCGATGTGAACTAATTAGGAGGGGCATTATACTTGGACCCTTCAACAGATTGTTTCACTTATCCATCCATGTAGCAAAGATAATTCATTAGACGATGACATCTGTCCTTGTCTTCATCAGGCACTCACCTGCTTAGCATTTTCCTTCTAGACGTAAACAGGGTGCAAGTGGGTCATTATTATAATTATCAAGTCTTGTCCTAACTATTTGAGATCAGATAAATTTTAGCAACTTAATAGATAGATTATAATAACCTAAATTATAAATTTTCTTCTTTCTTAAGTAAGGTTGCTTACGGGTATTTATAAATTTATTAAGCAGTGAATGGTTTCATTGGCATGAATAGCGTATAAAAGGTGAGAACTTCTATAGTCACTGTCATGGATATCATCCATGATCTTGTGTTTGGTAGAAGTGCTGTGAAGACTAATCTACATTGCTAGACTTTCAACATCTGCCCATATCATTAGGTATTATTAATTTTTAACTAGGAAATAATTGGCACGAATTGTAGCCAATAAGAGAACAATATGATTATATACGTCTAGTCATCCCCCTAAAAATCCAGATGTCACCATCATATTTTAATTTAATAAAGATATTATACATATAATAGCATGAATAAGATGCATGCACGTTGATCCAACCATATAATAATATCATTTTGTTGAATGTTGCAACTAACCCAATGTGTTTCTATTCATAGCTCTTGGTAGAACAGTCCAGAGTTCAAATTGAGTCCTAGAGGTTTAGAAAAGGGCAAGACAGTAGGTACAATTTGCCTTTTGTGATGAGATTAAAAAACTTCTGTATCCTTTCTATTTATTACTCAAGGTGCATTTGATAGAGAATTAAAGAAAATAAAAAGTTATTTTTGTAATTTTTTATCTGATATGAAATTATTTTTTCCAAAAAATAATCTTTTTCTCTTTTACTTGCCAAATTGTTAACTTAAAAGGAGATAGGTTAATGGGGCTGAAGGCAAAAATTATTCAAAGGTAAAAAAAAAAAAAAAGATGAAACATTGAGACTAATAAAATATTAAACAATCCTACTTTTTTTTTTTTCTCTCTCATCTTTTTTACATTAATCTTAACTGAAACATAGTTAATAAGAGCACCTATAATATTTTTACATCCTTCAAATTTTTTAATAGAAAGTGTTATTACTATAACTTTTTACCCTCAATTTTTTAACTTCATACCAAACACGCCCTCAAGCTAAACTAAAACTTCTTTATGAATAATACAATTAAAATCCAGGCATGCTTTATGTTCACATCAACGGCCCATTCAAATACAAGTGAGCTCCAAGCGAGAAAGAGACAAGAAATCAATGCTCTCCTTTCATTCAAAGTCTGAAGCGTGGGTGGGACTCCTCATCAATCCGTGGCAAGAAATATTAAATCCGTGCACGAAGTTCACATGGTCGCGAATTATATCCCTCGGTGCCAGCAAAATGGCACCATTGCCCATCTAAAAAAGTCTTCCAGTTGCCGATTGGCAATCAAACCAGAGGAGCATTTCAGTCTATTAAAACATCCAAGTTGGCAGAGTTGTTATTAATTATAATTAGTCCATTTGCCAAATCAATGGAAAATCTTGTCTTTCCCCGTCTACGATTGATGATTCTAAGTTTGCAGTGACAAGAGTTTGTATGCAATCCTCTCCATCTCTATCCCTTGGCAAAAACATCCAAGAGAGTTTTCCTTCGACATTGCCCTGTTACAGATTTGGATACCAGAGAAAACAGAGAATATCGACCCTGTTTCACTGGAAGC
This sequence comes from Calamus simplicifolius, assembly GCA_900491605.1. Classification (NCBI taxonomy): domain Eukaryota; kingdom Viridiplantae; phylum Streptophyta; class Magnoliopsida; order Arecales; family Arecaceae; genus Calamus; species Calamus simplicifolius. The sequence continues at coordinate 703,104 of UESW01004004.1, forward strand.
AGGCTCAGGGCTAATGGGAGAGAGCTCTAGACCAATCCCAGAGCCTGCAGCAGTAGCAGCAGCTGACTTGGTGCTAGATGGAGAAGAAGATGAACAAGATCCAGAAATCAACTCTCTGCATCAGCCACTGCTCAAAAGAACCCCAACACTCGCCACCATTCATCTAGCCATGGTTGGAGCGAAGGTCTCCCATTTAGAGAGCTTGGACTATGAGTATGTCCTTACCATCATCAACCCATGAATTCTTTCCTGTCTAACAATGAAAGATCCAAATTGGATAACCTTTTCCAAGATTGTAATGGTTTTCTCTTCTTGATGCAGGATCAATGAGAACGATCCATTTAAGCATGACTGGAGGAGCCGAACCAATGTTCAGGTACTGCAGTACATATTGTTGAAATGGACGTTGGCGTTTCTCGTGGGGCTCCTGACTGGTGTCGCTGCTTCCTTGATCAACCTGGCTAGCGAAAACATTGCTGGCGTCAAGATGCTGCTCTTGGCACGCCTTGTGCGTGAGAAAAGTTGAGTTCCTATCCCTCTTCTTTTGAAATCTAAGCAGCTGTTGATTGAGAATTTGTTAAGCCTGAGATTGGTGGTGGTGGTGGTGCAGGTATTTAGCCGGGTTTGCCTACCTCACGGGGGCAAATTTTGCTCTAACCGTGGTTGCGGCGACTCTGTGTGTGGTGTTTGCTCCAACTGCAGCAGGGCCAGGGATACCAGAGATCAAAGCTTACCTCAATGGAGTTGATACTCCCAATATGTTTGGTGCATCCACGTTGATCGTCAAGGTGCGATGAAAACTGAAAAAAAGATGAGTTTTTGGGTTTTAAAGTGATATAAGAAGTATGTCTTTGGTTACTGAAACAAATCAGATCAACACCCTGTTTCCACCAGATAGAGGTGAACATACCCAGAGAATTTCTCTATAAAATTTATTCAGAGATCCATTTTCCTAAGTGAGTCATTTCATCAAAATGCACATGTTAAACTTGCTTCTAGAAAGAATTTCTTTTTAAAATTTTCTATTGATGTCACTCATCTAGGTCAAATGGACTCTGAATCACTGTCATGTTTTATTTTTTCCCCTGAAAATACAATTTGCTGAGTTAAAAAGAACCAAAATGATATCTATTAAATCCACCAGTTAAAAAGAATGTCTAAAGTCATAATCTTTTAGATTAACTCACTAGGAGATTTGCTCCAGACGAAGAATTTGTTCTAAGAATCATCTTTCTAAATAATATGCATGTGCTAAATGTTGACGCCAAATCACCGTCCTCGAACGTCAGCGAGCGTCCGATCGCCTCCTCCAGCAAGCCCGGGATCCTCCGGCGGGCCTCTTGCACCTGTAGGCCTGCAAACAAATTTCGAGGGCCGAAGATTCCGGTGGGAACCCTCCGATGCTCAAGTCTGTGCTCTAGGCAACAGCCGTGAGCTTGAGGAAGCTCGAAAGAGAGAAGAAAGAGGCTTAGAGCCATGCTCTCTATGAGCAAGAATGAGCGTTTTTGGAGTGTAATGAGTTTGTTTTATTTTCAGTTATCTGGTCGGGGTCCCTCTTATCCATTTTATAGATGCTTAGAGTTTGTCTGGCTTGAGTGGTTGAGGCTCCATAATGATGACTTTGATGGGTAAAGTGTTAGAACCGATGTCTGTGAGGCATGGGGTGCTGCCACTTGTCATAGCATTAATTGATGGCCGCAACAGTGGAGCTTACCTCCATGTGATGTGTCAGGCTGCAGGCCGTTCCCGTCAGAGTAGGTGGTTGCAGCTAGTTAGCAGGTGCTATTTTGGTTTAGATAGCTGTCGCAGGCTGCTGCAGGGCGTGGCCGATCGTTATGGTGCTTGCCAGACGTGTCCCCCATGTCACCATTTTGGTTGTCCTACATGGACAGTGATAGGTGATAAAGTTAGTCGTGTGGGTCCTAAGGTACAGCCGTTGGAGCGAAAGATGATATCGAGTTGAAGCCAATTGCCCCTCGTAGAGCATTGATTATAGAGTGCTTGCATGGCATTATTCACGGCCGAGGGGAAGAGCCGAGGCCGAGGGGAGCTCGATGCTCGGAGCTGAGGCTGAGGCCGTGCGAGGCCGAGGGGGAAGCCGAGTGTCGAGGCCGTACGAGGCCGAGAGGGCAGCGGAGTGCCGAGGAGAGCTCGGTGCAGGGAGCTGAGGCCGAGGCCGAGTGGAAGAGCCAAGGCCGAGGCCATATGAGGCTGAGGGGGCAGCGGAGTGCCGAGGGGAGCTCGGTGCTGGGAGCTGAGGCCGAGGTCGATGGAAGAGCCGAGGTCGAGTGGAAGAGCCGAGGCCGAGGCCGTATGAGGCCGAGGGGGCAGCGGAGTGCCGAGGAGAGCTCGGTGTTGGGAGCCGAGGCCGAGGCCGACTGGAAGAGCCAAGGCCGACTGGAGCCGAGGCCGACTGGGACCGAGGTCGACTAGGATGAGGCCGGGGCGATGATGAGGACATCAGTTCAGACCAGAGTTCGGGTCAGTCGAACCAGTCCTTCAATGTTCCTGTACCAGTAACCCAGAGTCAGCATGCCACGTCAGGGAAGACCACACCAGATAATCTACAAAGGTCCAAGAGGTTGCAGAACAAACGGGCTTAAAATTTTATGTGTCGGACTGGGCCCAGTGCTGACTGGGGACCGAGGCCGAGGCTGAGATGGCCGAGCACTATTCATGATGTGGCCGAGAGGGATCTCGGCAACTTGCATGGCCGGGGGGCTCGGCAGCTTCCGGAGGAGCTTGGGAGCAGCCGATGGGGGCTCTATGACATGGCAGTCGGGCTGAGGGGGTGCCAGGTCCGAAGCCAAGGGTGAGGGGACCCCGGAGGCCGAGGGGACCTCGGAGGCCGAAGTCACCCTTCGCGGGACCGAGACGGGGCTCCATCAGTTTTCTTCATGGTTTACTCTAATGGCATCGGATCAGCCACATCAGATGCCCCCTCGCCCCTAAGATGAAGCGGGTCTACCCCAACAAGGCGAAAGGGGTGTCACCTCCCAAGTGGCTGATCCCCACCTGCCGCCAACTGCCGGTGGGCATGTGTCCTTGGGCGCGGCGACAATTTTGCATGAACGATCTGGGGGATACGATGGGGGGCCTTGCCGTCCGCTCGTTGGCTAGCTGAGGGTAGTCAACAATCCTCTCTCAACGCAAAGTCTGGAAGTGGATATCCATCATCTATGAGTTGGAGAGTTGGTTTCTTCCAACTGTGAGTTGACTTTGGATCCTCAACTTCTGATATGAAGTTTGGATGTGGGTGCCCATCAACACGCTGCTGAGGCAAAGAGAGCCGATGAGGCCGCAATGATGTCGCTGAGGCAGAGACAGCCGTTGAAGCTGCAATGATGCCACTGAGGCAGAAAAGCTGTTGAGGCGGCAATAATTCCGCGGAGGCAGAGATAAAGCCGTTGAGGCTGAAATAAAATTACCAAAGCAGAAATAGAGCCGTGGGGGCTGAAATAAAATTGCCTCGAGTGTTTGTGTGTTGGTTGGGAGGTGACTCGAGCGGGTATGGGCTGTTAGGGACTTGAACTGACTCGGGGCGTATGCTAGTCAGACCGAGTGGTGTCCCATTAGCCGCGATGCTGCTGAGCTTCTCCGGAGCCATCTTGGGTGTTTGTGTGCTGGTTCGGAAGGTGACTCGAGCGGGTACGGGCTGATGGGGACTTGAACTGACTCGGGGTGTATGCTAGCCAGACCGAGTGGTGTCTCGTTAGCTGTGATGCTGCCTAGCTCCTTCGAAGCCGTCTCGAGTGTTTGTGTGCTGGTCCGGGAGGTGACTCGAGCGGGTATGGTTGTTAGGGACTTGAACCAACTCGGGGCGTATGCTAGCCAGACTGAGTGGTGTCCCGTTAGCCGCGATGCCGCCGAGCTCCTTCGGAACTGCCTCGGGGGTTTCGTGGCCAGCCTGAGGGGTGACTCAAGGTCGTTGGAACTATAGGTCTTGAACCGCCGTGGGGTTTCACGGTCAGCTCGAGGGTGACCTTCTGATCGCAGGACCGTTGAGAGCCTTTTGAAAGGTTAATTTTGTCGGTTTTCTATAATGCATTCAGACACTAATGAAAAGAAACTTTTTCTCAAAGTGTAGTGTACTTAGCTTTTTCGTAGTTGTTTGCCTTTGCGTCGTGTTTGGTGTCGAGCTGGCCTCGGGCTTGAGTGCCGATGGTACATCGGGCTTTGAGTGCCGACCGGAGTTGGGCTTGAGTGCCGATGGTACATGTCCAAGGTCGAGTGCCATGGGGCTGAGGTGTTCGCCAGAAGAGAGGAGACGGGGGCCGAGCGCTGTGGGAGCTTGGTGCCGAGGCCGAGGCCATATGAAGCCAAGGGGATCTACGAGGCCGAGGGGATCTTGGCAACTTGCAGAGCCAAGGGGGCTTGACAGCTTTCGAAGGAGCTTGGGAGCAGCCGTGGGGGCTCTATGACGTGATAGTCGGGCCGAGGGAGCATGCATGGCCGAGGAGGGGCTCGACAGCTTCCAGAGGAGCTTGGGAGCAGCTGCGGGGGCTCTATGACGTGGCAGTCGGGCCGAGGGAGCGTGCATGGCCGAGTGCCGAGGCAGAGGCTCGAGGCCAAGCCTGAGGTGGAAGCTCGAGGCCGAGCCGAGGCGGAAGCTCGAGGCCGAGGGGGTGCCAAGTCCGTAGCCGAGGGCGAGGGGACCCCGAAGACCGAAGGGACCTCGGAGGTCGAGGGGACCTCGGAGGCCGAAGTCACCCTTCGTGTCCGCCCTTTCATGTCAACTTCAACTGTGATTCCTTGCCGATGGGGAAACAGACTCTTCATGCTTCCCTTGAAGTATGAGGCGGAGCCCGGGAGAGGATGCCCGTCAACTGTAAGTTGGGGAGTTGGCTTCTCCTAGCTATGAGCTGTCTTGGGTCTTCTTGATGACTGAAAGTAACCAGCAATATGTTGCAAGTGTATAATTTAAACAAAGGTATTACTCGATTAGCCGTTGGCTGCTGATACAGAGTTGAAGCCGTTGAGGCTGAAATGAAGCCGTTGAGGCTGTGACGAAGCCGCTGAGGCAAAGTTGAGGCCATCGAGAGCCTTTTGAACCCCGGAGGGTGACCCGAGAGTCAATTAGATGTGACCATGCTCGGGAGCCTTTAACCCCGGAGGGTGACCTGAGAGTTGAGAGTCGTCAGACACCTTTTTAATCCCGAAGGGTGACCTGAGAGTTGAGAGTCGTCAGGTACCTTTTTAACCCCGAAGGGTGACCTGAGAGTTGAGAGTCGTCAGATGCCTTTTTAACCCCGAAGGGTGACCTGAGGGTGCTTAGATCAGGCTCAGGTGCCTTTTAACCCCGGAGGATGACCTGAGGGTGCTTGGACCAGGCTCAGGTACCTTTTAACCCCGGAGGGTGATCTGAGGGTGCTTGGACCAGGCTCAGATGCCTTTTAACTCCGAAGGGTGACCTGAGAGTTGAGAGTCGTCAGGTGCCTTTTTCTTTGCGCCAACGATCTTTGCTGCCGATATTGGAGTCAGTCTTTTGCCTTTGGTGCCGAGCTGGCCTCGGGCTTGAGTGCCGATGGTACATCGGGCTTTTTGGATCCGGTGGTACACCGGTCTTCGATGCCGATGGTACATCAGGCTTTTGGATTCGATGGTACACCGGTCTTCGATGCAGATGGTACATCGGGCTTTGAGTACCGACGATACATCGGGCTTTTGAGACGCTAACGCGAGGTTGGTCTTGAATGTCGATGCAGAGTCAGTTTCCCTGCATGACATTTTTAAGTATCAATGAAAGAAATACTGTCTTAAGTACAATGTACTTAGCTCTCACGGTACCCCTATTTTCCTTCTGCGGACTTGAGCACTTCCACCCACTGGTGGTCTGCCCCTCAGGAAATCAAGTTGGTTGGAGTGGAGGTACCACTGCCCTTACTTGGGCCTTCCTCTGCGTCGCCATCCTTGAACATCCACGAGCATCCGGTCGCCTCCTCCAGCGAGCCCGGGATCCTCTGGCAAGCTTCTTGTGCCTGGGCAAGTCCCGGGGGCCAGAGATTCTGGCGGGGAGCCTCCGATGCTCAAGTCAGTGCTCTAGGCAACAGCCATGAGCTTGAGAAAGCTCGAAAGAGAGAAGAAGAGAGAGGCTTAGAGCCGTGCTCTCTGTGAGCAAGAATGAGCGTTTAGGAGTCTTGTTGTGGCTACCTGGTCGGGGGTTCCTCTTACCTAATTTATAGATGCTTAGAGTTTGTCTGGCTTAGTGGTTGAGGCTCCATAATGATAACTCTCCATGTGACGTGTTAGGCCGTGTCCCATCAGAGTAGGTGGTTGCAGCTGGTTAGCAGGTGCTATTTTAGTTTGGACAGCTGTCGCAGGCTGCTACAGGGCGTGGCCGACCATTACGGTGCTTACCAGATGTGTCTCCTACGTCGCCTTTTTGCAGTCCTTCGCGGACAACGATGGGTGATAAAGTTAGGCATGTGGGCTCCAAGGTACAGCCGTTGGGGCGAAAGATGATGTTGAGTTGAAGCCAACTGTCCCTCGTAGAGCACTGATTATAGAGTGCTTGCATGGCACTATTCACGGCCGAGGGAAGAGCCGAGGCCGAGGGGAAGAGCCGAGGCCGAGGGGAGCTCGATGCTGGGAGCTGAGGCCGAGGCAGTGCGAGGCCGAGGGGGCAGCGGAGTGCCGAGGGGAGCTTGATGCTGGGAGTTGAGGCCGAGGCCGACCGAAGCCGAGGCCGACTGGAGCCGAGGCCGACTGGGATTGAGGCCGAGGCTGAGATGGCCGAGCACTGTTCATGGTGGCCGAGGGGATATCGGTAACTTGCATGACCGAGGGGGGCTCGGCATCTTTTGGAGGAGGTTGGGAGCAGCCGTGGGGGCTCTATGATGTGGCAGTCGGGCCGAGGGAGCATGTATGGCCGAGTGCCGAGGCGGAGGCTCGAGGCCGAGGCGCGAGGCCGAGGCCGAGGCTCAAGAGGCCGAGGCGGAAGCTCGATGCTGAGGGGGTGCCAGGTCTGAAGCCGAGGGCGAGGGGACCCAGAGACCGAAGGGACCTCGGAGGCCGAAGTCACCCTGCAGGACCGAGACAGGGCTCTATCAGTTTCTTTTACAGTTTACTTTAAAGGCGTTGAATCAGCCATATCACTAAATTTGCTTCCTATGAGAGAAAACTTCTAGACAACAGTTTGAATCTCAGAGAATTAATATTCCCTGGACTAAACCAGCTCCCAGTTTACAAGACTTTAAAGGCTTGGTTCCATACGCATCTTAAACTCGATGCAGTGAAATCTTTGAACCATTCAGAGACTGTTTCTGATATTTGTGATATCTTCTCCTATTCTCTACTTCAACAACAGATCATTGGAAGCATTGGAGCAGTCTCTGCAGGGCTAGATCTTGGCAAAGAAGGGCCACTGGTGCACATTGGCGCCTGCTTCGCATCCTTGCTTGGCCAAGGGCCATTTCAGAACGACAGGGACCGCAGGGACCTCATAACCTGCGGTGCGTCTTCCGGCGTCTGTGCCGCCTTCAGAGCACCGGTCGGCGGTGTCCTCTTCTCTCTCGAAGAGGTTGCATCCTGGTGGAGGAGTGCTCTCCTATGGAGAACCTTTTTCAGCACTGCAGTCGTGGTGGTGGTTCTGAGGGGATTCGTGGAGTACTGCGGCTCTGGGAAATGTGGCTTGTTTGGAAATGGAGGACTCATTCTCTTTGATGTCAGCTCGGTCTCTGTTTCTTATCATGCAAATGACCTTCTTCCAGTGGCATTGGTCGGGATAATAGGAGGAGTGCTCGGAAGTCTATACAACCACTTTCTACACAAGGTTCTTAGGCTCTACAGCCTGATCAACGAGTAAGGCAACCTCGTTTCTTAATCATGCATGCATCTCCATCCATCTCACTGCTGAATAACAACATCTAATCTTATGCGCATGCTCTTGAATTGCAGGAAAGGTCGAATGGCCAAGCTGCTGCTAAGCCTGGTGGTATCCCTCTTCACTTCCATCTGTCTCTACTTCCTTCCGTTCCTCGCGCCATGCACACCATGCGATCCCACCATGGACGCCACCTGCCCGACCGTTGGACGGAGCGGCAACTTCAAGCAATTCAACTGCCCCGATGGCTACTACAATGACTTGGCGAGCCTCCTCCATGCCACCAATGATGATGCAGTGCGTAACATCTTCTCCACGGGCACCCCGACTGAGTTCCGCCCCATATCTCTGCTCATCTTCTTTGCTCTCTACTGCACACTGGGCCTCTTCACCTTCGGCATCGCAGTTCCCTCGGGCCTCTTCCTCCCCATCATCCTCATGGGCTCCGCCTACGGCCGCCTGCTCGCCCTTCTGATGGGATCTTATGCCCACATTGACCAGGGTCTCTATGCTGTGCTTGGTGCAGCAGCTCTCATGTCTGGCTCCATGAGAATGACTGTGTCCGTCTGTGTCATCTTCCTTGAGCTCACCAACAACCTCCTCCTCCTACCCATAACGATGTTCGTGTTGCTGATTGCCAAAACAGTTGGTGATGCTTTTAACCCAAGCATATACGAGATCATACTTGAGCTCAAAGGGCTGCCATTCTTGGAAGCAAGTCCAGAGCCATGGATGAGGGATCTTACTGTAGGAGAGCTCGCAGCCGCTAAGCCCAGTGTTGTATCTCTCAGAGGCATCGAGAAGGTGTCTCGAGTTGTTGAGGTGTTGAAATCCACCGAACACAACGGCTTCCCTGTTGTGGATCAAGAAGTTCCATCAGCCATTGGGGGGATGCCCATAGGAGAACTGCATGGTTTAGTCCTGCGGTTTCGCCTCATTGCAGTGCTGAGGAAGAAGTGGTTCCTCAAAGAGAGGAGGAGAACGGAAGAGTGGGAAGTGAGGGAAAAGTTTACATCAGTTGATCTGGCGCAAAAGGGGCCAAAACTAGACCAGATAGTGCTGACAGAGGCTGAGATGGATATGTACGTAGATCTTCTCCCCTTCACAAATACAACGCCATATACGGTGGTGGAGACGATGTCCGTTGCAAAGGCTGCGGTACTCTTTCGAGGGGTAGCTCTTCGGCATTTGCTGATTGTTCCCAAGCATCAAGGAGCAGGGGTGAGTACATTCCATCCTTTCCCTCCATGACTTCATTTATTTGGTGCACTCTCTTGCTTAGCGGAAGTAAAGAGAGCTCATGATTCATGTGGAATAGAAAACATTAACATTTTATATATATTGCGATGGACTTAGGTAAAGTACGCTACATGCGTGCTATCCGATTCCACCTCTCTCTCTCTCTCTCCTTTTTCTAATGACATCTCAGCCTGCATTTAAATGTCAAATGATGAAAGGGAGAGAAAAGAGGAAAGAGATATAGACGGATTCGAGCAGCAAACACATAGCGCACCGTACCTAAGCTCCAATCTATGGATTATTAATTGACCTCAGGAAAACGCCAAAGCTTGAATGGAGGAGTATCTAAAAGCCCAAACTCACAAGTATATATTTAGTCCCATATTGGCTATATCCTATAAGATTTTGGATATTGTAACTTCGCACTAGAGATGTAAATGGATGGAGTCGGTTATACTTGATTTCGATTCGATTTGATTTTATATTTGAGTCTTAATTTTTGATACAGATTCAATCCATTCACTGATCCAGCAAGAACGACCTGATTTAAATCTAACTTAAAGCATTGAAGTTTAGGATAAGATTGGGTTAGATCATATATTTGCATTGAATCAAGTATCTAACTATTATTTTATAACTAAAATCTATTAATTGATAATCAAATATAAATCTATTAAAAAAATTAAATAAGATTAAAAGAGCCAACTTAACTAACTTTTATAAATAAAAACCCATCAAAATAAATATTAATAATATATATATTTTTTGATTTAAGTAAGTAAAAAAATGAGAAAAGATCTAGTTATTTAGATAAAAAGAAATTAGTCTAAATAATAGTTCTTTTAATGAATTGAAAAGGACAATTAAAGTGAAAGAAAATATATGTTATATAATTAACATTTAAAGGTTGGGCTGAATCGGATTCGGAGTGGGGGAAGAGGTGGTGGCAGATCATCCAAGAAGTTTCCAAGAAGACAGACATGCAGTTTGCTAAGATCTTTACCAACAATGTCTTTTTAGATATCTTTTCACTGATATATAAAAATACAAGTAAACACATATATATATAGTGTAATATCTTTTCACTGAGTTAGCTTTTTGGTTTTGAGTTTGAAGATATCGCCAGTTGTAGGCATCCTAACAAGGCAGGATCTCAGGGCCCACAACATCTTGGGTGCCTTCCCTCATCTGGCAGAAAAAGGAGAAAAGTGAAAGCATTGATTCCTTGCCAAGGGCAGTCATGATGTTCCATTTTCAGAAGATCATGGCATTCGTTATACTCTGCTAAATTTTGTTTGTTATTCTTTTCATCTCATAAGAATGTTCAAGTAAAACCCCCCGGCTTGCAACACCTCAGCCCTTTCCCTTGTCCTTGCATATTATGTTATCAAATTGATAATGCCAAACAGCAGTTTAAATATAGATTGCAAGACTTGCATTTCTGATTGCCATTCTGAAATATCTTCATTTTCCTATCAGTTCAGAGACTATTTCAATGGTGCGTCATGTTCGGTGTCATGTCCACATCCTGGTGTGCACTAATTAGGAGAACTAGCATGGGAAGCATCCACAGAATGCCCCCATGCAATAAGAATGTGAAATAAGGGCATGGCAGAGTATATGATGACTGTAGCAACTAACATGAATTCAAATGGTAGAAAAACTTTGGACATCACACTCATAGATCATTTGAACAGGACTTGAATAATTGTACAGCCGTAACTAAATGGTACTGACCATGACTCTCATCTTAAATGTTGAAGATTCAAATGTTTGGCTGATGGTAACAGGTCCCATGATCATGAATCTCCATGAGGTGCTGAAGAATCATTTAAAAGCACACAACTAAAAATAAAAAGAAGATTTGAAAGAATGAAAATATGAAAACAGAACACCCTCGATGTCCCTCACATTTTGTGTGTACCTCACTCTTGGGTCTTATATCGTCTCAAAGATGAATCTCATGCCTCAAGGATAACATCTTGATCTTCACAAGAACCAATGTTAAATCTGGCTACAATCTTATCCATGTAAGATTCTTGCCAGAGCCCAAACAGCTTGTTTCATCTGTCCAGCAGCAATTTGATACCTAGAATATAGATAACTTGTCCTAGACTTTTCATGGAGAACTAGTGTGATGCCCCTCCCAATAGTCCCACATCGGGAAATTGGGAGTTGGTAGAGTGGTTTATATGTTGTAAAGCAAGAAGGACAAGGCACCAATTGGATCCTTTTGGGCTGTGGTGGCCCAAGTTGGTGTGGACCTTATTCATCTTGCTTTCTTGTAACGAAACGGGTTCGTGGGTGCTGCAGGCCCGAGGCCCGGGTCGTTACAAAATGGTATCAGAGTCACGCACTAGCCAAAAGTGCAGAAGCTAAGTACCACACAGGGCAAAGTGCTACATCGATGGGAGCCACCTTTTGAACCTGTGGGGGCCATAGAAGGTGGGGGCAACAGGGCAAAGTTCTATATTGATGGAAGCCACCTCTTGAACCTATGGGAGCCACCTCTAGAATCCTGCCTACCTGGTGGTTGCGATCGTGTACCCCTGGCGACGAGAACGTCGTCTCTATAAGGTGGGTGGATTGTGATGCCCCTCCTAATAGTCCCACATCGAAAAATTGGAAGTTGGTAGAGTGGTTTATATGTTATAAAGTAAGAAGGACAAGGCACTAATTGGATCCTTTTGGGCTATAATAGTTGGATCCCTTTTGAGTTATGGTGGCTCAAGTTGGTGTAGACCTTGTCCGTCTTGCTTTCTTGTAACGAAACGGATTCGTGAGTGCTGCGGGCCTGGGACCCGGATCGTTACAAGTAGTAAGACAACCACCACTTCAAATATCATGGATGTACTGTTTAGCTTGGGGAGAATGTGATCCACATACATCCCAACATAGATAATATTAGGTCCATCAACTTTCCTTTGGACACAAGACTTCTCTAAATTTGGTTCAAACCTGTATTCCTTGATCAAAATTGATCAAATCTCTTGTTCCAACTTCTAGAGGCTTATTTGAGGCTATAAATCAATTTGGCTAGCTTACACCCTGATGACGCCAAGTCACTTCCTTCGAACGTCGGGGAAAACGGACGTCTCGCTCCGGGAAATCCTGCAAGAAAAGTCCCCGGGGACCGGTGGCACCGGTGGGGACCCTCCGACGATCAAGTTAGTGGCTTGGGTTCAGACAAGGAACCACTCCAGCGAAAAGAAGCTGAGGCAGTTAGGGTTTTTGCAGGGAGGAAGAAAGCTCAGAAAAACCAGAGTTCGGATCCCACTTACCGCGCATTCCCCTGCTCTTATAGTTGTCCTAATACTTCACCTTTCGTCTAGGGAAGATTGCTTTCGTACCGCAGCTACACGTGCCGGAGACATCCCCCGTACCTTCTGTTGATGTGATATCACACGTGTCCAGCGGTCGCGAAGGTAGGCAGTGCGCGCCGCCGGCTGATGGGACAGAGTATAGCTGCAAGTAGTAGCATGCCGTACGCCGTAGCAAGATATGGTCATGTACAGGGGCATGCAACGCGCCAAACCTCGTTATGAGGCATGGCCCTCCGTAACAGGGCACAATCACGGAAGTACCGAACGGTATTCTGCGGCAAGGTATGGTCATGTACTGGGAATTATGTGCGTGCACCGTGCAACCTGAAGGTTGCCGCGTTTCTTGGCAGCCGAATCGCATGTTGATTGCAGATGACCCCACCCCGAAGGGATATCGGGGATGGGGAATGATGACACACCCCGGGACTGGTGGGGGCCCCAGGGTTAAGAATGATGACCCTACCCCCGACCCCGAGGGGGTGCCGGGGGTGAGGGGACGATGATGCACCCCGGGACCGGTGGGGGCCCCGGGGTTAAAGGATGATGACCCTACCCCCGACCCCGAGGGGGTGCCGGGGGTGAGGGATGACGATGCACCCCGGGACCGGTGGGGGCCCCGGGGTTAAAGGATGATGACCCTACCCCCGACCCCGAGGGGGTGCCGGGGGTGAGGGGATGACGATGCACCCCGGGACCGGTGGGGGCCCCGGGGTTAAAGATGATGACCCTACCCCCGACCCCGAGGGGGTGCCGGGGGTGACGATGCACCCCGGGACCGGTGGGGGCCCCGGGGTTAAGAATGATGACCCTACCCCCGACCCCGAGGGGGTGCCGGGGGTGAGGGATGACGATGCACCCCGGGACCGGTGGGGGCCCCGGGGTTAAGAATGATGACCCTACCCCCGACCCCGAGGGGGTGCCGGGGGTGAGGGATGACGATGCACCCCGGGACCGGTGGGGGCCCCGGGGTTAAAGGATGACCCTACCCCCGACCCCGAGGGGGTGCCGGGGGTGAGGGGATGACGATGCACCCCGGGACCGGTGGGGGCCCCGGGGTTAAAGAATGATGACCCTACCCCCGACCCCGAGGGGGTGCCGGGGGTGAGGGGATGACGATGCACCCCGGGACCGGTGGGGGCCCCGGGGTTAAAGAATGATGACCCTACCCCCGACCCCGAGGGGGTGCCGGGGGTGAGGGATGACGATGCACCCCGGGACCGGTGGGGGCCCCGGGGTTAAGATGATGACCCTACCCCCGACCCCGAGGGGGTGCCGGGGGTGAGGGGATGCACCCCGGGACCGGTGGGGGCCCCGGGGTTAAGAATGATGACCCTACCCCCGACCCCGAGGGGGTGCCGGGGGTGAGGGGATGACGATGCACCCCGGGACCGGTGGGGGCCCCGGGGTTAAAGATGACCCTACCCCCGACCCCGAGGGGGTGCCGGGGGAGGGGATGACGATGCACCCCGGGACCGGTGGGGGCCCCGGGGTTAAGAATGATGACCCTACCCCCGACCCCGAGGGGGTGCCGGGGGTGAGGGATGACGATGCACCCCGGGACCGGTGGGGGCCCCGGGGTTAAGAATGATGACCCTACCCCCGACCCCGAGGGGGTGCCGGGGGTGAGGGGATGACGATGCACCCCGGGACCGGTGGGGGCCCCGGGGTTAAGAATGATGACCCTACCCCCGACCCCGAGGGGGTGCCGGGGGTGAGGGGATGACGATGCACCCCGGGACCGGTGGGGGCCCCGGGGTTAAAGAATGATGACCCTACCCCCGACCCCGAGGGGGTGCCGGGGGTGAGGGATGACGATGACTGCCGTTACCTTTTCTGACGACGTTGGGATCAGTCATATCAGATGCCCCCTCGCCCCTGGGGCGAAGCGGGTCCCACCGCTGAGGCTCAAGGGGCGTTCTCCACGTGGCTGATCCCTACCCTTGAGTTCTATGCGGACGGTGCGGGGAATGTAAGGAGACGGCCCCCGTACACCGCGCCAGCCATGATCACCCTCGAAAATGAAGACGAGCTCTTCGGAATCTGCGCGAAAAGGCGTATCATCATTTCCTCTCATTACGGCGACGTCAGCAAGGTCCCATCGCTGGCCGGGGGCGTGCCGCACCACGCGCCGGGGTGATCCTCGAGGCGAACCGGCGTATAGCAAGAAGCCGCGTGGCTGACGAGACATGGCGGGATATTTTGAAAACTCGATAAAGCTAGCCAAAGGGAGGCGGGCTGACGCCTTATCGCCATCATCTTCTTCCTTCTGTTCCCCAGTGTTCCTTCAACCTGCGAGCTCGTGCCCAGCTTTCTTTGCTCTTCCAGGTCAGCCCTTTCGTCTTAATTCTCTTTATTCATGAGTTCACCTTCTTGGACCTCGGAGGGCGGTTCTGAGGACCGTCCTCCTTCTGTGAGGCCTCAGACTCCTCCTTCTCCTTCTCCTCCCATCGAGTGGTCCTCTGATTCGGAGGACCACATCCCTCTGGCCCGGCGACGGGCCACCGGTGGGGCCCCATCAAGGGGCCACCGGTCGAGGGCCGGGACCTCATCGAGGGTGGAGGAGTCCCCAGAGGGGACAGCCTCCGTCCTGAAGCGACTGGACCTGGAAAGGATCCGGGCCCGCTACAGGATCCCTCGGGAGGTCGAGTTATTCCTACCAACACCTGACGACCGGGTCATCTCCTCCCGACCCGGTCGAGTAGCTCTTTATGAGATCTGCCTGCAGGCAGGTCTCCGCCCTCCCTTTCATCCTTTCTTTGTCCGCCTGCTTGATTTCTACTCTTTGACTCCTTCTCAACTAGTCCCAAACTCCTGCCGTGATTAGCGCCTTTGTTATTCTCTGTCATCGCTTAGGCATTACTCCCAGGATCAGTTTGTTTTGCAATTTCTACTCCCTCCGAGCCCAAAAAGGGTGGTGGCTATTCCAGCCCCGACCCAACAGGGTCCTTAAGCTTCTTTTGCCTTCGTCAATCAAGGGGTGGAAACCCCGTTTCTTTTTTGCCAATATCGACCAAGTCCGGCCCCGGTGGGGGGACCCCGACCTCCGAGGGAACGCCGCGGCTGTTCATCCTGGGGACCGGGAGGCGATGGGGGTATTGCTGACCGCCGAGATCCCCCGGTACACCCTGCTGTTAGCGGAGGACAACTTTGAGTTGGCGGGTCTCATCTCCCAGCGGGGTAAATTCTCCATACTTAGTCAGGAATTCTGCTCTTCTTTTTCCCCCTTTTTTTTTTTTTTTTTCTGAAAATCTAACTTATGTCATGCAGCAATGAAGATCCCGACCGCGAAAGTGGTAAAGGCTGCTAAGAAAAGGGCCCGAGAAGGGCCGCCCAGGGACCAGCGGGCCCGGCCCCGAAACGCCTGGTGGTCCGGGCCTCCCTCCCGGCACCAGTCCCACCCCCGGCTCCGCACATGCCCCAGCTGTACCGGAGGTCGACCTTACGGCCGACACTCCACCAGAGGTGGGGGCGACTGCGGAGCCACCGCGAGGAACCAGCTGCGGGAGCCACCGCCGAGGAACCAGAAGTGGGGGCGTGTGCCAACCGGGGAGTTCCCGGTCCCCGAGAGAGCGACCCCATCAGACGCCGCCAGGGACTGGGGCGAGGGACCATCTGGCCCCGCGAGCCCATCCCCCGAAGGGCCACTCGGGAGTGGTCCGCACGTAGAGCCGGGGACTTCAGGAACGGCGGAGGGAGGCGAGGGCGCGCCCAGGCCGCCTCGGGACTCCTTGGACGACGGCCGCTGGGCCGAGCAGGCCCTGGGTCCGGTTTTTGATCTCAGGATTATAGAAGATCTCAGCCATCTGGGGGCGGGCGCATTCTTCCGAGACTCTTACGCCGCAGTGGTCAAGGTAAGCAATTTCTCGTTCCTTCCCCTTACTGTTCCTACATATATATATATCTGTTGACCTGGGCTTGTGTGCAGATCGCGCACTCCCTGAGGGCCGCCAGGGAGGTTATCCACGGGGGAAAAAAGGTTCTGCGGGAGACGCAGAAGGAGGCCGAGGAGGCCCAGCGCCGCGCGGAAAAGGCAGAGAAGGCGCTGGAAGCGGTCAAAGACGCCTGTGCAAGCGAGGTGAGGGCCGCCGAGAAATGGAGGCCAATCGCACGCGCGCGGCGCTCTCTCAGATGGCGGAGGCTGAGAGCGCGGTCATGGCCAGGGATATGCACATCTCTGAGTTGACCTCAGCGCTCCAGGAGGCCGAGGACCGAGCGGGTGCGGCGGCGGAGGAAGCTAGAGTGGCAAGGGAGGAGACCTGCCGTCGTGAGGAAGAGTTGAGCCGCGCTCGAGAGGAGATAAGCCAGGCTCGGGAGGCTGAAAAAACCACGGCGGAGGCCCTTGCTGCGGAGAAGGCTCGGGCTGCTGGACTTGTTGAAGAATACAAGGCATCTGAGCGTTTCGCAGATGACCTGGCCGAAGCTTCGGCCGCTGTATACCTCGACGGGTTCCAGCATGCTAAGGAGAGGGTGGCCAGGGATTTGAATTTCCCCCGGGCCCTGGAGATCGAATTGTCAGACCAGACTTCTCCGATGATGAGCCCGCACCGGCAGAGCCATGAGTCTGCGTCCGCGACTTTGCTTTTCTTTTCTTTCTTTTGTAAGCCCGACTACGTCGGAGTTTTGTAGTTCCTAGTTAATGAAAATACTTTTCACGATGATCTTCGTATTATTGTTAACTTCATCAATTGATATGTGGCCCCACGATTCTTGTTTGTCTCGATGATTCCGAGGGACACCTTCCCACCTGCGCCACTCCGCCTTAGTTACATGGACCCGCGGATTAGAGCTAGGTAGGGTTGAATCTTGGGAGCGGGGGCACCGCTGATCGGGGATTAGGCCGGTAGGCTCCCTCGGAGCTATAGGCGTAATGCCCGGTCAAGTATTGGACCTGGTGTCAGTCTGGCGCGCAGCTTGATGCCGCGGGACTTAGCTTTGTTTTGACCGGTAGGTGTCGGGTCTTGGCTGTGAAGAATCGTTGGTGCACCGCTCCGCCAGCGGTTAGCCGGGTTTTATGCCTGATTGGCAGGGCTTGAGTGCCGCCACACGCTCTGCCAGTGGTACACTGGGCTTTGCCTGGCTGGTGCAGGGCTTTTGCCGCCGGGCTTTTGTTGTTGAGAGCCAGTGGTACACTGCTCTGCCAGTGGTACACTGGGCTTTATGCCTGGCTGGTGCAGGGCTTTGGTGCCGACGGGGTGCCGGGCTTTTGTTGTTGAGAGCCAGTGGTACACTGCTCTGCCAGTGGTACACTGGGCTTTATGCCTGGCTGGTGCAGGGCTTTGAGTGCCGACGGGGTGCCGGGCTTTTGTTGTTGAGAGCCAGTGGTACACTGCTCTGCCAGTGGTACACTGGGCTTTATGCCTGGCTGGTGCAGGGCTTTGAGTGCCGACGGGGTGCCGGGCTTTTGTTGTTGAGAGCCAGTGGTACACTGCTCTGCCAGTGGTACACTGGGCTTTATGCCTGGCTGGTGCAGGGCTTTGAGTGCCGACGGGGTGCCGGGCTTTTGTTGTTGAGAGCCAGTGGTACACTGCTCTGCCAGTGGTACACTGGGCTTTATGCCTGGCTGGTGCAGGGCTTTGGTGCCGACGGGGTGCCGGGCTTTTGTTGTTGAGAGCCAGTGGTACACTGCTCTGCCAGTGGTACACTGGGCTTTATGCCTGGCTGGTGCAGGGCTTTGGTGCCGACGGGGTGCCGGGCTTTTGTTGTTGAGAGCCAGTGGTACACTGCTCTGCCAGTGGTACACTGGGCTTTATGCCTGGCTGGTGCAGGGCTTTGGTGCCGACGGGTGCCGGGCTTTTGTTGTTGAGAGCCAGTGGTACACTGCTCTGCCAGTGGTACACTGGGCTTTATGCCTGGCTGGTGCAGGGCTTTGAGTGCCGACGGGTGCCGGGCTTTTGTTGTTGAGAGCCAGTGGTACACTGCTCTGCCAGTGGTACACTGGGCTTTATGCCTGGCTGGTGCAGGGCTTTGAGTGCCGACGGGGTGCCGGGCTTTTGTTGTTGAGAGCCAGTGGTACACTGCTCTGCCAGTGGTACACTGGGCTTTATGCCTGGCTGGTGCAGGGCTTTGAGTGCCGACGGGGTGCCGGGCTTTTGTTGTTGAGAGCCAGTGGTACACTGCTCTGCCAGTGGTACACTGGGCTTTATGCCTGGCTGGTGCAGGGCTTTGGTGCCGACGGGGTGCCGGGCTTTTGTTGTTGAGAGCCAGTGGTACACTGCTCTGCCAGTGGTACACTGGGCTTTATGCCTGGCTGGTGCAGGGCTTTGGTGCCGACGGGGTGCCGGGCTTTTGTTGTTGAGAGCCAGTGGTACACTGCTCTGCCAGTGGTACACTGGGCTTTATGCCTGGCTGGTGCAGGGCTTTGAGTGCCGACGGGGTGCCGGGCTTTTGTTGTTGAGAGCCAGTGGTACACTGCTCTGCCAGTGGTACACTGGGCTTTATGCCTGGCTGGTGCAGGGCTTTGGTGCCGACGTGCCGAATGTTTTGTTGTTGAGAGCCAGTGGTACACTGCTCTGCCAGTGGTACACTGGGCTTTATGCCTGGCTGGTGCAGGGCTTTGGTGCCGACGGGGTGCCGGGCTTTTGTTGTTGAGAGCCAGTGGTACACTGCTCTGCCAGTGGTACACTGGGCTTTATGCCTGGCTGGTGCAGGGCTTTGGTGCCGACGGGGTGCCGGGCTTTTGTTGTTGAGAGCCAGTGGTACACTGCTCTGCCAGTGGTACACTGGGCTTTATGCCTGGCTGGTGCAGGGCTTTGGTGCCGACGGGGTGCCGGGCTTTTGTTGTTGAGAGCCAGTGGTACACTGCTCTGCCAGTGGTACACTGGGCTTTATGCCTGGCTGGTGCAGGGCTTTGGTGCCGACGGGGTGCCGGGCTTTTGTTGTTGAGAGCCAGTGGTACACTGCTCTGCCAGTGGTACACTGGGCTTTATGCCTGGCTGGTGCAGGGCTTTGGTGCCGACGGGGTGCCGGGCTTTTGTTGTTGAGAGCCAGTGGTACACTGCTCTGCCAGTGGTACACTGGGCTTTATGCCTGGCTGGTGCAGGGCTTTGGTGCCGACGGGGTGCCGGGCTTTTGTTGTTGAGAGCCAGTGGTACACTGCTCTGCCAGTGGTACACTGGGCTTTATGCCTGGCTGGTGCAGGGCTTTGGTGCCGACGGGGTGCCGGGCTTTTGTTGTTGAGAGCCAGTGGTTGGGCTTTATGCCTGGCTGGTGCAGGGCTTTGGTGCCGACGGGGTGCCGGGCTTTTGTTGTTGAGAGCCAGTGGTACACTGCTCTGCCAGTGGTACACTGGGCTTTATGCCTGGCTGGTGCAGGGCTTTGGTGCCGACGGGGTGCCGGGCTTTTGTTGTTGAGAGCCAGTGGTACACTGCTCTGCCAGTGGTACACTGGGCTTTATGCCTGGCTGGTGCAGGGCTTTGGGAAGATTCAGATAACTAGAATTGAATCTCGTTAGCATTGAATAAGGGGTGAGCACCCAAACAATGGAGATGATGTTTAATGCGAAAGGAGGGATACATTACTGGTAATACCGGCGGAGGTTATCCGCATTCCACGTCCTAGGAGTGGTGTCCCGTCAAGGTCTTCAACTTTATAAGCCCCGTGGTGGAGCGTCTCGGTGATCCGGTAAGGCCCCTCCCAGTTAGGGGCCAGCTTGCCTCCCTCAGTTGGCTTTGAGATCTCTGCCCGTCGGAGGACTAGATCTCCTGGTAGGAACGTCCGGGGGCGCACGCGTGCGTTGTAGTATTTCGCAGCCCGCTGCCGATAGGCTGCCATTCGAAGCCGCGCTCTGTCCCGCACTTCCTCCACCAGGTCGAGGTTGGCTCGCAGTTGGTCAGGGTTACCTTCTTCACTATAAGCCTCCACCCGGGGGCTGGGTGCCCCAATCTCCACAGGGATGACGGCCTCAGAGCCAAAAACTAGGCTGAACGGCGTTTCGCCAGTGGGGGCTCGAGGCGTTGTATGATAGGCCCACAGTACGTTGGAGAGTTCTTCTACCCATCGTCCCTTGCAGCCATCCAGTCGAGTCTTTAGCCCCTGGAGGATGATCCGGTTAGTCACTTCCGCTGCCCCGTTGGTTTGAGGATGCCGACGGATGTGAACCTCTGACAGATGCCCAGCTCGGAGCAGAACTCCCGGAAAGGTGCGTTGTCAAACTGCCGGCCGTTATCAGTGACTAGAGTGCGTGGCAGCCCAAACCGACATATGATTGACTTCCAGAAGAAAGATCTCACTTTACTCTCGGTAATTTTGGCCAGAGCCTCAGCTTCAACCCACTTGGTGAAGTGATCCACCGCCACCAGGAGAAACCTCCGCTGCCCGGAGGCCGGGGGAATGGACCTAAGATATCCATACCCCACCGGGCGAAAGGCCAGGGTGCCACCAGAGGAGTTAGGTGAGAGGTTGGCTGTCGCTGAATATTGGCATGACGCTGGCAGCTATCACACTTCTTGACAAGCTCGGACGCATCCTCCTTCATTGTCAACCAGAAATACCCTTGGCGTAGGGCCTTGTATGCTAGGGCTCTGCCCCCCAGGTGACTCCCGCATACACCCTCGTGGATCTCCCTAAGGATATAATCTGACTCTGTTGGCCCCACACATCTAAGGACCGGATATGAGAAGGATCTCCGATAAAGCTTCCCGTCCATCATCAAGAACCTCGGGGCCCTTCGTTTGAGTAGCTTGGCCTCAGCGGGGTCCTCTGGGAGAGTGCCGTCAGTCAAATACCGAACGTAGGGGTCCATCCAGGAGGGCTCACCGGCAACGCTTCATCCGTGGCCTCAAAGCTTGGGACTTGTAGGTGCTCTACGTTCTTCCCAACGTCCCGTCGACCGAAGTGGCCAAACGAGACACGCGTCAGCCCTGGCATTCTCCGCTCGGGGGATATAGCTGACACGAAAATAAGAGAAATGAGACGCCTGGGACTGCACCTTGCTCAAGTAGCGGGACATGGTGGGGTCCCTAGCCTCGTACTCCCCGGCGACTTGTCCAGAAATGAGTTGAGAGTCCATGAAGGCCCTTAAGCGCCCCGCACCCAGCTCCTTAGCTAGCCTCATCCCCGCCAGCAGGGCTTCGTACTCCGCCTGGTTATTGGTCGCCGGGAACTGGAATCTGAGAGCGTACTCCACGACGTCTCCCTCCGGGCTTGCGAGAATGAGTCTGGCTCCACTCCCTTGAGAGTTACATGCAGGATCCAATCTTCCATCTCTCCAGGTGAAGGAGAGTCCCTTGGCTTCTCCGGTCGCTCCTCCTCCGCGTCCTTCTCTGTCCAGGAGCACTCAACTAAGAAATCCGCCAACACCTGACTTCATGGCTGGTCTTGGCCGGAAGGACAGGTCGAACTCACTCAGCTTGATGGCCCATTTAGCCAGCCGGCCGGAGGTGTCGGGGCGAGACAGAATAGCTCGCAGGGGCTGGTCCGTGAGCACCACGATGGGATGGGCTTGAAAATAAGGCCGAAGGCGCTGAGTAGAAACCACCAAGGCGAAGATAATCTTCTCGGTTTTTGAATACCTGGTCTCAGCGTCATGGAGCACCTTGCTGGTATAATAGATGGGCTCTGGGCTCGCCGGTATCCGTGCGCACAAGCACGGAGCTAACAGCCTCGGGGGAGGCGGCCAGATATAAAAGGAGCTCCTCTCCATTTTCAGGCTTGGACAGTAGCGGAGGAGTAGAGAGAAACTGCTTCAAGTCTTCGAAGGAGCCCTGGTACTCTTCCGTCCATTCGAAGCCGTTGATCTTGCGCAGCGCCTTGAAAAAGGGTAGGCACCTCTCCGCCGACCTCGACATGAAACGGCTTAAGGCTGCCACCCTCCCAGTCAGGCGCTGCACCTCCTTCTTGCTGACCGGAGGCCGCATCTCCAGCATGGCTCTGATCTTGTCAGGGTTGGCCTCGATCCCGCGCTGGGTCACCATGAACCCCAGGAACTTGCCAGCCGCTACTCCGAAGGCGCATTTGTGAGGGTTGAGTTTCATCCGGTACCGACGTAGGTTGTTGAAAGTCTCCTCGAGATCGGCTACATGGTCTTCTGCATGGGTACTCTTGGTCAGCATGTCATCCACATATACCTCCATGTTGCGCCCCAATTGATTCTCAAAAACCTTGTTCATTAGCCTTTGGTAAGTGGCCCCGGCGTTTTTCAGTCCGAAAGGCATCACCCTGTAACAGTAGATCCCCCTCTCTGTGACAAAGGAGGTTGCTTCTTCGTCTGCTGAGCTCATCTTGATTTGATTATACCCCAAAACGCATCCATGAAACTGAGCGTCCCATGCCCGGAGGTGGCGTCTACCAGCTGGTCGATCCGGGGGAGCGGGAAGCTGTCCTTCGGACATGCCTTATTGAGGTCGGTGAAGTCCACACACATCCTCCAGCTTCCACTGGCCTTACGAACCATCACGACGTTCGCCAACCAGTTAGGGTAGCGGACCTCGCGGACGTGGCCAGCCGCCAACAGCTTTCGCACCTCCTCGTCAACAGCCTTCTGTCGGTCCGGGGCAAAACTTCTTTTCTTCTGCCTGATAGGCCGGCACTCCGGTCGGATGTTGAGCTGATGTGTAATCACCTCCTCCGGGATCCCGGGCATGTCGGATGCTGACCACGCGAAGACATCGGCGTTGGCCCGCAGAAAGGCTAGGAGCTGGTCGCGAGCTTCGTCCGGGAGCGAGGCTCCAACGCGGATCGTCTGCATGGGGTCCTCCCCGAGGGGGAAAGTGAGCAGCTGCTCGGCCGGTTCCCCCCTCCTCTCCAAGTCTCGTGGGTCAAGGGTCTCCGATGTCGATGCTGATGGTGGTGCAAGCGCTGCCCCCTGGGACTGGGGGCCAAGTGATAGCATGGCGCCGGTAGGTCCCGCTCTCCTCGCATCTCGCCGATCCCGCTGGCGGTTGGGAACCTCACCAGGAGCCGCCTGGTGGAAATGACGGCATCCAAGAGGTTGAGCCCGGGCCTCCCAAGAATCGCGTTGTACGCCAGGGGCACACGGACTACCAAGAACTTCATAAGGACAGTACTCTGGCACGGAGCCGTTCCAGCTATCACGGGAAGAGTAATTTCCCCCTCGACCCGCACAGAATCCCCCGTGAATCCCATCAAAGGCGTGATGACAGGCCGAAGTAGGTCATGCGACAGGCTCATGCGAACAAAGGCATCGTAGTTCAAAACATCTACTGAACTTCCACTGTCGACCAGGATTCGTTTTACAGGGTGCTTAGCAATCGTCATGGATACGACGACGCTATCATTATCTTTATTTACAACCCCCTCCAAGTCCTCTTCGAAAAAAGGAATTACAGACTCCACTCCTCCCTCTCCCCTTGGTCTCTTTGCGGGCCTCCTGCCCCCCAGGAGATCATCGCTACTGTCTTCTCCGTCGGGGTGTTATCAATCACCGGCGGTGCAGGCGCTGACGGACCAGGAGCTCCTGGGTTGTTCCTTTGGACGAACTTCCTCAGGTGGCCTTGTTGAATGAGGTCTTCAATGGCTTTCTTCAGCTGTCGGCAATCGTCGGTGTTGTGACCATGGTCCCGGTGGTAGCGGCAGTAGAGATTTTTGTTCCGGGAATCTTCGGGTTGATGGGAGGAGGGCGTTGCAGATAGGGCTCCCCTTCGATCTCGAGCAGAATCTGGGATATGGGAGCAAGCAGCGGGTGTAAGGCCCGTCTCTCGGTGCAGGAGGTCGAGGACGGTTGTCTGGTCGGCAAGAAGGCTCGGGCCTCCTGGGGTGGGCTTCCGCAGGTTCTGGCTGGGTTGGCTTCCGGGGTATACTCCCGCTGGCTTCACGCCGGGAAAAGTCAGCTTCGTCCGCCCGGATGTACTTCTGGGCGCGAATCAGGAGTTCGGGTAGGAACCCGGCGGCTTTTTGTCCAGGGAGTATGCGAAGCGAGAAGGGCGAAGCCCCCGCTTCAAAGCCAGGGTTGCCACTGAGTCCTCCAAGTTGTAGACTTCCAAGGCGGCCTCCTTGAACCGGGCGACGTAGTCTCGCAGAGACTCGCCATTCTTCTGCTGGACGGCAAACAGACTGTCTGCCACCCTCGGGATCTTCCGGCAGGCATCAAAGTGGGCCAGAAAAGCCCTCTCCAATTGTCGGAAGGAGTCGATGCTTCGCGGCGGCAGACGTGAATACCAGGCCCGGGCAGCTTTTTTCAAGGTAGCCGGGAAAGCAACACACATGAGCGAGTCAGTGGCCCCCTGAACTTGCATAAGCACCTTATAGCTCTCCAAATGGTCTAGGGGGTCCGTGGTCCCGTCGTATGGGTCCAGTTGAGGAAGGCGGAACCTGGTAGAGATAGGCTCTTCCATGATGCGGCGAGACAGAGGAGGCCGACTGTCATAATCAGTCTCCGGCAGGTGAGTGATCCGACGGCTGAGCTCCTCCAGCTTCTGGTTGCACTCCTCGAGTCGACGCTCAGCTCGACGAGGCATCCGGCCATCAAAGGAGCCCTCCCCCGAAGACTCAGAAGAAGAGCGGGGGCGGCGATGCCGGCGCGTGCGCTCCGCCTCCTTTCCGTGCCGCCTCCTAGGAGAGACGCTGGCGTGGCGAGAGGGAGACCGGGGCCTTTTGGATGCTTCGCGGGGATGTGGCTTAGCCGGGGATCGGCGGTGATGATCTGCAGGAACGGGCGGCCTCCGCGGGTGGAGTGCTGGCTAGGCTGCATCACTCCAGGGACAGACGGGTTCGGCTCCGGTTGCCGCAAGGCCGCTTGTTGCTGCTGCTGCATGCCTTTGACCGCCGCCGCCAGCGACTGGACTTGGGTGGCCAGGGCAGCGAATCGATCTTCTTGAAGTGGCTGTGAAGCAGACGCAGGGGCGTCATTCTGCGGAGCAGAAGGCCCTGCCCCCTGGAGATTCAGAGGCTCTGGGAAACAGGATACAAGAGCCGGGGGGGCCTCCGCGGGTGGACCAGCCCCGCAGCGCTGCCCCCCAGCGCGACCGACTGAAGCTCCCTTTGTTCGAGTAGTCACCATGGCTTCAAAGTCGTGAAGACAGGAGAAAAAGAAGAAGGCCGCTGGTTCGATGTCTTTCTTACACTCAACCCTTCCTGGCGCGCCAATCTGATGACGCCAAGTCACTTCCTTCGAACGTCGGGGAAAACGGACGTCTCGCTCCGGGAAATCCTGCAAGAAAAGTCCCCG
Source organism: Calamus simplicifolius (assembly GCA_900491605.1). Taxonomy (NCBI): domain Eukaryota; kingdom Viridiplantae; phylum Streptophyta; class Magnoliopsida; order Arecales; family Arecaceae; genus Calamus; species Calamus simplicifolius. The sequence continues at coordinate 728,611 of UESW01004004.1, forward strand.
GGGACCGGTGGCACCGGTGGGGACCCTCCGACGATCAAGTTAATGATTTGGGTTCAGACAAGGAACCACTCCAGCGAAAAGAAGCTGAGGCAGTTAGGGTTTTTGCAGGGAGGAAGAAAGCTCAGAAAAACCAGAGTTCGGATCCCACTTACCGCGCATTCCCCTGCTCTTATAGTTGTCCTAATACTTCACCTTTCGTCTAGGGAAGATTGCTTTCGTACCGCAGCTACACGTGCCGGAGACATCCCCCGTACCTTCTGTTGATGTGATATCACACGTGTCCAGCGGTCGCGAAGGTAGGCAGTGCGCGCCGCCAGCTGATGGGACAGAGTATAGCTGCAAGTAGTAGCATGCCGTACGCCGTAGCAAGATATGGTCATGTACAGGGTCATGCAATGCGCCAAACCTCGTTATGAGGCATGGCCCTCCGTAACGGGCACAATCACGGAAGTACCGAACGGTATTCTGCGGCAAGGTATGGTCATGTACCGGGAATTATGTGCGTGCACCGTGCAACCTGAAGGTTGCCGCATTTCTTGGCAGCCGAATCGCCTGTTGATTGCAGACGACCCCACCCCGAAGGGATATCGGGGATAGGGAATGATGACACACCCCGGGACTGGTGGGGGCCCCAGGGTTAAGAATGATGACCCTACCCCGACCCCGAGGGGGTGCCGGGGGTGAGGGGACGATGATGCACCCCGGGACCGGTGGGGGCCCCGGGGTTAAAGGATGATGACCCTACCCCCGACCCCGAGGGGGTGCCGGGGGTGAGGGGATGACGATGCACCCGGGACCGGTGGGGGCCCCGGGGTTAAAGGATGATGACCCTACCCCCGACCCCGAGGGGGTGCCGGGGGTGAGGGGATGACGATGCACCCCGGGACCGGTGGGGGCCCCGGGGTTAAAGAATGATGACCCTACCCCCGACCCCGAGGGGGTGCCGGGGGTGAGGGGATGACGATGCACCCCGGGACCGGTGGGGGCCCCGGGGTTAAAGGATGATGACCCTACCCCCGACCCCGAGGGGGTGCCGGGGGTGAGGGGATGGCGATGCACCCCGGGACCGGTGGGGGCCCCGGGTTAAAGAATGATGACCCTACCCCCGACCCCGAGGGGGTGCCGGGGGTGAGGGATGACGATGCACCCCGGGACCGGTGGGGGCCCCGGGGTTAAAGAATGATGACCCTACCCCCGACCCCGAGGGGGTGCCGGGGGTAAGGGGATGACGATGCACCCCGGGACCGGTGGGGGCCCCGGGGTTAAAGGATGATGACCCTACCCCGACCCCGAGGGGGTGCCGGGGGTGAGGGGATGGCGATGCACCCCGGGACCGGTGGGGCCCCGGGGTTAAAGAATGATGACCCTACCCCCGACCCCGAGGGGGTGCCAGGGTTGAGGGGATGACGATGCACCCCGGGACCGGTGGGGGCCCCGGGGTTAAAGAATGATGACCCTACCCCCGATCCCGAGGGGTGCCGGGGGTGAGGGGATGACGATGCACCCCGGGACCGGTGGGGGCCCCGGGGTTAAAGAATGATGACCCTACCCCCGACCCCGAGGGGGTGCCGGGGGTGAGGGGATGACGATGCACCCCGGGACCGGTGGGGGCCCCGGGGTTAAAGAATGATGACCCTACCCCCGACCCCGAGGGGGTGCCGGGGGTGAGGGGATGACGATGCACCCCGGGACCGGTGGGGGCCCCGGGGTTAAAGGATGATGACCCTACCCCCGACCCCGAGGGGGTGCCGGGGGTGAGGGGATGGCGATGCACCCCGGGACCGGTGGGGGCCCCGGGGTTAAAGAATGATGACCCTACCCCCGACCCCGAGGGGGTGCCGGGGGTGAGGGGATGACGATGCACCCCGGGACCGGTGGGGGCCCCGGGGTTAAAGAATGATGACCCTACCCCCGACCCCGAGGGGTGCCGGGGGTGAGGGGATGACGATGCACCCCGGGACCGGTGGGGGCCCCGGGGTTAAAGAATGATGACCCTACCCCCGACCCCGAGGGGGTGCCGAGGGTGAGGGGATGACGATGACTGCCGTTACCTTTTCTGACGACGTTGGGATCAGTCATATCACACCCCATGTATCCTTGCCTTGGAGGATAAATACATCACTGAACTGTGTGTACAAGTCCTCTTGCAAATTCTTACAAGAAATGTGGCATTGATATCCATATGCCGGATGTTAGAATCATGGTGAGCTACTATGGCTGCAGTACTTTAATGGATTTCAACATGGCCACGGATGAATAGGTTTGTTTTGTAATTCACTCCTTATACCTAATGTAATTTTTCATGATAACCAAGCCTCGAAGGTTTCAACCTTCTCATCCTTGCTTTGTTCTTCTTAAAGATCCCTTGGTTTTACCTTTACCCCCTTTAGGTGAATAAACAAGCGTCCAGATGCTACTAGCTTTAACAGAACCTTTTTCTGACTCTATGGCGGAATTAACAATACGGTTGTCTCTTCATAATTGAAAGCATTTGTATCCTTACTATCAGCAGCGGCAAGAAAAGCCTCATCTAAGTAAGTGAACTACTTGGACATATGTCTTAAGTCTCCAGATTCTTCTCACACAAATTAGATCCTTTGAGAGAGAGTAACATTGTTTTGAGCCCAAGGCGTGTCATCTCTCCTTTCTTCTGAGTCCACATTCCCATGACAATGATTAGAAAAGATCACAATCTCTTCTATGAATGCAACATTTCTACGTAAAAAGACCTTTAGTCCTCTTTATTGTTGTGACATCTTGTCATCTCTTGGAGGCATCCCATGAACTTACATAGGTTACCTCATGCTTCTAACTTCTTGGAATCAATCTATTTCTAGAATCAATCTATTTCGCTTATGCTGAGTAATTCCAGACTCTAATATGACTCGGACCACGCTTGTTTCCCGTTGATTTAATTGAAACATGTTTCATTATTTTCACCACATTTTAAAGTGCTTAAACCCAGATAAACAAAAGTAATATTGCATCCTGACCATTTCATCAGGGTTACCATTACATCTCTCAACTACCTTAGTTTGCCAAGAACTCCTAGGAGCCGTCTACTAAGATGAAATCGTCCGATTTCTTATATAGTCTAGAAACTTGTGGGATACTTACTTTTCCCTTTGATCTAAACGTAGAGTCTTGATTTACTTACCAAGATTATTGTCCACTATGATTTTATACTCCTTGTTGAACTTTTTAAAGAATTCAGACTTGTCGTGCATTATGTAAATCTTGTCATGCCTTGAGTAATCATTTGTAAAGGTGATGAAATATTTAAACCCCCTCTAGCTATCACGCTTTAGTGGTCCACATCCATCGAAATGTATCAACTCCAATGGATAGGGAACCTTGGTAGCCTTGCCGATGAGGTATGATCTATTTGTTGGCCAAAGTTGAGTATTCTCAAAGATCAATGGTCCATTTTTAGCCAACCTTTAGGTACTACCAAGACTGATATTGCTTAGACTAGTATGCCATGGATAAATAAGATCAAATAGATTGTCTTTTCTTTTCCTAATCACTTCATTATCAGTCATACGCATATTATCATTGCCTATTGATGAAAGCACATTCAAGATATATAACCTATCTTGTAACCTCCCAATAGTCGCAACAACTTATCAAATTCAATTATAAGATTTTTGTCAAATACAAGATTATATCATTTCCAACAAATCTATATGTAGATACTATATTTCTATGAATATATAGCTTGCATAATATATCTTTTAAAAGTAATTGATAATTAAAAAGATTCAATAGCAAATTTTATCATGCTTCTGACTATATATGAGTGGCGCCATAAATAATGAGAAATCCAAAGGCATAAAGGCATTGGGTAAGGACCTCAAGGCATTAAATGGTAGCCTTGAATAGGTAGGATTGAAGCTTATTTTTTGAAAAAAGAAAAAAGCATTAAAAAAAAAGATGGTAGCTAAACTCAGATTCAATACCACATCTCCTATGAGTAGTACAAAAACTTATTGTATCAAATCCCATCTTGAGCTGAAGCTCACCATCCTTTGATGAGGATTTGACCCTCTAGAATCCTACCAAATGATAAAAAGATCGAACTTCTTTGAATCCCAGCAAGCATGCCTTCATTTCAACCTCATATGCCTCCACGCTCCACACTTAGTCCCTTGAATAACAGCAATACAACCATTGCTCTTTGTGCTTCATATAGCGGCCATGTCAACTTTGTTCCACTGACTGGAATTTCTGAGGCAAGAAATGCTTGCGATCTCAAATGTTGAACAAAGCAATTTGTTTAACAAATCTTGGGTGATTTAAGTACTTAATCGAAAACATTACATCACTATTTAAGTTAGCTAAAGGCAGGGAATAATTAAGAAGAAGGTTTAAAGTTCAACCAAGGTGAGTAATTGAAGATTTTAGTATATCCCACAAAAGAAATAAAGCACACAGTGAACCATTTCACAAGGAAACACCATGTGAACTTTAAGATGGTAGAACATGAAGAGACTTCAACAATGACAACAATAAAATGTACCTCTCCATTTACCCTAATCAGTTTCTGTGCATTTTTCGGTGCTTCGGAATGGGAGAAATTCTTAACTGAGCTAGCAAATATACCTTAAAGTATGCCTTCAAAATTAATAAAGCAAGCGATTAAACAGTATGGCCCTGTAAACCACCACCACCAACATTGCCACCTAACCACCGCAACATATATACCTTCCCATGAAATCATAACGATCACTTGTAGTCTTATGATTTGGTTCAGCATTCAGGGCTGTTCTTTTTTTTTTTTTCCTGAAGTTGCTGAAGCTAATATCTGCATTAAGGTTGTTAAACAACACCATTTAGACTTCGCAGTTTCCTTGTGCGGCGTTTCAGATCTCTATTTGGAATCAAGTGACTGCTGCAAGCAGACTTTGTTCCAGATCGATAGGAAATTTCTATTCGGTCTTCTAGGAAGCCGACCAACATCGAGTTGGCAATTATATAGTTTTCCATTGTTTTTGAGCTTGCCATTGCTGGCATATTGCTCAGTCCCTGCTTGTTCGCTTTGCTTTTCTCCTTGAGAAGTTCAGAAATTTTCACTTTCCTACTAGTTGAAGAAAGTTCAGATCTGGTGTCAGGTAATGTGGTGACAGGGGAGGCTTCATCCTGTTGCAATGTCTGTTAATCTGATAGTTTGGAGTACTACCTCCAGAAGAAGTAAAATCTGTATGATAGAAATGATAGACTAAAATTAAATATATTGATCCCTATCATATATGCAAAAATATAGGACCAATATATTTATCATAAATAATAAAGTAAATCATGATTGATAAATACCTCCAGCCATTGCTCCACGGTTGATTTTTCTTCTAGATGAGGGTAAGGCTCTTCCACACATTTCGGTCTCTCTCAACGATGGTATAAACTTTCTCGTCGAGACTAGGCACAGGGACCTTCCCGTTTTTATATTTCTTTATGCCTTATCTGTCCATCACAGAAGGCGCTTTAAACGGATATGGTTAAGGGATTCTTATCTTAATCGTGAATTTAAATTTTGAATTAACGTAATCCCTCAATATCAGAATATAGGACCACTTTAATCATATCTAACCGATACGCTTAATGGAGAAAAAACCAACATTCTTCCATTGGTCCATATATTCTATTACTATAGTAAAAAACATAATACATGAATCATGATAATAGGTCCTCTTAAAATCGAGTATTATTTACTATGTATCATAATGTATTATATTTTCCAAACATAAACCCATATAACTTAATGAATAAACCCCATGTTTATTCTAGGTCACTTAATGATGCTCATCACAAATAAATGTGTACACTAAATAACTGAATGTGAAAAAACATCACAACCTTAAAAGAGTTTCATTGTACAAGTAGTTGTCCATGCAACTAAATTATATTATGGGACTAACTCCCATTCGTACCACATGATCTTTAAAATTCTTAATTGACATCCCTTTAGTCAAGGATCAGCTATCATCAATTTAGTGCTAACATGTTCTTTATGGCTAAATACTTAATATCGTTGTGTTTACTTCGACTACCACTCTTGTGGTTTTTTATCCAAAATACAACAGTTGAATTGTCATAGTACAATTGAATTGGCCTAGCAATAGAATCAACAATTCTAAGCCCTGAAATGAAACTCTTCAATCATACACCGTGCAATATAGCCTCAAAACAAGCTTGCATAATAGAGGTAGCAGTCAGCTATGTACCTCATGACCTTTTAGCATCTCTCAAGTGGTCATGTCAGGCCTTGTACAGACCTGAGTATACATCAAGCTACCAACAGATGAGGCATATGGAGTGTTTTTCATTTTCTTTCTCTCAAAGTCATTCCTTGGGCACTGATTCAAATTAAATATGTCACCCTTGACTATGGGAGCTATACTCGGTGAACAATTTTTTATCCGAAATCTCTCTAAAATTTTGTTGATATAGGTTTCTTGAGATAGACCTAAAACACCTAGAAGTCTGTCTCTCTGAATTTTAATGCCAATGACATAAGAGGCATCACCCATATCTTTCATGTCAAAATTCTCAGAGAGAAATTATTTTACCTCATGTAACATACCTTTATCATTAGTTGCAAGTAAAATATCGTCTACATATAGGATCAAAAAATAAATTTTGCTCCCACTGACCTTCTGGTATATACATTGATCCATGATGTTCTCTACAAATCCAAATGAAGAAATCACATCATAAAATTTTAAGTACCATTATCGAGAGGCTTGTTTCAATCCATATATAGATCTCTTAAGCTTGCATACTAATTGCTCATTATTACTAGAAGAAAAACCTTCAGGTTGTTTCATATAAACCTCTCATCTAGATCTCCATTGAGAAATGCAGTTTTCACATCCATTTGTTGCAACTCTAAATCAAAATGTGCAACAAGTGCCATGATAATGCGGAAGGAATCTTTCTTAGATACAGGAGAAAATGTCTTCTTGTAATCAATTCTCTCCCTTTGAGTGAATCCCTTAACAATGAGTCTTGCCTTATATAGCTCAATTGTTGGCCCAGATGACAACCCAAGAGGGGGGGGTGAATTGGGTTCTTTAAAAAATTTAAACCTTTTGAAATATTTGTTTGCTTAGTGTGAGTGAAAGTGAATGCAGATGCAAAAATAAAATACAATCAATAAGATAGAGATAGAGATAGAGATAAAGGAGACACGGCAAACACAAAGATTTTATAGTGGTTCGGTGTATCCAACACCTACGTCCACTCCCAAGATTCACTTGGGTCCACACTATAATCTTCCTTGATTACAGCCGAGTTGTTTTACAAGCTCACAACTCAAACTTGTTGTTTTCCCGGGATCACAACGAACCCAGCCGGTTTTCCGGGCTCACCAGCACAAAAACCCTAACACAAGCTATACCAAGCTTGTACCGAGGTAAGACTACCTCCACTAGTTCAATCCCCCAGATTGAACTAGACACAAACAAAAGAAATATTGTTTTTCAAGTACACAGCTCCTCAATGAGCAAATAATCAAGTAAATGAACAAGGTTTAGAAAAGCCTGATTTGTAGTTGGTTGGCTTTTGAGCTTTTCTTCTTTTCTTCTTCTCCTTGCTAGATTGAATCAAGCCTCAGCTCCGATTCTTCACAGTTGAAGCAGTTGAGAAGGATTGAAAAGCAAGAAACTGATCCTCTTTCTCCAATTTGGGAAATCCACCAAAACTTTGATTTGAATGCCTTGGATTCCTCTTGAGCTTTTTGGAGTGGAGTGGATTTGAGCTAGAAGGTTTTTTCTCTTGAGATTCAGGCTCTCTCTTTTTCGGATTTTTGAATTGGGATTTCTCTATTTTTTTTTCTTCTTTTTTCCGTTCTTGTTTTTGAATGATAGTCTTCCCTTTTTATAGATTTCTTTCAAACCATTTTTGGAAGAAAACTATCCGTTGGAGTGTACCTTGCAACAAAATATATCCGTTAGAAATAAAGTAAAATAGAAATATTACCGTTAGAGCTGATCTGGCAATTTGATTTTTCGTTCCAGGTGGGTTGGAGTCGACTCTAACTTTTCTGGAGTCGGCTCTAACTCGAAACACTTTAATCCGTTAATTTGGAGTCGTCTCTGACTTTTCTGGGGTCGACAAGAAACTTTTCTGGAGTCGACTCTAACAGACCCGGAGTCGACTCTAAGTCGGGGCCAGAAAAATCAACGTTCTGTCTTTTCTGTTGGAGTCGGCTCTAACAGTCTCGGAGTCGACTCTAACTTCCGTGCCAGATACTGGAGTCGGCTCTGTGATTCTCGGAGTCGACTCTAATGTCTGCAATCTTACCTAGACATTAGATTCGATCCAGAACAAGATTTAACTCCTGATTTTGATCATTCAATCGACTTATAATCTGAAAAACTTAATCAAAATCATTAGAGCCTTCAATTGTTATACTCAAATAGTTTTGTTAATCATCAAAATCATCAATTGGGTCAACAATCTCCCCTTTTTGATGATAACAAAAACTTTGAGTATATGCATTCAAAAAATTCATTCGAACTAAAGATTATAGTCATTTTAAAGCTTAAAACATTTTTAATGAAGGATTTGATGCCAATATTCAAAGTGAACTTTTAAAATTATGCATGAGTTCTATATAAGCCATCAATTATGAACATTTAAACTAAATGTACAGAAAATTGCAATTAAGCTTGTTGTTAAGCTCCCCCTGCATTGAATAGCTCCCCCTATATATAAAATCAAATTTTAATTGAACTGATTAAAATTTCAAGTCTCTTTCTTTTTGCATAAACAATCATTTCTCCCCTTTCTTTCTTTCTTTTTGCATATTCAACCATCTCTCATTAAAATTTCAAGTCTTTTTTTTTTTGCATATTCAACCATCTCTCCCCCTTTTTTGTTATCAGCAATAAGGAGAGTATTAGATAAAGAAAGTTATTAGAGAAAAATTGTTGGTTCAATAAGACATAGGGATTCAAGCAGTCAATCATAGACAGATTTGAAAATGTGTAATTGCATTACATAAGTAAGAAACATTACATAAGTTGATTCAAGTACATTCCAAAGTGAGATACATTAGATACTCAAAATTCCTAAATACAAACTATCAAGATAAAGTAAACCTGGAGAACCTAAGATACAAAAGAGTATCAAAATCAAAATCAAAGTCAGATATGTTTGAATACAATTTTCTTCAAGTGACCTATGATTTCCATTACATCATCTTTTTGAGATTTCTTAAAATTTTCAAGACAAGCTTCAATCTGTGAGACTGCAAGGTCAATGTCCTTCTTCAGTTGACCAGTTGCATGAACATAAGATCCCGAGCCATCAGCAATGCCTTCCATCCTTTCAAAGATTTTGTGAAGTTCAGCACCAAAGGATTCAACAGAATTGCTTATGGAAAAGGAAATCATGTCAAGTCTCGAGTTAAGTTCTTCTTTTAGCTGATTGAAGTCTTCTTTTAATTGATTAATCTCATGAGATCTCTGACTGTCATATTCAGCAAGCAAGGCTCTCAACTGACCAATCTGCTCATCAGAGAATCTCCCAGAAGCAGTAACAGACAGATGTGGAGGAGAGGGAACTGTGCTCGGTCCAGCTTCTGAAGGTCCAGCTGTAGATGGTCCCGCAATAAATGGATCAGGGACTGATGGTCCCGCAGTGGATGGTCCAGGGATATCTTCTACTCTGGCCTCTTCAGTTCTATCTCTCTCAGCTCTTTCTTCTCGTCCTCCTTTCATCCAGATACCATTTAACTTCTTGAAGCCCATCCGATGAATAGTAGAAATACTATAATAGTCAGTGTGCCTTAATTTCCTTAGGGGTTCATTATCCATAATTAGCACACCTTGGCTTCTAAAGATCAATGTCAGAACCATACCATATGGCAGTGTAGATCTTTTCTTTGTAGCAGCCTCTGCCATATAACCAATCATCATGCCAGCTAGGTTGACTGGCCTTCCAGTTATAATACAATCCATCAAAAGAATGTCTCGCTCCGAGACGTACTCAAATCTACCAATTTTGGGGAATAAAATTCTTCCACATATGTTGTGTAGTAACCTGAGCTCCAGATTTAATTGATTAGCAAGAATTTCCTCAAACTCGGTTACATCCCTCCCTAACATTCTTGACAATGCACCACTTCTATCATCATGCTGATATTCCATAATACCAATTGTGGGCATTTCCAACAGATTTCCAAGGATTTCAGCAGTTATTACAACTCTAGTTCCTCTTACAATACTGACTAAACCGCCTTCTCCTCTACTCAAATCATTGTAAAATTCTCTCACTAGGGCAGGATAAGTGGGGATATCTAATGAACAAATCTTTTCCCACCCCATTTCTTTTAAACATCTTCCTATTGAGAAGCCCTCCGACTCAAAGAAATCAAAGTTGACCTTCCTTCCAGTTGTGATAGTCTTACCGGCTAGTTGATCTACTTTGGGTGAAGAGGGTGAAGGAGGGGAATCTTCTTGAGTGGCCGAAGAGGAGGATGGCGAGGGTTGCCTCCGAATCGTGCGTCGCCTCGTGGGAACGGACGCTCCTCCGACGAAACCGCGCCTCTTGGGTGCCATTGAGTTGATTGGAATGTGTAATCAAAGGTTTTGAGAAGATTGGGGAGGTTGGAAAGGCTTTGGAACTCCTTGGAGGGGTTTTGGGAGACGGATAAAATGATTTGGGGTCGACTCCGCCTTTTTATTTTTGACCTAGTTCGACCTAGAGTCGACTCCCGAAAACTGGGTGTCGGCTCCGAACCAGAAAGTCTGTCAGCGCTCGAATTAGAGTCGGCTCTACAGAAGCCGGAGTCGGCTCTAATTGCTTAGACAGAACATCAAAAACTAAGGTGTCGACTCCACAAACTGTTAGAGTCGACTCTAACAGTTTCAGAGATAAAAAATCAAGTTTCAAGGATCTGAAACTATTCAAATTAATCATCAAACTCTAGATAAATGTTCCTTAGCAATTGGGGAAACAATGAATCAAGATCTAGATAGATTTCCTTATTGAATATCGAGATTTTTCAAGAAATTGATGAAATCTAGATAGTTGTTCTTAAGAGTTTCAGAAAATTATTCCAAAGGATCACAAACTCCTAATTCTCCTCTAAGATAACAAAATCTCTCTTCACTTAAGGGTTTTGTAAATATATCTGCCAGTTGTTCTTCAGTATTCACATAATCAAGACAAATTTCATTATTGGCAACATGTTCTCTTATAAAGTGATATCTAATTTCAATATGCTTTGTTCTTGAGTGTTGAATTGGATTTTTAGTTAGATTGATTGCACTTGTATTATCACATCTTATAGGTGTCTTATCAAGTGTGATACCATAGTCTTCAAGTTGTCTCTTAATCCATAGGATTTGAGCACAGCAACTTCCAGCTGCAACATATTCTGCTTCAGCAGTAGATAATGCAACCGAATTTTGCTTTTTGCTAAACCATGAGATTAAGTTACTTCCTAAAAATTGGCATGCACCACTTGTGCTTTTTCTATCTAACTTACATCCAGCATAATCAGAATCAGAATAAGCAATCAGATTTAATGTTGAGTCTCTAGAATACCATAAACCTACATTTTTTGTTCCACTAAGGTATCTAAGAATTCTTTTAACAGCAATTAAATGTGATTCTTTAGGTTCAGACTGAAATCTAGCACATAAGCAAACAGCAAACATTATGTCTGGTCTACTTGCAGTTAAGTAAAGTAGGGATCCGATTATACCTCGATAATATTTTTGATCAACCTTCTTACCTTCTTCATCTTTGTCCAGCTTGCATGAAGGACTCATTGGTGTTCCGAGGGGTTTGATTGATTCCATACCAAACTTCTTTAGAATTTCTCTTGTGTACTTTGTTTGGTTGATAAAGATTCCCTCTTTGCTTTGTTTGATTTGGAGTCCAAGGAAGAAATTGAGTTCTCCCATCATGCTCATTTCAAATTCTCCCTGCATTAACTTAGCAAACTCTTGACATAGAAGATTGTTAGTAGCACCAAATACAATGTCATCAACATAAATTTGAACTACAAGTAAATCTTTATCTTTTCTTTTCAAAAACAATGTTTTATCAACATTTCCTCTTGTAAAATCATTTTCAATCAAAAATTTACTTAGTCTATCATACCAAGCTCTAGGTGCTTGTTTCAAACCATATAAAGCTTTGTGCAATTTAAAAACGTGATTTGGAAATTCATGATCTTCAAATCCCGGTGGTTGTTCAACAAATACTTCTTCATTTATTAATCCATTTAAAAATGCACTTTTGACATCCATTTGAAATAAATTAAAGTTCATGTGACATGCAAATGCAAGTAATAGCCTAATGGCTTCTAATCTAGCTACAGGTGCAAAGGTTTCATCAAAATCAATACCTTCTTCTTGATTATATCCTTTTGCAACTAATCTAGCTTTGTTTCTAATTACTATGCCATTTTCATCTAGTTTATTTCTAAAAACCCATTTTGATCCTATAACAGAATGATCTTTAGGTCTTTCCACTAATGTCCATACATTATTTCTAGTGAATTGGTTTAATTCTTCTTGCATAGCTAACATCCAATTATTATCTTTTTCAGCTTCTTCAATGGTTTTAGGTTCAATTTGAGAAACAAATGCAAGGTGATTACTAATATTTCTCATAGATGATCTAGTTCTTATTCCTTGAGATGGATCACCTATAATCAATTCCTTGGGATGACTATAAGCGTATCTCCAATCTCTTGGTAGATCTACATCATTATGATTAGTATTAATAACATCAGCATTAGGCGAATCATTATCTTTAGCTTCTTGTTCATGATCTGAAGATACATCAATATTAAGTTTTTCAAGATTGTTTTCGAGAATGTTTGTATCTTCCTCATCATCAATCCTTTTGGAACTTGATGCTAAAGATTCATCAAAAACTACATGAATAGATTCTTCAACAATTAAACTTCCTTTATTGAACACTCTATATGCTTTACTAGTTGTTGAATAACCTAAGAATATTCCTTCATCAGATTTTGCATCAAATTTACCTAAGTTATTTTTACCATTATTATGAATAAAACATTTACAACCAAATGCATGAAAATATTTAATGTTGGGTTTTCTATCATGCCATAATTCATAAGGTGTTTTCTTTAAAATAGGTCTTATTAATGCTCTATTTAGGATGTAACATGCTGTGTTAATAGCTTCCGCCCAAAAGTATTTCGGGAGTTTACTTTCACATAGCATGGTACGGGCCATGTCTTCTAGAGTTCTATTTTTCCTTTCAACTACTCCATTTTGTTGAGGGGTTCTTGGTGCAGAAAAATTATGATTAATACCATTTTCATTGCAAAAACTTTCAAATAAGTGATTTTCAAATTCAGTTCCATGATCACTTCTTAGAGACACTATGGTAGTGTTTTTCTCATTTGTTACTTTCTTGAAGAATTTCAGGAATATCGAGAAAGTCTCATCTTTGTGAGCTAAAAACATTACCCAAGTGAATCTAGAGTAATCATCTACTATCACAAGACCATATTTCTTTCCTCCTAGACTTGTGGTTCTAGTTGGTCCAAAAAGGTCCATGTGAAGTAGCTCTAATGGCCTAGAAGTTGAAACAACATTTTTAGATTTAAAAGAACTTCTCGTTTGTTTTCCAAACTGACATGCATCACATATTTTGTTATTTTCAAAATCTATTTTAGGTAGTCCTTTTACTAAATCCATTCTAATTAGTTTTGAAATCAGGTGTGTGCTTGCGTGACCTAATCTTCGATGCCACAACCAACCAATCTCATTCATATTAGCATTATTAGCAACTAAGCAATGATTATTAGTAGACAAATTGTCTAAGTCAATCAAGTATACATTGCCATTTCTATTTCCAATAAAAACAATGCTATTATCAATGGGATTAGCAACTGTGCATATAGAAGATTCAAATGATACTTTAAAACCTTTGTCACATAATTGACTAATGCTAATTAAATTATGTTTCAAACCATCAACATATAAGACATTTTCAATATATGTGGAGGGAGTTATTTGAATGTTACCAAGCCCCAAGATTTGGCCTTTGCCATTATCCCCAAATGTAACTACTCCTCCTCTTTTGCTTTCGAGGGTGATGAATTGATCTTTGTCACCCGTCATGTGCCTTGAGCAGCCGCTATCAAGATACCACTTTCGCTTTGATCTTTTGGCCGCAAGACACTCCTGCAAAGATGATCAAGTCTTATGTTTAGGTACCCAAGCTTTCTTGGGTCCTTCATGGTTAGTAGCAATAAAAACTGTTCCTTTTGGAACCCATATTTTCTTTCCTTTAATATTTAAGTTTTTATTAGGTTTTAGAATTTTACATTCATAAGATTTATGTCCTTTTTGATTACATTTAAAGCATGTAAAATTACTTTGGCCAGCACGCACAAAAATATTTTTCAGTGATTTTTGTTTTCTAAAAGTGTTATACCCTAATCCGGCTTTGTCAAAAACTGCTTTTTGACTATTTAATAACATGTTCAATTTAGTTGAGCTTAAGGTAAACTTATCAACTATGTTCTTATATTTTTCAACCTCTTTCCTTAGTTTATCATTTTCATTGGAAATTAATTCTTTTTCTTTTACCAAAATTTCATTTTCAGATTTAAGTTTCTTAACTTCATTATTAAGATCTTCCTTTTCTTTAATGAAAGTTGAATTTTCATTTTTCAAAAGCTTGTATTTCTTTTTCAAAACCTTGAAATCGCCGACAAGTTCATTAAAAGCATCAAATAATTCATCAATGCAAACTCATCGCAAGGGTTATCGGAACTTACCTCATCGTTGTCGTCCGCCATAAAACATACATTTGCGACTTCCTTTTGTTCTTCTTCTTCGGAAGAAGATTCTTCGCTATCACTCCAAGTCGCCACATAAGCCTTCTTTTTCTTTTTGTAGGCTTTCTTTAATTTAGGACATTCATTCCTAAAGTGCCCCGGTTTATTACACTCATAGCAAGTCAAGGGGTCTTTCTCTTTTTCTTTGTCCTTGTCCTTGTTCTTATCCTTTTCTCCTTCCCACTTTGCTCCAAATTTCTTCTTGTGGAAGGGTTTCTTTCTCCTCATGAATCTTTTAAACTTTTTAGCTAAGAGAGCAGTCTCATCATCATCATCATCATCATCATCGCTGCTGCTCTCTTCTTCTTTTGCAGCTTTGAGGGCAATCACTTTCTTCTTCTTTGTGTCCTCCTCTACGTGCTGCTTCATTGTCAACTCATGGGTCATAAGTGATCCTAGAAGCTCCTCTAAGGGCAGAGTGTTGAGGTCCTTTGCTTCTTGGATTGCTGTCATTTTGGCTTCCCATGATCTTGGTAGTGACCTAAGAATTTTTCGAACAAGTTCTGAGTTAGTATATGTCTTACCAAGACTTTTTAAACCATTTACAATATCTGTAAATCTAGTATACATGCATGCAATGGTTTCAGATTGTTCCATGCTAAACAACTCATATTTATGAACAAGAATATTAATTTTAGATTCTTTTACTTGGTTGGTACCCTCATGGGTAACCTCTAATCTATCCCAAATCTCCTTTGCGGAATTACATGTGAGATTCTATTAAATTCATTTGCATCTAAAGAGCAATATAAAACATTCATGGCTTTAGCGTTAAGCTGTGCCATCTTCCTATCATTATCATTCCAGTCCCTTTCGGGCTTAGGAACAATAGTGCCATCAATAACATGTGTGGGTGTACTAGGTCCATTAATTATAACACCCCATAGTTCATAGTCAGAAGCTTGAATGAATATCTCATTCTAGCTTTCCAATATGAATAATTTGAACCATTAAACAGTGGAGGTCTATTCGTAGAATGACCTTCAGCAAATGATCCAACTTGAGCTGCCATTTGGATCTTTAGCTCTTGATCGTGTGATCAAAATCTAATGAGCACTAGCTCTGATACCAATTGTTGGCCCAGATGACAACCCAAGAGGGGGGGGGGGGGTGAATTGGGTTCTTTAAAAAAATTTAAACCTTTTGAAATATTTGTTTGCTTAGTGTGAGTGAAAGTGAATGCAGATGCAAAAACAAAATACAATCAATAAGATAGAGATAGAGATAGAGATAAAGGAAACACGACAAACACAAAGATTTTATAGTGGTTCGGTGTATCCAACACCTACGTCCACTCCCAAGATTCACTTGGGTCCACACTATAATCTTCCTTGATTACAGCCGAGTTGTTTTACAAGCTCACAACTCAAACTTGTTGTTTTCCCAGGATCACAACGAACCCAGCCGGTTTTCTGGGCTCACCAGCACAAAAACCCTAACACAAGCTATACCAAGCTTGTACCGAGGTAAGACTACCTCCACTAGTTCAATCCCCCAGATTGAACTAGACACAAACAAAAGAAATATTATTTTTCAAGTACACAGCTCCTCAATGAGCAAATAATCAAGTAAATGAACAAGGTTTAGAAAAGCCTGATTTGTAGTTGGTTGGCTTTTGAGCTTTTCTTCTTTTCTTCTTCTCCTTGCTAGATTGAATCAAGCCTCAGCTCCGATTCTTCACAGTTGAAGCAGTTGAGAAGGATTGAAAAGCAAGAAACTGATCCTCTTTCTCCAATTTGGGAAATCCACCAAAACTTTGATTTGAATGCCTTGGATTCCTCTTGAGCTTTTTGGAGTGGAGTAGATTTGAGCTAGAAGGTTTTTCTCTTGAGATTCAGGCTTCTCTTTTTTGGATTTTTGAATTGGGATTTCTCTATTTCCGTTTTTCTTCTTTTTTTTTCCGTTCTTGTTTTTTGAATGATAGTCTTTCCTTTTTATAGATTTCTTTCAAACAATTTTTGGAAGAAAACTATCCATTGGAGTGTACCTTGCAACAAAATATATTCGTTAGAAATAAAGTAAAATAGAAATATTACCGTTAGAGCTGATCTGGCAATTTGATTTTTCGTTCCAGGTGGGTTGGAGTCGACTCTAACTTTTCTGGAGTCAGCTCTAACTCGAAACACTTTAACCCATTAATTCTGGAGTCGTCTCTGACTTTTCTGGGGTCGACAAGAAACTTTTCTGGAGTCGACTGTAACAGACCCGGAGTCGACTCTAAGTCGGGGCCAGAAAAATCAACATTCTGTCTTTTCTGTTGGAGTCGGCTCTAACAGTCTCTGAGTCGACTCTAACTTCCGTGCCAGATACTGGAGTTGGCTCTGTGATTCTCGGAGTCGACTCTAATGTCTGCAATCTTACCTAGACATTAGATTCGATCCAGAACAAGATTTAACTCCTGATTTTGATCATTCAATCGACTTATAATCTGAAAAACTTAATCAAAATCATTAGAGCCTTCAATTGTTATACTCAAATAGTTTTGTTAATCATCAAAATCATCAATTGGGTCAACATCAATGTTGTCTTTTTTGGTCTTAAAGACCCATTTACAGCCAATGGCTTTTGCTCTATCATGCAACTCAATAAGATCCCAGACTCCATTAACTGCCATAGAATTCATCTCATCTTTCATAGCATCATACCATAAATTGGATTCCTTACAATTCATGGCTTGTGAAAACGTTTTAGGATCATTTTCAGCTCCAATATTATAGTCCAACTCTTGAAGATACATAATATAGTCACTAGAAATTGCTAATTTTTTTTTTCTCTTGTAGATCTTCTTAATGTTGTAACAACATTCTCTGGCGAAGTTGATTGTTCAACTATCTCTGGTAACTCATGAGAGACTGGATCTACTAGTTCATTATCAGCAAATTATGAAATTTTAACGACTGGTTGTATAATGCCCATTTGATCTTGAGGGGCACTATGAACGATAATCAGTCTGTCACTTGAAGTGGAAGGTTGAGCATCAGAATGTTTTCTTTCAGGAATCATGCTCTGCAATTGATCACTCCTACTGATCAAGTCATTCTCAAGAAATTTAACATTTCTTGATTCCACAATCTTAGTTATGTGAGATGGACAGTAAAACCTATATCCCTTGGATCTCTCGGCATATCCAACAAAATACCCACTAATGATCTTAGGGTCCAGCTTTTTCTCTTGTGGATTGTATACTCTCACTTCACATGGGCATCCCCATATGCTTACATGTCGCAAACTTGGTTTTCAACCTTTAAATAACTCAAATGGTGTTTTAGAAACAGCCTTGGTTGGAACCCGATTCAATATGTACACAGCCGTCTTGAGAGCTTATGTCCACAAGGACTTAGGTAATTTGAAGCTGCTAATCTCCTTACCATGTCCATCAATGTTCAGTTCCTTCTTTCTGCTACACCATTCTGATCAGGTGAGCCAGGTAAACTGTATTGGGCAACAATCCCATGTTCTTGAAGGAACTTCGCAAATGGATTAGGCATTTATCCATCCTCTGTATATCTCCCATAATACTCACATCCTCTATCAGATCTCATAATTTTGATTTGTTTTTCACGTTGTGTCTCTACTTCTGCCTTGAACACCTTAAAGGCATCTAATGCTTCGTTCTTATTATGAAGCAAGTAGAGATACATAAATCGTGAGTAGTCATCAATGAAGCAGATAAAGTATTTCGTACCATGAAAATTCATATCCGAACAACAAATGTCCGTGTGTATGATCTCTAATAGGTATGAACTCCTCTTGGCATCTTTCTTTGACTTATTGGTCTGCTTGCCCTTAATGCAGTCCACACAAGTGTCAAAGTCAGTAAAGTCCAAAGTATTAAGTACTCCTTCATTCACTAACCTCTTGATTCTATCTATGAAGATATGTCCCAATCTCCGGTGCCATAACATAGAAGAGTTATCATTTACAACACATCTTTTTATGCCAGCCCTAACATGCATCATCATAAGTGGTATTATTTTATAAATTAATATAGAAAAGACCATCAGACAAGGTACCATTCCCAATGAGTTCAGATTTATAATATAAACCAAAAGAAGTATCTAAAAAGTTGAAGGAATAACTCAAAGGTACAAGTCTTGAAACTAAAATTAAGTTCCTAGAAAAACTAGGTACATAAAAGGTCATTTTCAAATTTAAAATAAAACCACTACTAAGAACTAAAGTGCATGTCCATATAGCTTCCACATGTGAGCGCATCTTGTTTTCTGAAGAGATATACTGCTCACTTTCCACTGGCTTCCTTAGGTTTTGCATACCCTGCAAAGTATTGTAAATGTGGATTGTAGAACCAGAATCAATCCACCATGTGTTATAAATAACATTAGCCATATTAGATTCATAACAGACAAGTGAGATTGTTTTACCTTTCTTTTCAAGCCAACTCTTAAACTTGATGCAATCCTTCTTCATGTGTCCCTTCTTCTTACAGAAGAAACACTTGGATTCCTTCTTAATGTCAGATTGGGGTGGTATTTTACTTTTACCCTTCTTCTTGGCCCGTGCCCGATCCTTCCGATCCTTTCCATTTATAGTTAGCATTGCACTCTCATCCAATTCCATCAACAGTCTACCCTCTTCTTGAACACACATGGCCAAAAGTTTATTGATTGACCATTTTTTCTTATGTGTATTATAAGATATCTTAAATGGTCCATACTGCTGTGGAAGGGTATTTAAAATATAGTGCATCAGAAAGGACTCAGACATTTTAACCTAAAGAGTCTTCAGTTGATCTGCAATGTCCCTCATTTGTATAATGTGCTCACACACACCTCTCACTCCAGTGAGCCTCAGGGATGAGAACTTCAATATTAGGATACTAGCAAGAGCTTTGTCTGAAGTACTGAATTGCTCATCAATGGCCTTTAGTAGCTCCCTGACATTCTCATGCTTATCGACTGAACCACGTATACCAACAGAGATTTTTGTCTTTATGAACATTGTACTAGCGATTAGATCGCTCCCAACGTTCATAAATCGCAATCTTACTAGGAGTGCTGGTCTGAGTTACTGAAAGTGGTTCATCCTTCATTATAGCATAATCAATATCCATCCAGCCCAGATGAAGGAGAATTCTCTCCTTCCAAATCTTATAGTTATCACCCCTCAATTTAGGTATGTCATATTTTATATCAGAGAAATTTACAAGTTGCATAACTGCAAAATTTAAACATACATGCTTATTATCAAAAATTGAGGCTAATAAAATGTTTTATCAATGTAAATTATGCATTTAGAAACCAGTGAATCTATGACATAAAACTTGCTTATGGGCTAAAGCTCTAATTCAATTAGATTCACTTAAGTCTATATGATAAAACTATCAAATTATGTTCCCTCTTTCTAATTCCTATGGATATATTAGAAAAATATAATTTGATATTTTATCTTAATTAATTATATAAATATAAAACAGTGAATCTACTAACATAAAATATGCCTATGGGCTAAAGCTTTAATTCAATTAGATTCATTTAAGTCTGTATGATAAAAGTATCAAATTATGTTCCTTCTTTCTAATTCCTATGGGTAGATTAGAAAAATATAATTTGATATTTTATTCTAATTAATTATATAAATATAACAAAAATTCCTATGGGATAAATTTTATTATATCCATATAATTAATTACAATTAATATCTATTATTTATGTGATTTATTAACTTTATTATATAATTTTATAATTAAGGATGTTGTGGCTACTACTCAATTATTCAATTGTATTTATCACTTAAACATTATTTAAATTTTATGCTAAATTATGTCACTTAAGATGCATGAATAATTTATAAAATTTATATACATAAATTCTAAATATAATTGAACATAAATAGGCCAGACAAATTGCCCAACCACTTGATGGATGAGCCAGCAGCCCATCATCCTCACCCAATTTCAATAGTTTAATTTAACCAAAAAATCTCTCAATCATCCCAAAAATAGTATGACCAAGACTGTCACACGATTCAGACTGAATGCGCGGCCCAGTCTGACGCAAACCAGATAGGTGCATGGCCCAGCCTGCTCGCGGCTGGCCCAGGCACTAGGGCCAGCTCTTGGCCCAGGTGCTGGGCCAGCTCTTGGCCCAGCTGGCTACATTTTTTTTTTAAAAAATATGGTATGGATGCCATTTTTTTTATTTTTCATCGTCCTCATTCTGTAGGTGACGTACCTCATCACATCCAAAAAATATGTAAACCAGGAAACCCACGCTTCTTGTCATGGTGATTTGATCACGAGACATTTGGATTTATCTTTTTTTTAAACTATATCCAAAAGGATGAGCGAACAGATAGGTGCATGCTTCATGGCATAAATCTTACTGATTAATCTCTTAAATAAAACTAAATTAAATCAACTGAACATTAAGAGTTTATCAGATCTAATGCCCTTTTAGATGATTCTTGATGACCTATTAACTCTACCGGTACGCAGTTAGTTGGGTCAAACGCACCAAGGTACTACAGCAGCCTTCCTTATTGGTACGTCCCTAATATCCCTAAATGAGAGAAATAGAGATCAAGAATGTCTTGCTCCTCTTTTTCAAATAAATGATATAATGATTGTTTCACATGGATTTTATCCATATATTAATGAAACAATCTCAATAATCAAAGCAGAGGTATTTTTAAATAGCTTTGATACCAAATGATAGACTAAAATTAAATATATTGATCCCTATCATATATGCGAAAATATGGGACCAATATATTTATCATAAATAATAAAGTAAATCATGATCGATAAATACCTCCAGCCATTGCTCCATGGTTGATTTTTCTTCAGATGAGGGTAAGGCTCTTTCACACCTTCCGATCTCTCTTAGCGATGGTGTAAGCTTTCTCGTCGAGACCAGGCGCAGGGACCTTCCTATTTTTATATTTCTTTATGCCTTATCTATCCATCACAGAGGGCGCTTTAAACGGATATGGTTGAGGGATTCTTATCTTAATCGTGAATTCAAATTTTGAATTCACGTAATCCCTCAATATTGGAATATAAGACCACTTTAATCTGTATGACCGAAACTCAGTTATTCACAAACATCATCCCTCCCCTCATCAAAAAAAAAAAAGCACTTCAGAGAATATAACAATCATGGATCTCTCGGGCATATGTTTTTCAAGGTTCATGATTTACCTCCATCAACACTGACAAATCATCTTCACTCTCAGAATCCAACCATGTGTGTGCATCAAAGAAAGTTTCCTCTTTACTGCCTGTGAAAAGCAACGATTTAGTATTCAGTCAGAAGAAAGCTCATGAATTATGAATTAACTAGAGGAATATAAATGCATGGAATTGATTAGCTAGAGAAACATGAATGCTTTGATAGATAATTGTGCTAATCCTATGACACCCATGCATGAGGCAACAGTCGAACAATTTGGCTGAATTTCCAAGATGAAGATCTGCACCAAGCTATAGAATGTGCTGATGGAAATTGACCAGTTAAAAATGGCATCCAAAACACATTGATATCTATCAATTCATGAAGTGAAAGCTTCTTTAAACAAATTAATTTATACTGTTTAAATTGTTGGAATGGGACTTCTGGAATTTGAAGTTTATCATTAAAGTATCAGCAACTCACAATGCTATATGCTTTCTCTGAATGATATTTCCTCAAACAAACTTAATTGTAACTTTTCCAGAGTGGTCATCCATTATTCTCAAATACTTACAGTATTTGATTCTACACTTTAAAATGCCGCTAAAATGTGTTTTTGTGATTCAAACCAACAACATCCAAGTATCCATACACCTTCATCAATCATCATGACCATAAGCCGGCACCCTTAAAAATGCCTTATCTTAACTCACAAATGAGATATGTTTTCTATTAGGGAAGCATGGCTTTGATGCTTTTCTGTAGACTTGCTTCCTTAAAGTGTTTCCAGCTTGCACCTAAAGTTTAACAAAACCATGCCGGTGTACTTTGATTTTGTAATACAAAAAAGTTGGCACCTTGAAACTAGCAACCTGATGAGAGTTGTCATCTCCAATAGGAAGATAATGCCATTTCAAATGGGTCACATGGAACGCAAGCACTGAGCCAAGCCTGAATATTTCTCTGATCCTAACTGAGTCAAATCCACTTGTAAAACATCCTTGGCAATTAAATCTAATAGCTGTCTGAAATATGATCTTTTATAACAGAAGAGTTGTCCCAATCTACAGGCTCCAGACATCCCCATGTCTCTAGCAACAAAGGGGCTTCCATGGGCTGCATGGACAATGCCAATTCTGCCTCTTATTATCAAGCTTATAAAAGGACAATTGAATTGGCATAATATCATGTGCTTATATATGCGCGTGTGCTTATGTATAGAGAGAAAGAGATAGATTTGGCTACATTCGAACGTAATCAAATTTAGATTTGTTTTCATTCTCCATCATTAGATTTTTACGAATCCTAAGGATGAAAAAAAAAGTAAAGTTGCTCCGAAATCTATGTCTCGAGGTGTGCGTATATAAAGATAGATTTGACTACATTCATATGTAGTCAAGTCAAATATAGTCAAGTCAAAAATGCAGTCATCTTTCTTACGCTTGAATTCACATGGATACTAAATCATTCTATCTTTTTTTACTTTTTTTATCCTTGAGATTCGTACACTATGTGAATTCAAAAGTAAAAATTGTTGGTTTTCAAATTTTTTTATATATATCATCATATATGAGTAACGGAAGCATGCGGACCGTTTAACATGCATAATATTAACATTGTCATATGAAAAGGAAAAATTATCATATAATTTTCTAAACATAAAAACATACCGATATGTTGAAGTCTCGAAGGAACATACGCGCCCTACTACTGGATTCTAAGCTATGAATGAAGAATCCCACGGTAGAGTTTATAGGCCAAGGTACTTCATAAAATACCTACAAAATTAAAATAAAACCAGAAGGTACAAAATTAAAATGAAACCAGAGCCTTCCTCAATTATGAGAGTGGGCTCACTTTTGATTTTCTATATTTCTCACAATTCTGGCGCATATAAAATAAGAGAGAATAAAGAGGAAAAAAACTTTTCTTTCATTTTTCCTTACCATATGAAAGTCCACCTTATGCCATATTTATAGGCTCTAGGTGAATCAGAAATTTAATTTAGATAACGTTTATCTGTTACAACATTTGATGGCTTTTACAACTTTTAATTTAGATAACGTTTATCCGTTACAACATTTAGATAACATTTATCTGTTACAACCTATTTTGACTGCGTGGGAACCATTCTCACATGCACGTCAACTCCTTGATCATATAAAAGAAAAAGTTGCTTTCTTATTTGCAACTAATTTACAAATAATATCTAAATTAAATATAATAATATCTAATAAATCAAATTTATTATTTTATTTTTAATATTCTTAAATATAACATTATCAAAAATATTAAAAATAAATAAAATTTCTCTCTCTTCATCAACTCATAATATGCGCCACTTACAAGAGTAAAATTCTCTTGTGTGATGTTCCACAATAACACTTATGTGCAACCATTCATATCAATTATTATATGAACAATGTGTCTAAACATATTTTTATTTTGTCCAATAACTAATTTATTGCATCAAAATAAATGTAAGAAAAATAATCAATCAAATTGATTATTTATCTTCATAATAAACTCTTTATTATAAAATGAGAAAAATAAATAATTAATCACATTAATTATTCAATCCAAGAGTAATCGATGCGATTAACCTAAGATGGTGTGGGAACCATGGACCCATAATTTTAATCTCCAATAAACTTGAATAAACTCAATTAAAACTCTTTAATTATTTATTCAGTTTATTAATCTCGAAGTTATTCCACTGCACTCTTGAAAATTATAGATTAATTTTACTCAAAAACTTGAGTTGTCCACTGATATAATCATTATATGTAATTCAACCCTCCATAATTAGTTCATAATTAGAGCTAGGTGTAATAACCGTTATACCCCTTTAATTTTTTCTTATTCCTTAAGTACCATTGATTCATGGGTTAGATAGTTAATTTATGATCGAATCATAAATTGCGCGCATAACTGTTTAGCCCCAACTAATTTTAAGCTTCTTTTCAAAAGCCATGGATTACATATCTTTAAATCACATTGCCAGCCCAATGTGTTATTAAACCTCTAAGATGTAAGTATTGGGCCCAATATCAAATGAGCTTTAACAAATAAATCAAAATATCCAATAGCACAATCAAGGAGTCTATGATTAAATCAGGATTAAGGTTGATTTACATATGATCATCTTGTGACATAAATTGAATTCTTTATAACAGTTTTAAATAAAGATTCAAATTATGTCGGTCCAAGCCTTATAAAATCTTATTATATATAATACATCCACTAAGTGTCTCTACACAACAATCCGGATAAGATTATCACATTCAGAATGTTCATGGACCGTATTAGTGATTAGCGATGGAAGTCCTTACTTCTATCAATCACAGATATATTTAAATATATTAGCTGTAATTTTAATCCTCTTGTATACATTATACTAAAATTACAGCCTCATAATATATTTTGAATTTTTATATAAACATTCATCTTTCATATAATCGAGACAAGATTGAAGAAAAATGCTTCTTTTATTAATTCAAAAAATTAAAAAGTATAAATATATCTGATTTCAAGGGCACTGTTCCTAACAATCTCCCACTTGCCCTAAAGCAGATGTGACATATCTTTTAATCCCATTCCCAAAAGATGTTTGTTGAATGTCTTCTCAGGCAGCATCTTTGTGAACGGATCAGCTAGATTTTGTTCTGATGCTATCTTCATAACATTGACATTACCTCGATGCACGATCTCTCTAATGAGATGGTATTTCCTCTCGATATGCTTGCCCCTTTTATGGCTTCTGGGTTCTCTTGAATTAGCCACAACACCACTATCATCACAAAATAATGTTAATGGCATATCCATTCCTGGAACAACTTCTAAGTCAGTATAGAACTTTTTAAGCCAAACTGATTCTTTAGCTACTTCACAAGCCGCTATGTACTCAGCTTCTATGGTAGAATCAGCAATACTAGATTGTTTGATACTTCTCCAAACAACTACTGCACCACCAAACGTAAACACTGATCCAGATGTCGACCTTCGAGAATTTTTATCTGATTGAAAATCAGAATTAGTGTATCCTAAGGGGTTCAGGTCTCCACTTGAATACACAAGCATATAATTTCTCGTTCTCTGAAGATACTTGAGAATATGCTTTACTGCTACCCAGTGCTCTATCCCAGGGTTTGACTGGAACCGACTAACAACTCCCACTGCATAGCAGATGTCTGGTCTAGTGCATAGCATAGCATGTATTAGACTTCCAACTGCCGATGCATATGGAATCCATCTCATGTCCTCTTCTTCTTGTGGTGTCTTAGGACACTTTTCTTTAGAGAGAACAATTTCATGTTGGTTCGAAAGAAGACCCTTCTTGGAATTTTGCATTGAAAAATGAGCCAGCACCTGATCAATATAAGATGCCTGAGACAGTGCTAGGAGTTTGTTCTTCCTATCCCTAATGATCTGAATACCAAGAACATAACTCGCCTCTCCCAAATATTTCATTTGGAAATGTTCGGCCAGCCATCTCTTTACATTAGATAATATTTTTACATCATTACCAATGAGTAAGATATCATCTACATAAAGTATTAAGAAAACCATACTTTTTTCATTAATGAGCTTGTATACACAAGGTTTATCAATATTTTGCTCAAAGCCATAGGTTTTGATTGTTTTATCAAACCTAATGTTCCAAGACCTGGAGGCTTGTTTGAGTCCATAGATGGCTCTATTAAGCTTACAGACTTTCTGCTTCTGATCTTTAACAATGAACCCCTCTGGTTGTTCCATATATATGGACTCCTCCAGATAGCTATTCAGAAAGGTTGTCTTAACATCCATCTGCCATATTTTATAATCAAAACAAGCAGCTATGGATAAGAGAATGCGGATGGACTTTAACATGGCAACTGGGGAGAAAGTCTCTTCATAATCAACTCCCTCCTTTTGGGTATAACCCTTTGCCACAAGTCTAGCTTTGAAGGTCTCTACCTTCTCATCTGCTCCTCTTTTCTTCTTGAAGATCCATTTACATCCAATAGGCCTGACATCTTCAGATGGATCTACAAGTTCCCAGATAGTATTGGAGTACATAGACTCCATTTCTTGGTTCATGGCTTCTAGCCATTTGTCCTTATCAGGATCATCCATCACATGCTGGTATGATGATGGATCATCATCGTTGGTATCAGCTACCACAACATTTGCTTCGCTATCCTGTCTATAGCAGGCTGGGGTTCTGATAACCCTCCCACTACGTCTAGGCACTATAATATCCTGACTAGGAGCTGTGGTTTCTTCTTCCCTAATTTCAACAACTCTTGTTGATGGAGTGGTAATCTGATCTTTGAGCAACTCTTCGAGTACAACTTTACTTCGAGGTTTGAATTTATGTATATAATCATTTTCAAGAAAAGTATCATTTATCGATACAAACACCTTCTTTTCTTGTGAATTATAAAACAAACCTCCTCTGGTGCCCTTTGGGTAGCCAACGAATAGACACACTTCTGTTTGTGGTTCTAGCTTCCCAGATTTGCCCTTAAGAACATGAACTAGACACCCCCATATGCGAAAATGACGTAAACTCAGTTTTTGCCCGTTCCCCATCTCTAAGGGTGTCTTGGATACAGATTTAGATGGTATAACATTCAAAATGTGCATTACTATTTGTAAGGCGTATTCCCAAAATGATATCGGTAGTGAGGAATAACTAATCATTGATCTAATCAATCTAATAATGTCCGATTCCTCCTTTCTGTAACACCATTTAGCTGTGGAGTTCTCGGAGCTGTGAGCTGTGAAACAATTCCATGCTCAATAAGGTAATCCTTGAATTATATATCAAGGTATTCTTCATCTCGATTTGATCGCAGTGTTTTCAGTGATTTACCTAATTATTTTTCAACCTCAGCTCGAAATTCCCAAAACTTTCCAAAAGTCTCACACTTTATTTGCATTAGGTAAATGAAACCATATCTTGAGTAATCACAATGAAAGTGACAAAGTACTAATAACCACCTCTAGCTTGTACGTTGAATGGTCCACATACGTCCGAATGTACTAGCTCTAGTGATTTATTAGCCCTTTGGCCCTTTGTAAAGAAAGGTCTTTTGGTCATTTTACCTTCTAAACAGGACTCACAGACAGGAAGAGTGCCAACACTTAGCTCTCTTAGATGATCATTCTTCACAAGTCTGTTTATCCTATCAAGGTTAATGTGACCAAGCCTAAGGTGCCAGAGATATGTTTCATTATCACTGTTTACCTTTTGTCTTTTGTTAGTCTTAGGATTAGCTACTTTAAATAGTTCGGTATTGTAAGACCTTTTATCTTTGTTAGCCTTAGGATTAGCTACTTTAAACAGTTCGGTATTGTAAGAAATGTTTTCATAAGGAGATAAAACATATGACCCATCAACTAAACATCCATGACAAATTTCAAGGCCATTTCTTGAAACTGAAATAACATTTTCATTAAATGAAATTCCATAACATTGTTCATGAAGTTTAGAAACTGAAATCAAATTTCTAGAAAAGTTTGAAATGAAATAAATATTATTCAGAATAAGAAATTTCTCTCCAAACGAAAGATGGGCTATTCCAACTACCTTGGCCGATACCGTAGCCCCATTACCAACCCTCATTGTCAACTCATCATCAGAAAGTTCTCTTGAAGAACTAAGGAGTTGCATAGAAGAACAAACATGATTTGTTGCCCCTGAATCAATTATCCAAGAGGAGGTATCAACCTCAATTAGACAAGCTTCAAGTACAAGTAAATCACATTTACTATTTTTCTTTTCTTTCATTTGGTTGGTGACAACTTGCCACTTGTCATAATGTTCTCTAACATTACGATCAGCAGCAAGGGTTGGCTCAGTGATACCAAATTTGATGTTCTCATTAGTCAAAATATTGTCAAGATCAGATTTCTATTTGTGATAGTTTTCTTTAGTTAGGGTGTTACTAGAAAGCAGAGAAGTAATGGGATTGTTCAAAGCCATTTTCTGAAAAATTAGTCAAGATGAATGTTTATAAGTTTTTGGAATAAAGATTTCAAAAAATAATTGAACAATTTAGGGAAAATACAAGAAAAAACCCATATTCTATTCCCTCGATAATTCAACTAGCCATGTACAAGTCTGCCGCCATAGGGTAGGTCAGCTTGCACACTTAGTTAAGCCGAGACTCTTCTCGATTAATAAGTATATTTCTAAAATAACTTTTATTTCCACACTTATTAACTACCAAATTAAAAAAAAGATTTGGTCAAAGATATAATCAACACATTTGATCTCATATCTTTATGAGTAAGACCCACCATTTCAAATTTTCAGACTTAACCCAAGCGTGCTGCTATAGGGTAGGTCAGGCTTGAAATACATCTAGAAATTCTATCCTAAGAGATCTAGCCTTGTTATTGAATTGAACGAACACCACCCATAGGAGGACGAAATCAAAGCGCCTCGAGGCGCCGTTCAACTCTCACGGTGCTAAACCAATGGTAGAGACCAACAAATTTATTAATTACTCATTATTAAAGTGGGATTGTATTTTATTATATAAAGATAATCTTTTATCTTTGTGAATTAAATTCAATAACCTTTAAATCTTGTCATCTCATGTAGATTTAATCTATGAATTTAATTCTCTCAAGAATCAAATTCTTGTAAATATTTTAAGATAACTATTATCTTTTTAGAAATTAATATCAAAAAATTTTAATAATCATATGATTAAAATTTAATATCACATATTAACTTTTAAAATTAATTTCTATACAAAGAATCATATTCTTGTTATTTATGAAATTAAGTAGATTAGTCTTAGATTTAATAATCTCATTATTAAATTAATATCATATATTAACTTAACCTAAGACTATTTTTAATTTCATAATTTTATTTAAGAATCAAATTCTTAATATTATAATTCCAAACTACCCATTTAAAAACCCTTTTAAATATATTTAGAATTATAATAATATTGTCTTTGTTCATTAACTAAGACCCTATAAATAGGCATAATCATGATTAGTCAAATAGTCCTAATCAATAGTTTTATGATGCATAGGATGGATATTTCCAATTTTTATATGGCATGATAAAATTAACTCATCAAATAAATTATTTTATTTTAATGATCGTGGGCCATCTTATGGCCAAACTGTTTGGAGTGGGCTTAGGCTCAATTTGCTTCAAAAACAAGTTTGGGATTTGTCCCAAACCATTTGGAATTTTTATAATAATTTTCTTCACGTACAACACAAACCAGTTTGGATTTTGACGTGATAAAATCTGTGATCAAATCGCAGATCCTTTTGGTTTCAAAAATTAATTCCCAATGTGTTAATTAATTAAATCATAAATATTTCTTAGCAGCCTATTGTGCTCTCCGGATCACAGATAGTTGGGTCAAACGTACTAAGGTACTATCAACAGCCTCCCTTGTGGTGCATCCCTAATATCCCTACCATACGTTCGTTGAGAAAGAGATCTAAGATAGTACCAGTAGCCTCCCTCTTGGATCATCTCTGGGCTGAACACGATAGAAACCAAGAACATGATAAATCCCATGCCCATAATTCTTGGGATCTATATCCCATGCTCAACTTTTAAGCAAACAGTTCACGGTAAAAATAAATATCAAATATCAAATATTTATACATACCCATCCATAACATGCATCCCTAATATCAAATATTATAAAACATGTCAAATTATCACATATTGACATCATGACAACATTAATAATAGTGCATGACCGCTCTAATACCAGTTGTTGGTTTTCAATATATATATATATATATATATATATCATATATATGAGTAGCGGAAGCATGCAGACCGTTTAACATGCATAATATTAACATTGTCATATGAAAAGGAAAAATTATCATAT
This sequence comes from Calamus simplicifolius, assembly GCA_900491605.1. NCBI lineage: Eukaryota > Viridiplantae > Streptophyta > Magnoliopsida > Arecales > Arecaceae > Calamus > Calamus simplicifolius. The sequence goes on from UESW01004004.1 coordinate 759,450, forward strand.
AATTTTCTAAACATAAAAACATACCGATATGTTAAGGTCTCGAAGGAACAGACGCACCCTACTACCAGATTTGAAGCTATGGATAAAGAATCTCATGGTAGAATTTATGGGCCAAGGTACTTCATAAAATACCTGCAAAATTAAAATGAAACCAGAGCCTTTCTCACCTTTCTTAGGATCGGTATCGAATTATGAGAGTGGGCTCACTTTTGATTTTCTATATTTCTCACAATTCTGGCGCACATAAAATAAGAGAGAATAAAGAGGAAAGAAACTTTTCTTTCATTTTTTCTTACCATCTGACACCTTATGCTATATTATAGGCTCTAGGTGAATTAGAAATTTAATTTAGATAGCGTTTATTTGTTACAAAATTTAGATAACGTTTATCTGTTACAACATTTAATTTAGAAAACATATAATATTTAATTTAGATAAATGTTTGTTACAACTTTTAATTTAGATAACATTTATTCATTACAACATTTAGATAACATTTATCTATAAAAACCTATTTTGACCGCATGGGAACAATTCTCACATGCACGTCAACTCCTTGATCATAAATTGTTTTCTTATTTGCAACTAATTTACAAATAATATCTAAATTAAATATAATAGTATCTAATAAATCAAATTTATTATTTTATTTTTAATATTTTTAATAATCATATTATCAAAATATCAAAAATAAATAAAATTTCTCTCTGTCCATCAACTCATAATATGCGCCACTTACAAGAGCAAAATTCTCTTGTGTGATGTTCCACAATAACACTTATGTGCAACCATTCATATTAATTATTATATGAACAATGTGTCTAAACATATTTTTATTTTATCCAATAACTAATTTATTGTATCAAAATAAATGTAAAAAAAATAATCAATCAAATTGACTATTTATCTTCATAATAAACTCTTTATTATAAAGTAAGAAAAATAAATAAATAATTATATTAATTATTTAATCCAAGAGTATTTGATGTGATTAACCTAAGACGGTGTGGGGACCATGGACCCATAATTTTAAGCTCCAATAAACTTGAATAAACTCAATTAAAACTCTTTAATTATTTATTCAGTTTATTAATCTCGAAGTTATTCCAATGCACTCTTGAAAATTACATATTAATTTTACTTAAAACTTGAGTTGTCTACTGATATAATCATTACATGTAATTCAACCCTCCATAATTAGTTCATAATTAGAGCTAGGTGTAATAACCGTTATACCCCTCTAATTTTCCCTTATTCCTTAAATACAATTGATTCACTAGTTAAACAGTTAATTTATGATCAAATCATAAATTGCGCGCATAACTATTTAGCCCCATAATCAACACTTAAGGGAACTAATTTTAAGCTTCTTTTCAAGAGCCATCGATTCCATATCTTTAAATCCCATTCCCAGTCCAATGTGTTATTAAACCTCCAAGATGTAAGTATTGGGCCCAATATCAAATGAGCTTTAACAAACAAATCAAAAGATCCAGAAGGTTTAGTCAATTATAATGTTGATTTAGATATCTACCGGTATGAAAGAGTAATTTAATGCAGATAAAAAGAACAAAAATAAAAAACTATACGAAAAGGAATAACAAAAAAAATCAATATGTTAACTTCTTATAGAATATATGACTTTAACTTGAATAAAATAAAATAAAAAGATAAAAAAAGATTCATGTCCCAGGTAGTTTAAAATTAAAATTATTTTGTTGTTCTCTATTTGTGCACATCATTCTTGTGCACTAGTATTGCTTATATAATATGATTTTTATTTGATACTTTTTTTATTTATCATTAGGGAATCGCACAAACATATGTATACATAAAGAGAGAGAGAGAGAGAGAGAGAGAGAGAGAGTGGGATTTTGACTTGGTTACATAGAAAAAGAATCTCTATTCAATTCTACTCATATCTAACTTAGAGAAAGGAAACTCATACCAATAATCTAAGCTATTATATATTATTTATCATGTTTAAAATATTTACACAATAAAAAACATATGACTTTAAGATGTCTAGTGCATGTAATAAGTGATTAAAAAATTAGTTTATCTAAATAACAAAAAATTAATAAAGTAAGATTTGGTTATACATACCCTATATCTAATTATCGTGTTCATCATTGAATCTATGTGGATTTTAAAATTGCTTTATTTTTTTTCATCTTTAGATTCATGATTCATATAAATCTAAGAATAGAAAGAATAACTAATTCTGAACTTGATCATATATGAGTACTACCATATCTCATTGTCTATATATATAATTTATGAATTGATCTAGATGTTGGGCCCGTATGGGACACAAAACTCTCTTAGCAAACCACATGTGCTCTCACTGTGCCGATGCCCAGAAGTTGGCAAACATTAACATTGTCGATGCCTAAAATCATCTTATGTTATGTCGTGTCATTATCTATTCGCTTCTTCCTTCCTCCAAAATTACAGCACTAGAGTTAATAGCCAAACAACGTAATGGTTGAGTGTTAGATCTATGAAATAGATTTTAGAAACAATGACATGAAATAAGAAATATTTTTTCATTAAACCTACTTATCCTATCTAGTGAATTTTTTTTTTCAATAATAATCATATTTTCAACCGAAAGCCATTTAAAAAATTTTAACTAAACAAAAATAGAGATGACTTATGTATTACAATTCCAATTAAATTAACTATTTTTATTTTAATATTTTCTTATGTATAGATCAAATATAACTTTAAAATAGCTATTATGCTCCATATAGATTTAAAATATCCCATAAATATGATATCTTAAATAGTGACCTATGGTTAATTAAGTTAAGATTAATTACAATGAAGAATGATACATATTAATTCATTTACAATGTCGAAGAGGAATATATATAAATAACTTAAAAATAGAAAAAAAAAGTTAAATTGGTGTAAGGATTTTTTTTAATTAAAAAGATGATTTGAAACAAATAATATGGTATCAATATACAAAAAAAAAGAGTCCTTACGATAAAAGAGTCAAAAGGAATTTTATAATAAGTAATTAAATTTTAGATTATGTAGAAAATAAGATCGTTGAATGTGACAAATTAGAATATTTATATATAAATTTAAAATTTAAAATTTTAATACTAAGGTGTAACATTATATGAGTTGATATTAATATAATATAATTAATGATATTAAAAATTTTAATACAAATATAACTTAATTATTAAATAGCTATAGCAAATTTAAGGGATGGCAACGCTTTTAAAGTTATGGAAAAGAAAATTTCCGACCGGGAAGAAAATTTCCGATGGGAAAGAATATTTCTTTTATGCCGATGCTTTTTAAAAGCTTCGGAACATTACTTAAAATGCGTCGGCAACGTTATTAGCCGACATTTTAAAACGCACGCTTGGGATTATGTAATGTGCGGACGCTTTAAAATTATGAATGTGCCGACATTACGACAGTGCATCTTAAAAACTAAAATTACAAACATTTAAATTAAACCTGTATAATGCAATTAATAATCACATTGCTTACATTAAATTTATATTAAACTACAATGCAATCATAACAAACATAAAATCACATTGCATACATTCTTAAAATCCAAATTAAAATTTTAAATATAAATTTCATTACAATCAATTAAGAGTTACAATTTAAAGTTTAACAAAATTTAAAAATACATAAAATGGAAGATCTAAAATAAAAGTAAGCGAGGTCAATGATCTGTAAAAGGAAGATCGTCACCCTGTCCGCTCCGATCTGATGCTCCAGGAGCCTATAAGAATAATTAAAAAAGTTTAATTTGCTTAACTATCAATTACAATATATTAGATAAATAATTAATATAATATAAGAATATTTATTTAATAATATATGTATTTATCTGGTGTGGAACAAATATGTGTACGATAGATGTAAGCCGCTCAATGTGCTCTCTCATAGAATCCATCGCTGCTCTATCGGTGGCATTCCTCCATTGCATCTTCTCCATCGTTGCATCTTGTACGATACTTCTCCATCGCATCTCCTCAATCTCATGCTCAAGTCTGTGAACACCATCTGCAGCATCACGTGCATGTCTAGTCATCTTAGATAACTGAGTGGGGGTGACTTCAACTCCATAATCCCTCATTCGACCATAGCGCTCTGGCCCCATCTGCTCCGTAAACACCTTGGCCTCAATGTGACTACTCTACGTAGATGCTGTAGAGTTATCGACACGCTCAGCAATAAGAGCTATAGCTTTCCTGTATTAATTTAAAAAAATTAGTTAGATCTTACTGAATAACAAAATCAAATTAAAATCGTTGCATGAAATAAATTGTAATAAATAATTACATATAAGTCCCTTGACTCATCTCTAACAAAAGTGTCATCATGGTGAATATGAGTCATTCGGTAAAACTCCACCTCACCGGGTTGCCGCCCATGCTCATCCATCTACAAGAAAAATTATATTTTTGTAAAACTGAATTTGATATTGATCAAGCTAGTTGCATGCAAAAAGTTTTCAACATTTACTTGACCATATGTCTTGTTACATAACACATTTTAAAAGAACCACCTAGTTTGGATCCAGATCATGAATCACATCCATCTTCCCATATATAACTGATGATGTGTTTTAAGACCCATCAACGGTACTATTGCTATGGTAGGATGCTGTTTACTATTTCTACTTTAGTTTATCTAAATATATTCACAAGCAAAAACATAACGAGCAGTACAAAACGTCTAATTCAGTTTGATTCAAAAAGATTCATGAGTTTAAGTCTTCTAACTGAACGGTGAGCCACCAGCTCAGTATAGTTGATATCAAAAAATCACTCGACGAAATGAATTGTCAAGATCTAAACAATGGCTTATAACGTTTATTCCAGCGCTAGCTAATTTTTTGCTCAGAAAAAACACTAGCTACCATTACTGCCTATTATCGATAAACCCAACTGGTAGTTCTTTAGAGTATAATTCTAATAGCCTATGGAGCTCTAATCAGGCTAATGAAGTACTTAACAGGCTGCATAGAATGAGGACAATACTACCATCTCTCTGAAAGATTGACTACTCCAACTTTTATTCAAGCACTAGGTACCAAGGAATTCAGTTTCCTCAGTCCTGATCGAGAACAAACTCATCAAAGAAGCTAATAGAACCTCACATTTCTAACATTCGTTGAGACCCTTTGAGGAGCTTTGGAGGAGTATGGATTTCAAGAAGTGGCGGCCCAGTGCTCATCAGAGAAGGCATCCTGGTTCCCTAGCCGAGAATATCCAGCAAAATTTGTAATGCTACATCCATTACAAGTTTGTAAGTGTTCACGGAAGCACAAAACATCAAGCCATCTACAGAATAAATGGAAAGGGGGTGCTTTAAATGAGTAAAACTAATGCCATGATGATTTCTGAGTAAAACTAATGCCTGCTGCCATGACTCTGATGCACACCTCTCATCAATGAAGAACTTGGGCTAAGGACAACCGATCATAAACTAATTCAGCCATAATTGCTCAAAAAATAAATTGGCTATATCATTGAGTAAGCTTCCTCAGATATTGGAGAAACCTATCTAAGAATGTGATTATTACCTAATTTAGAGTATATGTATTTAATCTTAGAGACGGCCTAAACCTGGCCTTTCTTGAATGATAAATTTTACATCACTAGCAATACGGAAACACATATTCTGGCTTTGTTTTTTGACATCTAAATACAAGTAATCTTTAGCTTTATTTTGGCTACTCTAGAATTAGATAAAGGCCTTTAATTGCATATCAGTACAGAGCCAAGTTACCTGCTGCTTTAGCAATCTATGTTCAAAATTTCCAGTGAGCTATCCACAAATTTAGTTCTTCTCAACAGTTTGTTTTACCTGTTTTGGTAAAATATTTTATACTAAACTTTGATGTGTAGATATTATGTGTATGTCTTGTATGAGACAAGAAAGCAGGAGTGAGAGAGAGGTCTCCTCATAAAGAGTCTGTGCTTCCCAAAGCCAACAAGACTAAGAAAAGTAGGCAAGAAAAAGACAGGAGCAACACAAGGATGATGGGTTGTCTGGACTCCAGAGAGAGAGAGAGAGAGAGAGAGAGAGAGAGAGAGAGAGCATGAGAAGTATTAACCATTCAGAACATAGATGGTACTATCCTATTTGGCTAAAGCAAGAATAGACACCAACATGGGCGAGTAAGATAGGTTGTCACATCTCATGGTGGACAAATGAACAACCATTTGATATCACATGCCATCATATTCATTATACATATATCCTTGGTAAAGGCCTTGAAACATGTTTGCTAAAGATTTCATAACCAATCATTTCAACCCTAGCGTGCAGCATCCATGAACTCAGGTCAGCTTATGGTTTGTTAGTTTAAGGCAGTTGGTTGTCATGCTTCCATATCCATCCATACTTCACCTACACCCTAGAATTTATAATGTAAGCCTCATATATAGCCATATGAATCCAAGTGAGAAAAGAACTAAAGCTACATTGCTTCTGCCTGGATGGTGTCCTGTCCTCCAACAAGTCCTAATAAAAGAGTGACAATATACTCCAGTGCTATTAGCCCAGCCACTAACTGTTCATTAAGGAGTGTCAAAGATAAGATCATGTAACTGTATATGTATTTAAAGTGTTTGCCAGCATTTTCCTTCTTCTTCTTTTTTTTTTTTTTCTTTTGCTTCATGAAACCCAAGTGTGGTCACCAATGAAGGTGAAAATTTAAACCCAAAAAAAGACATTACTAATAGAACTAACAAAGATTATAAGTATCACCCAAATTACCAACTACTTCAGTCTTAAAACATTAGTTACGTCTGCATTACATTAAGGTTTCATTATAATTAATAAATGATTTAATATAAAAAATATAAATGTATAGTTTAAGGAACATACAAACTCTTGTCTGACTCGCGCATAACTCTTGGATCCCGATGTATGAAAAACAGACAGAGATGCTCGTGCAGCTTTACCAATATTAAAATATGTCTACAAAATTAAATAAATATATTTATTATATTTTAAAAAATTAAATATTTTAATAAAGTATCTTAAAAGATTAAATAACAAGATACCTGCCCCTCTCGGAGAACCAGTAATGAACCAACTCCATCCACCGATAAGGGGATATATCAGGAGGACAAGTACCAACTATCTGCTCCTCGGTCATACTCGGCAACTTGTACTTCATCTTCAAATATGCCTTATATTCTTTTCATTTTCGGTTAAGAGACTTCAGTACAAAATCATGAGTGGATGGAGGTAGTACAAACTTGGACTGCAAAACAATTTAATTGTTAAGTCTAATAATTGACTTAATTAAAATAAAACAAGTTGTTTGTAAATTGAAAAAATATAAAACAAAGCATAGTATAACAAGTATACAAAATAAGAAATGTTTAGATTCAAATTTTTACCTGCACAACTCGTAGAATCTTAACTTTATATGTTGGAAGCATGTCATTCTATTTTGCATAACTTAGTGGACAAAGCTGATGCCTCCATGCAACTGACCCTAAAAAGGAACTCAATAAGCTAGCGGCTTTTTTAATTAGCTGCCCCAGCTGATTGCACTCAACCACTATCTGCTCACCCTTGCGCATCTACTAACTATCGTGGGTCCGTGTCTACGTGTAACCCTCCCAGATTCGTCTGCATAAAAATAGATATGCATGCGTAAACTATAGTAAAAAGCGTAAAGATATTTTATCAAACTAAATAAAAAAATAAATTACCCTGAATGTATAGCTCATCATCTCCTACACCGACAGTGGGATCATGATGCCCAGAGGATGATGGACCTGCTGTAGACTGTTATGCCGAAGGATTGAACGCAACTTCTAGTACTGAAGAAGGACTAGCATGAACCTGCTGTGATGAAGCAAAAGTGCCAGCCTCTGTCTGTGAGCGCAGCATAATGTCACCTATCATTTACATCAGAGTAAGAGTTAGTGAAAATAAATATTAAATTAATTGAATAATTACTAGAAAATCCACTATAGTGCAAAATTTAATACCAACAATAAGAATCAAGCATTATCATTTCCTTCAAATTCTGTCCTAACCAAGGATACCATGGCATGTACATCATCAATCGGTACAAAATTGAATGTCATTGAATACGTATAAGTGTCATCATCTTCATCATCTTCCAGCTGCTTTCCCATATCATATAAGTCCCTCGGTTTTATTTTAATAATAGTAGCCCAATCTTTATCTTTTGCATCTTGTACAAAAAATACTTGACAAGCTTGAGAAGAAAAAAATGAATGGATCATCCTTCAATAAGGCACCAGTATGTATCAACCTTGTAAAATTTACAAGTGTAAATCCATTTGCATCCTTTTTTAAACCCCTTGATGAGTTTATATCTACCCAATCACATCTAAATAATATGACTTTAAAGATTCTGTAGTAATCTAACTCATAAATATCTTTTAGTGCACCATAATAAGTTTTTCCATCTGCTTCTACCATAACACCGCTATTATGTGTTTTTCTAAATTTCTCATGATCTTTAGTATGAAATTTAAAACCATTGATTATGAAACCATTATATCTATTGACAACTTTGTTAGGTCCTCAAGCCAGGGCTATTAATTCAGCTGAAAAATTTCTCTCCATCATCATTGATACCTAGAAAATAAAAAGGAATGTTAACAGGTTATTTGATGCTAAATCTATCCATATATTCTCTAAGTATATGTCAAACATGTTTTGAAAGCCATGTAGGAAATAACTCGACTAACCATCGTTGTTCAATCCTTAGATTAGGTCGAGTGCCATGATTAGCTTATCGTTGAGACATTAAAAATTTGCTGCATAAAATTTACTTTGTTCATTTAGAACAAAAAATAAGATATGATATTTAAACATGAAATGCAATAAATCATACTGATCTACGATAGTCAGATATTATTTTACTATGGAGTAACACATAACGATATGCTTGTGCCATTGATTTATGATCCAATACAATAGTTTCAGTTTTTTCCAAGACTCTACATGCAGTTGAAAACTTATACAATTATGCGTTATGTATGAAATCACTATATCATTGAGGTCTATTAAATGTTGTCTCTACACCTTGAAGATATCTTGAACAAAATGTCAAACACTCTTCAGCAATATATCCTTCTGCAATCGAACCCTCTGGATAGGCTCTATTTCGTACATAATCTTTTAATCGCATAAGGTACCTACAATATAAATTATTTTTTAAATATAGCATAATTATGATGCTACTTTTATTAAAAATTATAGTGTATCGGTCAATAGAATACATCAGCCTCTATAGCGTACCTCTCAATAGGATACATCCATCTATAATGTACCAGTCCACCAAGCTTGACTTCCGAAGCTAAGTGAATGAGTAAATGTATCATAATAGTAAAAAATCAAGGAGGAAAAATCTTTTCCATCTGACAAAGTGTAATAGTAACATTAGACTCCAACTAATCAAGCTCTCCAGGATCAATAACTTTTGAACATAATTCCTTAAAGAATGATGATAACCAAATTATAACTGCAATAACTTGTTTAGGTACTGATGATCTTGAAGCTATTGGCAAGATATCTTGCATCAATATGTGACCATCATGACTTTTGAGATTAGAAATTTTCATATCTTTAAGATGCACACACCTTGAAATATTTGATGCATATCCATCAGATACTTTAATATTTTTCAATACTGTAAAAAAATAATTTTTTTCTTGAGGAGACATTGTATAAGATGCAGCAGGCAAATAAGTTCTATCATTAGCAAGCATAATGGGATGAAGCTCCAGTCGGATACCCAATTCTTTTAAATCCAATCATGCCTTCATGTTATCTTTGATCTTTCCATCAAGATTCAACAATATTCCAAGTAGATTATCACAAATATTCTTCTCTATATGCATGATGTTGACCCAATTATTGATTTTGATGATTAATAAAAAGATATGAGTATATTCATTTTATTACTAATAGATTTAACAAGTGTTTCAGGGCTTAAAAAGATTTGATCAATCAAAAAGGATAAATAAATACGTTTTTGAATCAATTGCCAGAAGTATGTTTTAAAATTCAGAGCCTAGGGTCGACACCTAGAAGGTCTGGAGTTGATACCATGGTGGATCAGATGCTTTCCTAATTTTTGGCACGGTCAGGAGTCGACACTCAGAGTTTCAGAGCCGACACCTAGATTTCAGGAGCCGACACTTACAGTCTCTGGAGCCGACTCCAATACGAGAACAGAAAGCATATTTTTGGACTACTCTGGAGCCGACACTTACAGTTTTCCGGAGCCGACTCCCGAATGCGACGAGCCGACACTTACCTTTTTCGGAGCCGACTCCTCAACAAACTTTTACTTTCTATTTTTAGATACTCGACTTGGAGCCGACACCTAAAAAGTTGGAGCCGACTCCAACCTATCAAGAATGGATTTTCAAAATGTAAGAACAGCCTCCAATGGTAACATTTTCTTACCTAATATCTAACGACTACTTTTCTGGTGTGTAGGAGGAATCCAAGGATAGAAATAACGGCTAGTTTTTTACCTAATCTTGGATAAAAGAAAAATCTATAAAAGGGAGTCCGTCCGTTAAAAAAAAAAAAAAACAAAGACAAAAAATAGAGAGAAAATAAATTGAAAAAATCCGAGAAGTCTTGAGCAAGAAATCAAGAGAAAAGAGTTAAAGTTCAAATCCATCAACTCCAGAAAGCTCAAAGAGAAATTCAAGGCATTCAAGTTTAAAATCGAAGGATTTTCCAAAAGAAGAAAAAGAGAGCCAAAAGCCCTATTTTTTCCAACTTCTCATCTGCAATCTTTGTGAAGAATCTGAGCTGAGGCCTGATTCAACATCTCAAAGGAGAAGAGGAAAAGAAGAAAAGAAGAAAAGCTCAAATCAACTCTGCTTCAAACAGGCTTTTCTAACCTTGTTTATTTATATTGAATATTTGCTCATTTGAGGAGCTATTTGTAATTGTAAACTCTATTCTCATTTGTTTTTGCTAGTTCAATCAGGGGGATTGAATTAGTGGAGGTAGTATACCTTGGGTCAAGCTAGATTAGCTTGGGTTTTGGTTTTTGTGCTGGTAAGCCCAGAAAACCAGCTGGGTTCGTTGTGATCCCGTGGAAAACAACAAGTTTTGAGTTGTAAGCTTGTAAAACAACTTGGCTGTAATCTAGTAGATTATAGTGTGGACCCAAGTGGTACTTGGGAGTGGATGTAGGTGTTGGATACACCGAACCACTATAAAATCCTTATGTTTGTCGTGTTTTGATTCTCTCTCTCTATCTCTTTGTTTGTAGTTAATATTTATCCTGCACTTAATCTTGTGTATTCCAAAGCCAATCATTTTAAAAGGTTAATTTTTTAAGAACCCAATTCATCCCCCCCTCTTGGGTTGCCATCTGGGCCAACAATTGGTATCAGAGCAAGTGCTCATTTGAATTTGGTCTAACGATCAAGAGCTAAAGATCCAAATAGCAGCTCAAGCTAGCTCATCTTATTTAGAAGGTCAATCCACCAATCGACCTCCTTTATTTAATGGAACTAATTATAGTTATTGGAAAGCTAGGATGAAGATTTTTATTCAAGCACTTGACTATGACTTATGGGGAATCATAGTTAATGGTCCACACACACCCATAATTAGAGTAAACAACATGGTGATTCCTAAACCGAAAACAGAATGGGATGAACATGATAAGAAGTTGGCTCAGCTCAATGCTAAAGCCATGAATGTTTTGTATTGTTCATTGGATGCAAATAAATTTAATCAAATTTCTACATGTATTTCCGCAAAAGAAATTTGGGATATATGAGAAGTTACCCATGAGGGTACTAATCAAGTAAAAGAATCAAAAATTAATATTTTGGTGCATAAATATGAACTATTTAGCATGGAACAAACTAAAATAATTACATGCATGTACATAAGATTTACTGATATTGTTAATGGCTTGAAAAGTCTTGGTAAGACTTATACTAATTCTGAACTTGTGCATAAAATTCTTAGGTCACTTCCAAGATCATGGGAAGCGAAGGTGACTGCAATCCAAGAAGCCAAGGATTTAAATGTTTTACCTTTGGAGGAGCTACTTGGATCCTTAATGACTCATGAGCTGACTATGAAACAACATCAAGAGAAGGAAGTCAAGAAGAAGAAAACTATTGCCCTCAAGGCTGCAGAAAGTGAGGAAAGCTACAGTGATGATGATGAGGAGACTGCACTCCTTGCAAAGAAATTCAAAAGGTTCATGCAAAGAAGGAGACCCTTCCATAAAAAAAGTCTGAAACAAAAATGAAAGGAGAAAAAGAGAAAGAGAAGGACAAAGAAAAAGAAAAAGAGCCCTTAATATGTTATGAGTGCAAGAAACCGGGGCATTTCAGATATGATTGTCCTCAATTGAAGAAAGTCTACAAGAAGAAGAAGAAGGCTTATGTTGCAACATGGAGTGATAGTGAAGAATTCTCTTCCGAGGAGGAACAAAAGGAAGTTGCCAACATTTGCTTTATGGCAAACGATGACATTGAGGTAAGTTCTGAAACACCTTATGATGATTTCACTCTTAAAGAATTATATGATGCATTTAATGAGTTAGTAAGAGATTTTAAGGTTCTGAAAAAGAAAAATAAATCATTGAAAAATGATAATCTAAATCTTGTCAACGAAAAAGATAATCTTACTCATGAAGTTAAAAAATTGAAATCAGAAAATGAAGCTTTGATTGAAGAAAAAGGATCAATTTTCAATGAAAATGATAGATTAAAGAAGGAAGTTGATACATATAAAAATATAGTTGATAAATTTACATATAGTTCTGAAAAACTTAATTTATTATTGAGCAATCAAAGAGCTATATTTGATAAGGCTGGATTAGGTTATAGGCCTAACATAAAACAAAAGTATGTCAAAAACTTCTTTAGAAAAGAACAAGATAAAAATGAAGTTTTATGTCATTATTGTAACAAAAAGTGACACAAAGCCTTTGAATGTAATTTTAAGAAAATTAACAAGAATTTAAGTAGTAAAGGAAGGAAAATATGGGTTCTAAAAGGAACAATCTTTATTGCTACTAACCATGAAGGACCCAAGAAGGCTTGGGTACCTAAATATAAGACTTGATCATTTTTGCAGGAGTGTCTTGTGGCCAAAAGATCAAAGCGAAAGTGGTATCTCGATAATGGCTGCTCAAGACACATGACGGGTGACAAGGATCAATTCATCACCCTTGAAAGCAAAAAGGGAGGAGTTGTTACATTGGTGACAATGGCAAAGGCTAGATCATGGGATTTGTAAAATTCAAATAACTCCCTCCATATTTATTGAAAATGTCTTATATGTTAATGGTTTAAAGCATAATCTAATTAGTAGTAGCCAATTGTGTGATTTAGGTTTCAAAGTATCATTTGAAGCTTCTATCTGCACTATTTCTAATCCCATTGATAATAGCATTGTATTTATTGAAAATAGAAATGGCAATGTGTACTTGATTGATTTAGACAATTTGTCCACTAGTAATCATTGCTTAGTTGCTACTAATGCTAATATGAATGAGATTGGATGGCTGTGGCATTGTAGATTAGGTTATGCAAGTACGCACCTAATTTCAAAATTAATCAGAATGGATTTAGTAAAAGGCCTTCCGCAACTAGATTTTGAAAATAACAAAATCTGTGATGCATGTCAATTTAAAAAAAACTAGAAACTCTTTCAAAACTAAAAACAGTGTTTCCACTTCTAGGCTACTTGAACTACTTCACATGGATCTCTTTGGACCTACTAGAACCACTAGTCTAGGAGGAAAGAAATATGGTCTTGTGATTGTAGATGATTATTCTATACACTTGGGTATTGTTTTTAGCTCATAAAGATGAGACCTTTCCAATATTTTTGAAATTCTTCAAGAAGGTCACAAATGAGAAAAACAACACCATAGTGTCTCTTAGAAGTGATCATGGCACTGAATTTAAAAATCATTTATTTGAAAACTTTTGTATTAAAAATGGCATCCATCATAATTTCTCTGCACCTAGGACACCACAATAAAATGGAGTTGTAGAAAGAAAAAATAGAACCTTAGAAGATATGGCCCGTACCATGCTATGTGAAAGCAACCTACCAAAGCACTTCTGGGCGGAAGCTATAAACACTGCATATTACATTCTTAATAGAGCTTTAATTAGGCCAATCCTTAAGAAAACTCCTTATGAACTATAGAACAATAGAAAACCAAATATCAGTTATTTTCATGCATTTAGTTGTAAATGTTTCATTCATAATAATGGTAAAGATAATCTAGGAAAATTTGATGCAAAATCAGATGAATGCATATTCTTAGGATATTCAACATCTAGCAAAGCCTACAGAGTGTTTAACAAGAGAAACTTAATTGTAGAAGAATCTATTCATGTAGTTTTTGATGAATCTTTAGCATCGAGTTTAGGAAAGATTGATGATGAGGAAGATACAAACATATTAGAAAGGGATATTGAAAAATTGAATATAGATGTATCTTCGGATTATGAACAAGGAGCTAAAGATGATGATTCTCCTAGTGTTGATGTTGTTGATGCAAATCATAATGATGTAGATCTTCCTAGAGATTGAAGATATGCCTATGGTCATCCAAAAGAATTAATTATAGGTGATCCATCTCAAGGAGTAAGAACTAGATCATCAATGAGAAACATCAATAATCATCTTGCATTTGTATCTCAAATTGAACCTAAAACCATTGAAGAGGCTGAAAAAGATAATAATTGGTTGTTAGCTAAGCAAGAGGAATTAAATCAATTTACTAGGAATAATGTCTGGTCCTTAATTGATAGACCTAAAGATCATTCAGTCATAGGATCAAAATGGGTATTTAGAAATAAATTAGATGAAAATGGTATAGTAATTAGAAACAAAGCTAGATTCGTCGTAAAAGGATATAATCAAGAAGAAGGAATTAATTTTGATGAAACTTTTGCACCTGTAGCTAGATTAGAAGCAATTAGATTACTACTCGCATTTGCATATCATATGCATATCAACTTATTTCAAATGGATGTTAAAAGTGCATTTTTAAATGGATTTATAAATGAGGAAGTTTTTGTTGAACAACCACCTGGTTTTGAAGATCATGAATTTTCAAATCATGTTTTTAAATTGCACAAAGCACTATATGGTTTAAAGCAAGCTCCTAGAGCTTGGTATAATAGATTAAGCAAATTTCTGATTGAAAATGATTTCACTAGGAGAAATGTAGACAAAACCTTATTTTTGAAAAGAAAAGACAAGGATTTATTAGTAGTACAAATATATGTTGATGATATTGTATTCGGTGCTACTAACAATCTCTTGTGTCAAGAATTTGCTAAGTTAATGCAGGGTGAATTTGAAATGAGCATGATGGGAGAACTCAACTTCTTCCTAGGACTTCAAATCAAGCAAAGCAAAGAGGGGATTTTCATCAACCAAGCAAAATACACTAAGAAACTTCTCAAGAAGTTTGGAATGGAGTCAATCAAACCCCTTGGAACACCTATGAGTCCTTCATGCAAATTAGACAAAGATGAAGATGGTAAGAAAGTAGATCAAAAGTACTACAGAGGTATGATCGGATCTCTACTTTACTTAACTACAAGTAGACCAGATATCATGTTTGCTGTTTGTCTATGTGCTAGATTTCAATCTGAACCTAAAGAATCTCACTTAATTGCTGTGAAAAGAATCTTAAGATATCTAAATGGAACTAAAAATGTAGGATTATGGCATTCTAGAGACTCAACACTAAACTTGATTGCATATTCTGACTCTGACTATGCTGGATGTAAACTAGATAGAAAAAGTACAAGTGGTGCATGCCAATTCTTAGGAAGTAACTTAATCTCTTGGTTTAGCAAAAAGTAAAATTTGGTTGTATTATCTACTGCTGAAGCAGAATATGTTGCAGCTGGAAGTTGCTGTGCTCAAATCCTTTGGATTAAGCGACAACTTAAAGATTATGGCATAACACTTGATAAAACTTCTATTAGATGTGATAATACAAGTGTAATAAATTTAACTAAAAATCCAATTCAATATTCAAGAACCAAACACATTGAAATTAGATATCACTTTATAAGAGAACATGTAGCTAATAATAAAATTTGTCTTGATTATGTTAATACTGAAGAACAATTAGCTGACATATTTACAAAACCTTTGAGTGAAGAGAGATTTTGTTATCTTAGAGGTGAATTAGGGATTTGTGACCCTTTGGAATGATTTTGAAACCCTTAAGGAATGACTATCTAGATCTCTATTAATTTCCTAAGATTCCTTTCATATTTTAAGGACAATTTATCTAGTCATCTATGCAATTTGATTCTTCATATTCCAAATATTTTTTCCAAAACTTTATTGACCTTATTTTGACAAGTTTCGATGTTTGAAACTCATTTATTTTTTCTCTAAAACTGTCAGTGGAGTCGATACCTCAATTTGAGGAGTCGACACCTCTTCTGTGTCGCTCTCGATCCTTGACCTTGGAGCCGACACCCGTATAAGTGGAGCCGATTCCAGTTCGAGCGCTAACTGTGTTAGCGACTTGGAGTCAACACCCGACTTTGCGGGAGTCGACACCTGGTGGTCCCAAATTGACTTTATTAGGGCAGAGTCGACACCTTCGTCATTTCTATCATTTCCAATCCCTTTCCATACTCTCTCCAAACTCTCTCAAAACCTCCCTAAGCCAAATTCTCCTTAAATCAAACATTCCCAAGGATTTCTATGGCACATAAGTGGAGAGGATCGGTTCTTGGAGCTCCCGTAACCACCGGAAAGCGTACGGCTTGGCGTCCCGTCCGTGAGCCATCTCCAAGCGATGATTCTTCCTTAACTCCTTCAGATAATCAAATTTAGATTTGTTTTCATTCTCCATCATTAGATTTTTACGAATCCTAAGGATGAAAAAAAAAGTAAAGTTGCTCCGAAATCTATGTCTCGAGGTGTGCGTATATAAAGATAGATTTGACTACATTCATATGTAGTCAAGTCAAATATAGTCAAGTCAAAAATGCAGTCATCTTTCTTACGCTTGAATTCACATGGATACTAAATCATTCTATCTTTTTTTACTTTTTTATCCTTGAGATTCGTACACTATGTGAATTCAAAAGTAAAAATTGTTGGTTTTCAAATTTTTTTATATATATCATCATATATATGAGTAACGGAAGCATGCGGACCGTTTAACATGCATAATATTAACATTGTCATATGAAAAGGAAAAATTATCATATAATTTTTCTAAACATAAAAACATACCGATATGTTGAAGTCTCGAAGGAACATATGCGCCCTACTACTGGATTCTAAGCTATGAATGAAGAATCCCACGGTAGAGTTTATAGGCCAAGGTACTTCATAAAATACCTACAAAATTAAAATAAAACCAGAAGATACAAAATTAAAATGAAACCAGAGCCTTCCTCAATTATGAGAGTGGGCTCACTTTTGATTTTCTATATTTCTCACAATTCTGGCGCATATAAAATAAGAGAGAATAAAGAGGAAAAAAACTTTTCTTTCATTTTTCCTTACCATATGAAAGTCCACCTTATGCCATATTTATAGGCTCTAGGTGAATCAGAAATTTAATTTAGATAACGTTTATCTGTTACAACATTTGATGGCTTTTACAACTTTTAATTTAGATAACGTTTATCCGTTACAACATTTAGATAACATTTATCTGTTACAACCTATTTTGACTGCGTGGGAACCATTCTCACATGCACGTCAACTCCTTGATCATATAAAAGAAAAAGTTGCTTTCTTATTTGCAACTAATTTACAAATAATATCTAAATTAAATATAATAATATCTAATAAATCAAATTTATTATTTTATTTTTAATATTCTTAAATATAACATTATCAAAAATATTAAAAATAAATAAAATTTCTCTCTCTTCATCAACTCATAATATGCGCCACTTACAAGAGTAAAATTCTCTTGTGTGATGTTCCACAATAACACTTATGTGCAACCATTCATATCAATTATTATATGAACAATGTGTCTAAACATATTTTTATTTTGTCCAATAACTAATTTATTGCATCAAAATAAATGTAAGAAAAATAATCAATCAAATTGATTATTTATCTTCATAATAAACTCTTTATTATAAAATGAAAAAATAAATAATTAATCACATTAATTATTCAATCCAAGAGTAATCGATGCGATTAACCTAAGATGGTGTGGGAACCATGGACCCATAATTTTAATCTCCAATAAACTTGAATAAACTCAATTAAAACTCTTTAATTATTTATTCAGTTTATTAATCTCGAAGTTATTCCACTGCACTCTTGAAAATTATAGATTAATTTTACTCAAAAACTTGAGTTGTCCACTGATATAATCATTATATGTAATTCAACCCTCCATAATTAGTTCATAATTAGAGCTAGGTGTAATAACCGTTATACCCCTCTAATTTTTTCTTATTCCTTAAGTACCATTGATTCATGGGTTAGATAGTTAATTTATGATCGAATCATAAATTGCGCGCATAACTGTTTAGCCCCAACTAATTTTAAGCTTCTTTTCAAAAGCCATGGATTACATATCTTTAAATCACATTGCCAGCCCAATGTGTTATTAAACCTCTAAGATGTAAGTATTGGGCCCAATATCAAATGAGCTTTAACAAATAAATCAAAATATCCAATAGCACAATCAAGGAGTCTATGATTAAATCAGGATTAAGGTTGATTTACATATGATCATCTTGTGATATAAATTGAATTCTTTATAACAGTTTTAAATAAAGATTCAAATTATGTCGGTCCAAGCCTTATAAAATCTTATTATATATAATACATCCACTAAGTGTCTCTACACAACAATCCGGATAAGATTATCACATTCAGAATGTTCATGGACCGTATTAGTGATTAGCGATGGAAGTCCTTACTTCTATCAATCACAGATATATTTAAATATATTAGCTATAATTTTAATCCTCTTGTATACATTATACTAAAATTACAGCCTCATAATATATTTTGAATTTTTATATAAACATTCATCTTTCATATAATCGAGACAAGATTGAAGAAAAATGCTTCTTTTATTAATTCAAAAAATTAAAAAGTATAAATATATCTGATTTCAAGGGCACTGTTCCTAACAATCTCCCACTTGCCCTAAAGCAGATGTGACATATCTTTTAATCCCATTCCCAAAAGATGTTTGTTGAATGTCTTCTCAGGCAGCATCTTTGTGAACGGATCAGCTAGATTTTGTTCTGATGCTATCTTCATAACATTGACATTACCTCGATGCACGATCTCTAATGAGATGGTATTTCCTGTCGATATGCTTGCCCCTTTTATGGCTTCTGGGTTCTCTTGAATTAGCCACAACACCACTATCATCACAAAATAATGTTAATGGCATATCCATTCCTGGAACAACTTCTAAGTCAGTATAGAACTTTTTAAGCCAAACTGATTCTTTAGCTACTTCACAAGCTGCTATGTACTCAGCTTCTATGGTAGAATCAGCAATACTAGATTGTTTGATACTTCTCCAAACAACTACTGCACCACCAAACGTAAACACTGATCCAGATGTCGACCTTCGAGAATTTTTATCTGATTGAAAATCAGAATTAGTGTATCCTAAGGGGTTCAGGTCTCCACTTGAATACACAAGCATATAATTTCTCGTTCTCTGAAGATACTTGAGAATATGCTTTACTGCTACCCAGTGCTCTATCCCAGGGTTTGACTGGAACCGACTAACAACTCCCACTGCATAGCAGATGTCTGGTCTAGTGCATAGCATAGCATGTATTAGACTTCCAACTGCCGATGCATATGGAATCCATCTCATGTCCTCTTCTTCTTGTGGTGTCTTAGGACACTTTTCTTTAGAGAGAACAATTTCATGTTGGTTCGAAAGAAGACCCTTCTTGGAATTTTGCATTGAAAAATGAGCCAGCACCTGATCAATATAAGATGCCTGAGATAGTGCTAGGAGTTTGTTCTTCCTATCCCTAATGATCTGAATACCAAGAACATAACTCGCCTCTCCCAAATATTTCATTTGGAAATGTTCGGCCAGCCATCTCTTTACATTAGATAATATTTTTACATCATTACCAATGAGTAAGATATCATCTACATAAAGTATTAAGAAAACCATACTTTTTTCATTAATGAGCTTGTATACACAAGGTTTATCAATATTTTGCTCAAAGCCATAGGTTTTGATTGTTTTATCAAACCTAATGTTCCAAGACCTGGAGGCTTGTTTGAGTCCATAGATGGCTCTATTAAGCTTACAGACTTTCTGCTTCTGATCTTTAACAATGAACCCCTCTGGTTGTTCCATATATATGGACTCCTCCAGATAGCTATTCAGAAAGGTTGTCTTAACATCCATCTGCCATATTTTATAATCAAAACAAGCAGCTATGGATAAGAGAATGCGGATGGACTTTAACATGGCAACTGGGGAGAAAGTCTCTTCATAATCAACTCCCTCCTTTTGGGTATAACCCTTTGCCACAAGTCTAGCTTTGAAGGTCTCTACCTTC
The DNA here is from genome assembly GCA_900491605.1 of Calamus simplicifolius. Lineage (NCBI taxonomy): Eukaryota > Viridiplantae > Streptophyta > Magnoliopsida > Arecales > Arecaceae > Calamus > Calamus simplicifolius. The sequence goes on from UESW01004004.1 coordinate 780,014, forward strand.
TCATCTGCTCCTCTTTTCTTCTTGAAGATCCATTTACATCCAATAGGCCTGACATCTTCAGATGGATCTACAAGTTCCCAGATAGTATTGGAGTACATAGACTCCATTTCTTGGTTCATGGCTTCTAGCCATTTGTCCTTATCAGGATCATCCATCACATGCTGGTATGATGATGGATCATCATCGTTGGTATCAGCTACCACAACATTTGCTTCGCTATCCTGTCTATAGCAGGCTGGGGTTCTGATAACCCTCCCACTACGTCTAGGCACTATAATATCCTGACTAGGAGCTGTGGTTTCTTCTTCCCTAATTTCAACAACTCTTGTTGATGGAGTGGTAATCTGATCTTTGAGCAACTCTTCGAGTACAACTTTACTTCGAGGTTTGAATTTATGTATATAATCATTTTCAAGAAAAGTATCATTTATCGATACAAACACCTTCTTTTCTTGTGAATTATAAAACAAACCTCCTCTGGTGCCCTTTGGGTAGCCAACGAATAGACACACTTCTGTTTGTGGTTCTAGCTTCCCAGATTTGCCCTTAAGAACATGAACTAGACACCCCCATATGCGAAAATGACGTAAACTCAGTTTTTGCCCGTTCCCCATCTCTAAGGGTGTCTTGGATACAGATTTAGATGGTATAACATTCAAAATGTGCATTACCATTTGTAAGGCGTATTCCCAAAATGATATCGGTAGTGAGGAATAACTAATCATTGATCTAATCAATCTAATAATGTCCGATTCCTCCTTTCTGTAACACCATTTAGCTATGGAGTTCTCGGAGCTGTGAGCTGTGAAACAATTCCATGCTCAATAAGGTAATCCTTGAATTATATATCAAGGTATTCTCCATCTCGATTTGATCGCAGTGTTTTCAGTGATTTACCTAATTATTTTTCAACCTCAGCTCGAAATTCCCAAAACTTTCCAAAAGTCTCACACTTTATTTGCATTAGGTAAATGAAACCATATCTTGAGTAATCACAATGAAAGTGACAAAGTACTAATAACCACCTCTAGCTTGTACGTTGAATGGTCCACATACGTCCGAATGTACTAGCTCTAGTGATTTATTAGCCCTTTGGCCCTTTGTAAAGAAAGGTCTTTTGGTCATTTTACCTTCTAAACAGGACTCACAGACAGGAAGAGTGCCAACACTTAGCTCTCTTAGATGATCATTCTTCACAAGTCTGTTTATCCTATCAAGGTTAATGTGACCAAGCCTAAGGTGCCAGAGATATGTTTCATTATCACTGTTTACCTTTTGTCTTTTGTTAGTCTTAGGATTAGCTACTTTAAATAGTTCGGTATTGTAAGACCTTTTATCTTTTGTTAGCCTTAGGATTAGCTACTTTAAACAGTTCGGTATTGTAAGAAATGTTTTCATAAGGAGATAAAACATATGACCCATCAACTAAACATCCATGACAAATTTCAAGGCCATTTCTTGAAACTGAAATAACATTTTCATTAAATGAAATTCCATAACATTGTTCATGAAGTTTAGAAACTGAAATCAAATTTCTAGAAAAGTTTGAAATAAAATAAATATTATTCAGAATAAGAAATTTCTCTCCAAACGAAAGATGGGCTATTCCAACTACCTTGGCCGATACCGTAGCCCCATTACCAACCCTCATTGTCAACTCATCATCGGAAAGTTCTCTTGAAGAACTAAGGAGTTGCATAGAAGAACAAACATGATTTGTTGCCCCTGAATCAATTATCCAAGAGGAGGTATCAACCTCAATTAGACAAGCTTCAAGTACAAGTAAATCACATTTACTAATTTTCTTTTCTTTCATTTGGTTGGTGACAACTTGCCACTTGTCATAATGTTCTCTAACATTACGATCAGCAGCAAGGGTTGGCTCAGTGATACCAAATTTGATGTTCTCATTAGTCAAAATATTGTCAAGATCAGATTTCTATTTGTGATAGTTTTCTTTAGTTAGGGTGTTACTAGAAAGCAGAGAAGTAATGGGATTGTTCAAAGCCATTTTCTGAAAAATTAGTCAAGATGAATGTTTATAAGTTTTTGGAATAAAGATTTCAAAAAATAATTGAACAATTTAGGGAAAATACAAGAAAAAACCCATATTCTATTCCCTCGATAATTCAACTAGCCATGTACAAGTCTGCCGCCATAGGGTAGGTCAGCTTGCACACTTAGTTAAGCCGAGACTCTTCTCGATTAATAAGTATATTTCTAAAATAACTTTTATTTTCACACTTATTAACTACCAAATTAGAAAAAAGATTTGGTCAAAGATATAATCAACACATTTGATCTCATATCTTTATGAGTAAGACCCACCATTTCAAATTTTCAGACTTAACCCAAGCGTGCTGCTATAGGGTAGGTCAGGCTTGAAATACATCTAGAAATTCTATCCTAAGAGATCTAGCCTTGTTATTGAATTGAACGAACACCACCCATAGGAGGACGAAATCAAAGCGCCTCGAGGCGCCGTTCAACTCTCACGGTGCTAAACCAATGGTAGAGACCAACAAATTTATTAATTACTCATTATTAAAGTGGGATTGTATTTTATTATATAAAGATAATCTTTTATCTTTGTGAATTAAATTCAATAACCTTTAAATCTTGTCATCTCATGTAGATTTAATCTATGAATTTAATTCTCTCAAGAATCAAATTCTTGTAAATATTTTAAGATAACTATTATCTTTTTAGAAATTAATATCAAAAATTTTTAATAATCATATGATTAAAATTTAATATCACATATTAACTTTTAAAATTAATTTCTATACAAAGAATCATATTCTTGTTATTTATGAAATTAAGTAGATTAGTCTTAGATTTAATAATCTCATTATTAAATTAATATCATATATTAACTTAACCTAAGACTATTTTTAATTTCATAATTTTATTTAAGAATCAAATTCTTAATATTATAATTCCAAACTACCCATTTAAAAACCCTTTTAAATATATTTAGAATTATAATAATATTGTCTTTGTTCATTAACTAAGACCCTATAAATAGGCATAATCATGATTAGTCAAATAGTCCTAATCAATAGTTTTATGATGCATAGGGTGGATATTTCCAATTTTTATATGGCATGATAAAATTAACTCATCAAATAAATTATTTTATTTTAATGATCGTGGGCCATCTTATGGCCAAACTGTTTGGAGTGGGCTTAGGCTCAATTTGCTTCAAAAACAAGTTTGGGATTTGTCCCAAACCATTTGGAATTTTTATAATAATTTTCTTCACGTACAACACAAACCAGTTTGGATTTTGACGTGATAAAATCTGTGATCAAATCGCAGATCCTTTTGGTTTCAAAAATTAATTCCCAATGTGTTAATTAATTAAATCATAAATATTTCTTAGCAGCCTATTGTGCTCTCCGGATCACAGATAGTTGGGTCAAACGTACTAAGGTACTATCAACAGCCTCCCTTGTGGTGCATCCCTAATATCCCTACCATACGTTCGTTGAGAAAGAGATCTAAGATAGTACCAGTAGCCTCCCTCTTGGATCATCTCTGGGCTGAACACGATAGAAACCAAGAACATGATAAATCCCATGCCCATAATTCTTGGGATCTATATCCCATGCTCAACTTTTAAGCAAACAGTTCACGGTAAAAATAAATATCAAATATCAAATATTTATACATACCCATCCATAACATGCATCCCTAATATCAAATATTATAAAACATGTCAAATTATCACATATTGACATCATGACAACATTAATAATAGTGCATGACCGCTCTAATACCAGTTGTTGGTTTTCAATATATATATATATATATATATGAGTAGCGGAAGCATGCAGACCGTTTAACATGCATAATATTAACATTGTCATATGAAAAGGAAAAATTATCATATAAATTTTCTAAACATAAAAACATACCAATATGTTAAGGTCTCGAAGGAACAGATGCACCCTACTACTAGATTTGAAGCTATGGATAAAGAATCTCATTGTAGAATTTATGGGCCAAGGTACTTCATAAAATACCTGCAAAATTAAAATGAAACCAGAGCCTTTCTCACCTTTCTTAGGATCGGTATCGAATTATGAGAGTGGGCTCACTTTTGATTTTCTATATTTCTCACAATTCTGGCGCACATAAAATAAGAGAGAATAAAGAGGAAAGAAACTTTTCTTTCATTTTTTCTTACCATCTGACACCTTATGCTATATTATAGGCTCTAGGTGAATTAGAAATTTAATTTAGATAGCGTTTATTTGTTACAAAATTTAGATAACGTTTATCTGTTACAACATTTAATTTAGAAAACATATAATATTTAATTTAGATAAATATCTGTTACAACTTTTAATTTAGATAACATTTATTCATTACAACATTTAGATAACATTTATCTATAAAAACCTATTTTGACCGCATGGGAACAATTCTCACATGCACGTCAACTCCTTGATCATAAATTGTTTTCTTATTTGCAACTAATTTACAAATAATATCTAAATTAAATATAATAGTATCTAATAAATCAAATTTATTATTTTATTTTTAATATTTTTAATAATCATATTATCAAAAATATCAAAAATAAATAAAATTTCTCTCTGTCCATCAACTCATAATATGCACCACTTACAAGAGCAAAATTCTCTTGTGTGATGTTCCACAATAACACTTATGTGCAACCATTCATATTAATTATTATATGAACAATGTGTCTAAACATATTTTTATTTTATCCAATAACTAATTTATTGTATCAAAATAAATGTAAAAAAAATAATCAATCAAATTGACTATTTATCTTCATAATAAACTCTTTATTATAAAGTAAGAAAATAAATAAATAATTATATTAATTATTTAATCCAAGAGTATTTGATGTGATTAACCTAAGACGGTGTGGGGACCATGGACCCATAATTTTAAGCTCCAATAAACTTGAATAAACTCAATTAAAACTCTTTAATTATTTATTCAGTTTATTAATCTCGAAGTTATTCCAATGCACTCTTGAAAATTACATATTAATTTTACTTAAAAACTTGAGTTGTCTACTGATATAATCATTACATGTAATTCAACCCTCCATAATTAGTTCATAATTAGAGCTAGGTGTAATAACCGTTATACCCCTCTAATTTTCCCTTATTCCTTAAATACAATTGATTCACTAGTTAAACAGTTAATTTATGATCAAATCATAAATTGCGCGCATAACTATTTAGCCCCATAATCAACACTTAAGGGAACTAATTTTAAGCTTCTTTTCAAGAGCCATCGATTCCATATCTTTAAATCCCATTCCCAGTCCAATGTGTTATTAAACCTCCAAGATGTAAGTATTGGGCCCAATATCAAATGAGCTTTAACAAACAAATCAAAAGATCCAATAGCACAATCAAGGAGTCTATGATTAAATCAGGATTAAGGTTGATTTACATATGATCATCTTGTGACATAAATTGAATTTTTTATAACGATCTTAAATAAAGATTCAAATTATGTCTGTCCAAGCCCTATATAATCTTATTATATATAACTCCACTAAGTGTCTCTACACAATAATCCGAATAAGATTATCACATTCAGAATGTTCATGGACCGTATTAGTAATTAGCGATGGAAGATCCTTACTTCTATCAATCACGGACATATTTAAATATATTAGCTGTAATTTTAATTCTCTTGTATACATTATACTAAAATTACATCCTCATAATATATTTTAGATTTTTATATAAACATTCATCTTTCATATAAACAAGGCAAGATTGAAGAAAAAATATGCTTCTTTTATTAATTCAGAAAATAAAAAAGTATAAATACATCTGATTTCAAGGGCACTGTTCCTAACAATATATATATATATTGTTCCAAATATTGCTCCATTGATTGACATTCACAATGTATTGACCTGATAAGGAAGACGGGTCACCTAGAATTCTTTAGCAAACTTTTATGCAAGTAAAATTTAACTGATTTGAATAACATATTTAGGACAAGGTAATGCACTTGATATAGCTAGGTTTTTCTTTGGTATTAACACTTTCTTCTCCAATCTAATGTGGCACTAAATTTAGTGTATCACATTTGGAGTGCAAGCTAAGCAGGGAGTTTCCCATGCTCGTATTGGACTTGGTTCCATTCTAAATCATGTACCCGTGGTCTTTCTCGCCGAGGTCGATGGAATGCAGAGCATGGCGAGCGCTTAGAATAGGCCGTAATGTTTGATTAGTCGAGTGGACCCCTGATTGGAATAGCCGAGCAAACACTTCAATCGCAGGGTGACCAATGTAACGGTTAAAATGATAGGGTTTATACCTTGATGAATAGCAATGGGATTCCCCGTTGAACAAGAACTAGAACTAAGGATTTCTAATCCTGTTAGGTTTAGACCTTGATGAATAGCAATGGGATTCCCCGTTCAACAAGAACTAGAATTAAGGATTTCTAATCCTGTTAGGTTTACTTCTTGAAAAGGAGGAAGATGGGGAGGAGAAAGAAAGGGCTGCCGCCCTATGATGAGAGAAGGGAATTTTTGGGAGAAAAGAATCTGTTCTCTATTCCATCCAAACCCTAGAGACTAGAGTTTAAATACATCCACGAAGTGGGCCAGGCCCAGACTCAACAAAAAACTCCCATGGACTAAACCAATGAGATTAAACTAATCCCCAAGCCCGTGTACACCCGTGACTTGATTTAATCTCAACCCTTGGACTCAAACCCAGCCCAATACAAGTTAGCCCACCTGGGCCTTGATAGCACCACACCAGGCCCAACAATCTCCACCTTGGTGCTTTCAAGGCCTCAGCACGTCCACTGTGTCCATCAGCTTTAACAACGAAATACACTTTTGAAAACTGTCCCGTGGAAGAACCTTAGTCAGTGCATCTGCTGGATTTTCTTTGGTGTATACCTTCACCAGCTCCACCTCACCATCTTCCACCAGCTCTCTGATCCTGTGGTATCTGAGGTCAATGTGCTTCGTCCTGGCATGATAGACTGCATTCTGCGCAAGCATCAGAGCACTCTGGCTGTCACTATGCACCTGGACAACCTTCTGATCAAGTCCCATCTCCAGCATCAAGCCCTTCAGCCAAAGAGCTTCCTTTGCTGCCTCTGTGATACCTATGTATTCTGCCTCCGTGGTAGATAAGGCTGTGATGGGCTGCAGACATGATCTCCACGATACTGGACCACCAAACAGGCTGAACACAAAGCCTGTTGTGGATCTCCTAGTGTCCACATCTCCACCAAAGTCTGCATCCACATACCCATATAACTGCCACGAGCCTCCTTGGATAAGTTGGATCTCTCAGCACCTTCTTGCTGTCCATAGCAAATACCAACCCCAACTGTACCTACCAAGTACCTGAAGATTCCCTTTAGTGCTCGCCAGTGCTCCCTGCCAGGGTGCGCCATGAACCTGCTCACCTGGCTCACTGCATGGGCTATGTCTGGCCTACAACATACCATGGCATACATAAGGCTCCCAACACCAGAAGCATATGGTACCTTCTCCATCTCCTGAGCCTCCACCTCAGTCTGTGGTGACATGGTCTTCGATAAGGAAAAATGTGCTGCCAAAGGTAGTGCTGTCGGTTTGGCATCCTTCATCCCATATCGCTCCAGAATCTTTTTAATGTAGCCACCCTGACTCAGATGCAGCACACCTTTGGATCTATCTCTGATGATTTCCATCCCTAGGATCTTCCTGGCTGGCCCCAGATCCTTCATCTCAAACTCCCGAGACAAAGCTATCTTCAGTTCCTGTACAGCCTTCTCACTCTTGCATGCTATCAGCATGTCATCTACATACAAGAGTAAGTACATCCTAGACCCATCATCCAGAGATTTAACATACACACAAGAATCATACTCACACCTGGAAAGTCCAATGCTCCTAACATAAGTGTCAAATCTCTTGTACCACTGCCTCGGCGACTGCTTCAGCCCATACAGAGATTTCTTCAGCAAACAGACTTTCCCATCTGATCTTGGTTCTCTAAACCCTGGTGGCTGCTCCATGTAGATGCTCTCCTCCAAATGACCATGGAGGAATGCTGTCTTCACATCCATCTGCTCCAGCTCCAAGTCCTGAGCTGCTACAATACTCAATAATAGTCTGATGGAAGTGTGCCTGACAACTGGAGAAAATATCTCACCATAATCGATGCCTTCTTTCTGAGAGTATCCTTTGGCCACTAGTCTTGCCTTATACCTGATACCCTCTTGTTCTGAAGCTCCTTCCTTGCGCTGATAAACCCATTTACAACCAATGGGTTTCTTTCCTTGTGGCAGCTGGACCACCTGCCACGTATTATTGCTGTGAAGAGACTGCATTTCCTCTGCCATAGCATGGATCCACCTATCTCTATCCTGACTTTCCATAGCCTCCTCATAGGTGAAAGGGTCTCCATTCGCTGTCACCAGGGCATATGACAACGAATCCTCAAAGCCGTATCGAACTGGTGGTCGCACGTTCCTCCTGGGCCTTTGCTGTGCGATCCCAGTATCAGTCCCCTGTCCAGCTGCATCCTGCTGAACTCCCTGGCTTCTACCCCCTCTGTCAGTCCTCTCCACCTGAATCTCAAATCCTCCTGGTCCACTAGCAAATGGCACAACTGTATAGGAGGTTGTCTGACTAGTGTTACCGTGTTCTACCTCCTGTAGTCCCTGCTGTGCATCCATGCCACTTCTGTTCTGGAGGATTGAGCTCTCATCAAAGGTTACATCTCTGCTGATGACAACCTTCTTCTCCAAGGGGTCCCATAGCCGATACCCCTTGACTCCTCGCGGGTAGCCTAGGAACACCATCTTCTTAGACCTGGCATCCAACTTACTCCGCTCCCCAGCTCCAACATGCACATATGCTGTGCATCCAAACACCCTTAGATGGTTTAGGCTTGTCTTCCTTCCAGACCATATCTCCTCTGGAATGTCTCCATCTAACCTGGTGTGCGGTGACCGATTGACCAAGTAGCTAGCTGCATCTACTGCGTCAACCCAGAACATCTTTGGAAGCCCTGCCTGCAGCCTTAAGCATCTTGCCTTTTCCAATAGTGTTCTGTTCATCCTCTCAGCCACCCCATTCTGTTGAGGAGTTCCCATCACCGAGAAGTGCCTTCTGATGCCCCACTCCTCACAAAAAATCTGGAACTCCCTGCTGGTGTATTCCCCGCCATTATCAGACCTCAGACACTTCACACTTTTACCCTGCTCCTTCTCCACCTCAGCCTTCCAGATTTTGAACTTGGTGAAGACCTCTGATTTCTCCTTCATAAAGTAGATCCACAGCTTCCTTGAGAAATCATCTATCAGGGTCATAAAGTATCTGGCCCCATTCCTTGCAGAAACTGGGGCTGGTCCCCAGACATCTGTGTGTACTAACTCCAGGGGTTCAGCACTCCTAGCTGTGCTGACTGAGAACTGTACTCTCCTCTGCTTTCCCATCTGACAAGGCTCACAGATCTCCATATCTCCGCTACTCAAGTCTGGAAGCAGACCTCTCTTGCTCAGTTCTTTCATCCCCTTGTCTCCCATGTGGCCCAGGCGGTAATGCCACATCCTGTACACATCCCGGGGATCTTGCTCCACAGCTGCCACCTCAGATTTCACAGTCATCACAGAGCCCTCCATCTTGTATAGATTATTTTCCAGCCTCCTCCCTCTCATCACCACCATGGCTCCATTGGAGATGTTCAGAACTCCACTCCTGGCACGACTGCTGAAGCTGTATCCAGTCCGCTCCAAGTACCCCAGTGATACCAGATTCTTCTTGAGTTCTGGAACATGCTTCACACTGGTAAGAGTGCGCACCATACCATCAAACATCCTCACCCTCACTGTGCCAATACCTGCCACCTTGCAAGGGTGATTATCTCCAAGAGTCACATTCCCCTCCTCAACCTCTGTGTAAGTACTGAACCACGACCGGTTGGGAGTGTAATGATGAGAACAGGCTGAATCCAAGGTCCACATCTCTGTGCTGTGCCTGTGATCATCTGATACAACCAAGAGATCATCCTCCACCTCCTGATCTGCAACTGTACTCACAGACTCAGATCCTCCTTTTTCTCCCTTCTGATTTTTCCACTTAGGACAATTCTTCTTAAAATGTCCTACCTCTCCACACTTATAGCACTTCAGCTCTCTCTTGCCTTTCCTGGACTTTGATCGTCCTCCAGACTTACTTCTGTCCCTGCCCCTACCTCTGCCTGTCCTTTCCCCAACTGATAGACCCTCCTGGGGAACAGCTTCCTTGGTCATCTTCTCCCTCTGCTCATTCGTCCGAAGCACCGAGACAATATCTTCATAAATTAATGTCTCCTTCCCATAGAGCAGTGTTGTGACCAATGAGTCATAAGACGTGGGCATTGAACATAAAAGCAGAAGTGCTTTATCTTCTTCCTCCATCTTGACCCCGACATTCAGAAGTTCATTGCTCATCTGGTCGAATATCTGGATGTGACCCAGCACATCTCCACCTTCTGACATCCGAAGGCTGTAGAGGCGCTTCTTCAACATCAACTTGTTGCACATATTCTTCCCCATATAGAGGGTGTGCAACTTCGTCCAGAGTCCCTTCGGGGTCTTCTCCTCCAGCACTGAATAGAGGACTGAATCCGCCAGACAGCCCCTGATCATTGAACATGTCTTCTTCTCCAATGAAATCCACTGCTTGTCTGTCATCCCATCTGGCCTTTCCTCCAAAGCCAATCTAAACCCTGCTGCACAAGGAGGTCCTCTACCCGGACTTTCCACATGGAGAAACTTCCCTTCCCATCAAACTTCTCAACCTCTATTTTTATGCTACTCCCCATGGCCAATTTCAAAAATAGCACAAAAATAAATTTTATAAAATAGAGAAGTACCTTGACGAGATTCTGTTGAAATTATTTCAACTCCTTGAAGGCCTCCAGATTACTCCTTGAACCAGGCTCTGATACCACTTGTTAGGGTTTAGACCTTGATGAATAGCAATGGGATTCCCCGTTGAACAAGAACTAGAACTAAGGATTTCTAATCCTGTTAGGTTTAGACCTTGATGAATAGCAATGGGATTCCCCGTTCAACAAGAACTAGAACTAAGGATTTCTAATCCTGTTAGGTTTACTTCTTGAAAAGGAGGAAGATGGGGAGGAGAAAGAAAGGGCTGCCGCCCTATGATGAGAGAAGGGAATTTTTGGGAGAAAAGAATCTGTTCTCTATTCCATCCAAACCCTAGAGACTAGAGTTTAAATACATCCACGAAGTGGGCCAGGCCCAGACTCAACAAAAAACTCCCATGGACTAAACCAATGAGATTAAACTAATCCCCAAGCCCGTGTACACCCGTGACTTGATTTAATCTCAACCCTTGGACTCAAACCCAGCCCAATACAAGTTAGCCCACCTGGGCCTTGATAGCACCACACCAGGCCCAACATAAAATTTAAGTGTTAATGTAATATCTCTGCTCTGCAACTGGAAAAGGGCGCCACCCTCTTGTGGCTATTACCTACTAAGATAATTATGGAAAAGTTTTTGTGCATCGAGTGCGATGCAGCTCAAGTGCACTATGCCCGGCTATTGGCATACAATGCATATGTACGAGCATGCCAAGGATAAGAATATTTTTTTTATTTCGCACACACGCGCGTACTTGCCACATGCTAATCATTGGGCGTGGTGCAGCTCCTACTGCACCATACCCTATGTAGCAAAACTTTTTCGACAATTATTTAAACAAAGCTTAAGAAAGTAGAAAAGAAATTTTGCTTTTTTTAATATTTCTGCCAATAAACATATATTTGATAATCACTATTGCATTTTATTTTTCACAATGTTGACAACAAAAATTGTTTGATAGCTCTTGTTATTTTTTTTATTTTTTATAGTAGGAGATATCTTCAAAAAAAATTACTTTTTTCAAAAGTAATTTCAATTCCTAAAGTTACTTTTTTTTTAAAAAAAGTAGAAATTTAAAAAAAAACTCACTTCTACTTTTCATAATTAATGAAAATTATTTTTAAAAATAAAAATATAATTAAATATATATATATTTACATTTAAAATAAATAAAAGTGATACCAAATAGATTCTTAACTTTTCAATTGACATATCAATTGATTTAGCCTTCTATATCATTGTTATGAATCTAATATCAAAAAGACATCTCATGCTATAATAGTTTCTAAAAAATATGTATGCATAAAATAAAATAACTTTATTGATATTAATATCTTATATAAAAATATGACTTTGTTAGGACATCAATTCTATTATTGTCTAAGACAACACATTCATTGCAAGCACATTCTCAATTACAACATCACTCCTTGTTGTAAGGATCCCAAAGTCAACCCATGGCAGGCATAGACTTTGATAAAATTAAACACAAACCAATGGTTTCTTCTATTAAATGTGAACAATTAAAAAATAATAATTATTTTCGTTACATATATATATATATATATATATATATATATCTCAACTGAGGATAGATTAAGAATGAATGATTCAGAAGGTTTAGTCAATTATAATGTTGATTTAGATATCTACCGGTATGAAAGAGTAATTTAATGCAGATAAAAAGAACAAAAATAAAAAACTATACGAAAAGGAATAACAAAAAAATCAATATGTTAACTTCTTATAGAATATATGACTTTAACTTGAATAAAATAAAATAAAAAGATAAAAAAGATTCATGTCCCAGGTAGTTTAAAATTAAATTATTTTGTTGTTCTCTATTTGTGCACATCATTCTTGTGCACTAGTATTGCTTATATAATATGATTTTTATTTGATACTTTTTTTTATTTATCATTAGGGAATCGCACAAACATATGTATACATAAAGAGAGAGAGAGAGAGAGAGAGAGTGGGATTTTGACTTGGTTACATAGAAAAAGAATCTCTATTCAATTCTACTCATATCTAACTTAGAGAAAGGAAACTCATACCAATAATCTAAGCTATTATATATTATTTATCATGTTTAAAATATTTACACAATAAAAAACATATGACTTTAAGATGTCTAGTGCATGTAATAAGTGATTAAAAAATTAGTTTATCTAAATAACAAAAAATTAATTAATAAAGTAAGATTTGGTTATACATACCCTATATCTAATTATCGTGTTCATCATTGAATCTATGTGGATTTTAAAATTGCTTTATTTTTTTTCATCTTTAGATTCATGATTCATATAAATCTAAGAATAGAAAGAATAACTAATTCTGAACTTGATCATATATGAGTACTACCATATCTCATTGTCTATATATATAATTTATGAATTGATCTAGATGTTGGGCCCGTATGGGACACAAAACTCTCTTTAGCAAACCACATGTGCTCTCACTGTGCCGATGCCCAGAAGTTGGCAAACATTAACATTGTCGATGCCTAAAATCATCTTATGTTATGTCGTGTCATTATCTATTCGCTTCTTCCTTCCTCCAAAATTACAGCACTAGAGTTAATAGCCAAACAACGTAATGGTTGAGTGTTAGATCTATGAAATAGATTTTAGAAACAATGACATGAAATAAGAAATATTTTTTCATTAAACCTACTTATCCTATCTAGTGAATTTTTTTTTCAATAATAATCATATTTTCAACCGAAAGCCATTTAAAAAATTTTAACTAAACAAAAATAGAGATGACTTATGTATTACAATTCCAATTAAATTAACTATTTTTATTTTAATATTTTCTTATGTATAGATCAAATATAACTTTAAAATAGCTATTATGCTCCATATAGATTTAAAATATCCCATAAATATGATATCTTAAATAGTGACCTATGGTTAATTAAGTTAAGATTAATTACAATGAAGAATGATACATATTAATTCATTTACAATGTCGAAGAGGAATATATATAAATAACTTAAAAATAGAAAAAAAAAGTTAAATTGGTGTAAGGATTTTTTTTAATTAAAAAGATGATTTGAAACAAATAATATGGTATCAATATACAAAAAAAAAGAGTCCTTACGATAAAAGAGTCAAAAGGAATTTTATAATAAGTAATTAAATTTTAGATTATGTAGAAAATAAGATCGTTGAATGTGACAAATTAGAATATTTATATAAATTTAAAATTTAAAATTTTAATACTAAGGTGTAACATTATATGAGTTGATATTAATATAATATAATTAATGATATTAAAATTTTAATACAAATATAACTTAATTATTAAATAGCTATAGCAAATTTAAGGGATGGCAACGCTTTTAAAGTTATGGGAAAGAAAATTTCCGACCGGGAAGAAAATTTCCGACGGGAAAGAATATTTCTTTTATGCCGATGCTTTTTAAAAGCTTCGGAACATTACTTAAAATGCGTTGGCAACGTTATTAGCCGACATTTTAAAACGCACGCTTGGGATTATGTAATGTGCGGACGCTTTAAAATTATGAATGTGCCGACATTACGACAGTGCATCTTAAAAACTAAAATTACAAACATTTAAATTAAACCTGTATAATGCAATTAATAATCACATTGCTTACATTAAATTTATATTAAACTACAATGCAATCATAACAAACATAAAATCACATTGCATACATTCTTAAAATCCAAATTAAAATTTTAAATATAAATTTCATTACAATCAATTAAGAGTTACAATTTAAAGTTTAACAAAATTTAAAAATACATAAAATGGAAGATCTAAAATAAAAGTAAGCGAGGTCAATGATCTGTAAAAGGAAGATCGTCACCCTGTCCGCTCCGATCTGATGCTCCAGGAGCCTATAAGAATAATTAAAAAAGTTTAATTTGCTTAACTATCAATTACAATATATTAGATAAATAATTAATATAATATAAGAATATTTATTTAATAATATATGTATTTATCTGGTGTGGAACAAATATGTGTACGATAGATGTAAGCCGCTCAATGTGCTCTCTCATAGAATCCATCGCTGCTCTATCGGTGGCATTCCTCCATTGCATCTTCTCCATCGTTGCATCTTGTACGATACTTCTCCATCGCATCTCCTCAATCTCATGCTCAAGTCTGTGAACACCATCTGCAGCATCACGTGCATGTCTAGTCATCTTAGATAACTGAGTGGGGGTGACTTCAACTCCATAACCCCTCATTCGACCATAGCGCTCTGGCCCCATCTGCTCCGTAAACACCTTGGCCTCAATGTGACTACTCTACGTAGATGCTGTAGAGTCATCGACACGCTCAGCAATAAGAGCTATAGCTTTCCTGTATTAATTTAAAAAAATTAGTTAGATCTTACTGAATAACAAAATCAAATTAAAATCGTTGCATGAAATAAATTGTAATAAATAATTACATATAAGTCCCTTGACTCATCTCTAACAAAAGTGTCATCATGGTGAATATGAGTCATTGGTAAAACTCCACCTCACCGGGTTGCCGCCCATGCTCATCCATCTACAAGAAAATTTATATTTTTGTAAAACTGAATTTGATATTGATCAAGCTAGTTGCATGCAAAAAGTTTTCAACATTTACTTGACCATATGTCTTGTTACATAACACATTTTAAAAGAACCACCTAGTTTGGATCCAGATCATGAATCACATCCATCTTCCCATATATAACTGATGATGTGTTTTAAGACCCATCAACCGTACTATTGCTATGGTAGGATGCTGTTTACTATTTCTACTTTTAGTTTATCTAAATATATTCACAAGCAAAAACATAACGAGCAGTACAAAACGTCTAATTCAGTTTGATTCAAAAAGATTCATGAGTTTAAGTCTTCTAACTGAACGGTGAGCCACCAGCTCAGTATAGTTGATATCAAAAAATCACTCGACGAAATGAATTGTCAAGATCTAAACAATGGCTTATAACGTTTATTCCAGCGCTAGCTAATTTTTTGCTCAGAAAAAACACTAGCTACCATTACTGCCTATTATCGATAAACCCAACTGGTAGTTCTTTAGAGTATAATTCTAATAGCCTATGGAGCTCTAATCAGGCTAATGAAGTACTTAACAGGCTGCATAGAATGAGGACAATACTACCATCTCTCTGAAAGATTGACTACTCCAACTTTTATTCAAGCACTAGGTACCAAGGAATTCAGTTTCCTCAGTCCTGATCGAGAACAAACTCATCAAAGAAGCTAATAGAACCTCACATTTCTAACATTCGTTGAGACCCTTTGAGGAGCTTTGGAGGAGTATGGATTTCAAGAAGTGGCGGCCCAGTGCTCATCAGAGAAGGCATCCTGGTTCCCTAGCCGAGAATATCCAGCAAAATTTGTAATGCTACATCCATTACAAGTTTGTAAGTGTTCACGGAAGCACAAAACATCAAGCCATCTACAGAATAAATGGAAAGGGGGTGCTTTAAATGAGTAAAACTAATGCCATGATGATTTCTGAGTAAAACTAATGCCTGCTGCCATGACTCTGATGCACACCTCTCATCAATGAAGAACTTGGGCTAAGGACAACCGATCATAAACTAATTCAGCCATAATTGCTCAAAAAATAAATTGGCTATATCATTGAGTAAGCTTCCTCAGATATTGGAGAAACCTATCTAAGAATGTGATTATTACCTAATTTAGAGTATATGTATTTAATCTTAGAGACGGCCTAAACCTGGCCTTTCTTGAATGATAAATTTTACATCACTAGCAATACGGAAACACATATTCTGGCTTTGTTTTTTGACATCTAAATACAAGTAATCTTTAGCTTTATTTTGGCTACTCTAGAATTAGATAAAGGCCTTTAATTGCATATCAGTACAGAGCCAAGTTACCTGCTGCTTTAGCAATCTATGTTCAAAATTTCCAGTGAGCTATCCACAAATTTAGTTCTTCTCAACAGTTTGTTTTACCTGTTTTGGTAAAATATTTTATACTAAACTTTGATGTGTAGATATTGTGTATGTCTTGTATGAGACAAGAAAGCAGGAGTGAGAGAGAGGTCTCCTCATAAAGAGTCTGTGCTTCCCAAAGCCAACAAGACTAAGAAAAGTAGGCAAGAAAAAGACAGGAGCAACACAAGGATGATGGGTTGTCTGGACTCCAGAGAGAGAGAGAGAGAGAGAGAGAGAGAGAGAGAGAGCATGAGAAGTATTAACCATTCACAACATAGATGGTACTATCCTATTTGGCTAAAGCAAGAATAGACACCAACATGGGCGAGTAAGATAGGTTGTCACATCTCATGGTGGACAAATGAACAACCATTTGATATCACATGCCATCATATTCATTATACATATATCCTTGGTAAAGGCCTTGAAACATGTTTGCTAAAGATTTCATAACCAATCATTTCAACCCTAGCGTGCAGCATCCATGAACTCAGGTCAGCTTATGGTTTGTTAGCTTAAGGCAGTTGGTTGTCATGCTTCCATATCCATCCATACTTCACCTACACCCTAGAATTTATAATGTAAGCCTCGTATATAGCCATATGAATCCAAGTGAGAAAAGAACTAAAGCTACATTGCTTCTGCCTGGATGGTGTCCTGTCCTCCAACAAGTCCTAATAAAAGAGTGACAATATACTCCAGTGCTATTAGCCCAGCCACTAACTGTTCATTAAGGAGTGTCAAAGATAAGATCATGTAACTGTATATGTATTTAAAGTGTTTGCCAGCATTTTCCTTCTTCTTCTTCTTTTTTATCTTTTGCTTCATGAAACCCAAGTGTGGTCACCAATGAAGGTAAAAATTTAAACCCAAAAAAAGACATTACTAATAGAACTAACAAAGATTATAAGTATCACCCAAATTACCAACTACTTCAGTCTTAAAACATTAGTTACGTCTGCATTACGTTCAAGTTTCATTATAATTAATAAATGATTTGATATAAAAAATATAAATGTATAGTTTAAGGAACATATGAACTCTTGTCTGACTCGCGCATAACTCTTGGATCCCGATGTATGGAAAACAGACAGAGATGCTCGTGCAGCTTACCAATATTAGAATATGTCTGCAAAATCAAATAAATATATTTATTATATTTTAAAAAATTAAATATTTTAATAAAGTATCTTAAAAGATTAAATAACAAGATACCTGCCCCTCTCGGAGAACCAGTAATGAACCAACTCCATCCACCGATGAGGGGATACATCAGGAGGACAAGTACCAACTATCTGCTCCTCGGTCATACTCGGCAACTTGTACTTCATCTTCAAATATGCCTTATATTATTTTCATTTTCGGTTAAGAGACTTCAGTACAAAATCATGAGTGGATGAAGGTAGTACAAACTTGGACTGCAAAACAGTTTAATTGTTAAGTCTAATAATTGACTTAATTAAAATAAAACAAGCTATTTGTAAATTGAAAAAATATAAAACAAAGCATAGTATAACAAGTATACAAAATAAGAAATGTTTAGATTCAAATTTTTACCTGCACAACTCGTAGAATCTCAACTTTATACGTTGGAAGCATGTCATTCCATTTTGTATAACTTAGTGGACAAAGCTGATGCCTCCGTGCAACTGACCCTAAAAAGGAACTCAATAAGCTAGCGGCCTTTTTAATTGGCTGCCCCAGCTGATTGCACTCAACCACTATCTGCTCACCCTTGCGCATCTACTAACTATCGTGGGTCCGTGTCTACGTGTAACCCTCCCAGATTCGTCTGCATAAAAATAGATATGCATGCGTAAACTATAGTAAAAAGCGTAAAGATATTTTATCAAACTAAATAAAAAAATAAATTACCCTGAATGTATAGCTCATCATCTCCTGCACCGACAGTAGGATCATGATGCCCAGAGGATGATGGACCTGTTGTAGACTGTTGTGCCGAAGGATTGAACGCAACTTCCAGTACTAAAGAAGGACTAGCATGAACTTGCTGTGATGAAGCAAAAGTGCCAGCCTCTGTCTGTGAGCGTGGCATAATGTCATCTATCATTTACATCAGAATAAGAGTTAGTGAAAATAAATATTAAATTAATTAAATAATTACTAGAAAATCCACTATAGTGCAAAATTTAATACCAACAATAAGAATCAAGCATTATCATTTCCTTCAAATTCTGTCCTAACCAAGGATACCGTGGCATGTACATCATCAACCGGTACAAAATTGAATGTCATTGAATACATATAAGTGTCATCATTTTCATCATCTTCCAGCTGCTTTCCCATATCATATAAGTCTCTCGATTTTATTTTAATAATAGTAGCCCAATCTTTATCTTTTGCATCTTGTACAAAAAATACTTGACAAGTTTGAGAAGAAAAAATGAATGGATCATCCTTCAATAAGGCACCAGTATGTATCAACCCTGTAAAATTTACAAGTGTAAATCCATTTGCATCCTTTTTCAAACCCCTTGATGAGTTTATATCTACCCAATCACATCTAAATAATATGACTTTAAAGATTCTGTAGTAATCTAACTCATAAATATCTTTTAGTGCACCGTAATAAGTTTTTCCATCTGCTTCTACCATAACACCGCTATTCTATGTTTTTCTAAATTTCTCATGATCTTTAGTATGAAATTTAAAACCATTGATTATGAAACCATTATATCTATTGACAACTTTGTTAGGTCCTCAAGCCAGGGCTATTAATTTAGCTGAAAAATTTCTCTCCATCATCATTGATACCTAGAAAATAAAAAGGAATGTTAACAGGTTATTTGATGCTAAATCTATCCATATATTCTCTAAGTATATGTCAAACATGTTTTCAAAGCCATGTAGGAAATAACTCGACTAACCATCATTGGTCAATCCTTGGATTAGGTCGAGTGCCAAGATTAGCTTGTCGTTGAGACATTAAAAATTTGCTGCATAAAATTTACTTTGTTCATTTAGAACAAAAAATAAAATATGATATTTAAACATGAAATGCAATAAATCATACTGACCTACGATAGTCAGATATTATTTTACTATGGAGTAACACATAACGATGTGCTTGTGCCATTGATTTATGATCCAATACAATAGTTTCAGTTTTTCCCAAGACTCTACCTGCAGTTGAAAACTTATACAATTCTGCGTTATGTATGAAATCACTATATCATTGAGGTCTATTAAATGGTGTCTCTACACCTTGAAGATATCTTGAACAAAATGTCAAACACTCTTCAGCAATATATCCTTCTGCAATCGAACCCTCTGGATAGACTCTATTTCGTACATAATCTTTCAATCGCATAAGGTACCTACAATATAAATTAATTTTTAAACATAGCATAATTATGATGCTACTTTTATTAAAAATTATAGTGTATCGGTCAATAGAATACATCAGCCTCTATAGCGTACCTCTCAATAGGATACATCCATCTATAATGCATCGGTCCACCAAGCTTGACTTCCGAAGCTAAGTGAATGAGTAAATGTATCATAATAGTAAAAAATCAAGGAGGAAAAATCTTTTCAATCTGACAAAGTGTAATAGTAACATTAGACTCCAACTGATCAAGCTCTCCAGGATCAATAACTTTTGAACATAATTCCTTAAAGAATGATGATAACCAAATTTTAACTGCAATAACTTGTTTAGGCACTGATGATCTTGAAGCTATTGGCAAGATATCTTGCATCAATATGTGACCATCATGACTTTTGATGCTACTTTTATTAAAAATTATGATGCTACTTTTATTAAAAATTATAGTGTATCGGTCAATAGAATACATCAGCCTCTATAGCGTACCTCTCAATAGGATACATCCATCTATAATGTATCGGTCCACCAAGCTTGACTTCCGAAGCTAAGTGAATGAGTAAATGTATCATAATAGTAAAAAATCAAGGAGGAAAAATCTTTTCCATCTGACAAAGTGTAATAGTAACATTAGACTCCAACTGATCAAGCTCTCCAGGATCAATAACTTTTGAACATAATTCCTTAAAGAATGATGATAACCAAATTATAACTGCAATAACTTGTTTAGGCACTGATGATCTTGAAGCTATTGGCAAGATATCTTGCATCAATATGTGACCATCATGACTTTTGAGATTAGAAATTTTCATATCTTTAAGATGCACACACCTTGAAATGTTTGATGCATATCCATCAGGTACTTTAATATTTTTTAATACTATAAAAAAATAATTTTTTTCTTGAGGGGACATTGTATAAGATGCAGGAGGCAAATAAGTTCTATTATTAGCAAGCATAATGGGATGAAGCTCCAGTCGGATACCCAATTCTTTTAAATCCAATCATGCCTTCATGTTATCTTTGGTCTTTCCATCAAGATTCAACAATGTTCCAAGTAGATTATCACAAACATTCTTCTTTATGTGCATGATGTTGACCCAATTATTGATTTTGATGATTAATAAAAAGATATGAGTATATTCATTTTATTACTAATAGATTTAACAAGTGTTTCAGGGCTTAAAAAGATTTGATCAATCAAAAAGGATAAATAAATACGTTTTTGAATCAATTACCAGAAGTATGTTTCAAAATTTAGAGCCTGGAGTCGACACCTAGAAGGTCTGGAGCCGATCCCATGGTGGATCAGATGCTTTTCTGATTTTTGGCACGGTCAGGAGTCGACACTCAGAGTTTCGGAGCCGACACCTAGATTTCAGGAGCCGACACTTACAGTCTCTGGAGCCGACTCCAATACGAGAATAGAAAGCATATTTTTGGACTACTCTGGAGCCGACACTTATAGTTTTCTGGAGCCGACTCCCGAATGCGACGAGCTGACACTTACCTTTTTCGGAGCCGACTCCTCAATGAACTTTTACTTTCTATTTTTAGATACTCGACTTGGAGCCGACACCTGAAAAGTTGGAGATGACTCCAACCTATCAGGAATGGATTTTCAAAATGTCAGAACGGCCTCCAATGGTAACATTTTCTCACCTAATCTCTAACGGCTACTTTTCTGGTGTGTAGGAGGAATCCCAAGGACAGAAATAATGGCTAGTTTTTCACCTAATCTTGGATAAAAGAAAAATCTATAAAAGGGAGTCCGTCCGTTTGGAAAAAAAAAAAAAAAAACGAAGACGAAAAATAGAGAGAAAACAAATTGAAAAAATCCGAGAAGTCTTGAGCAAGAAATCAAGAGGAAAGAGTTAAAGTTCAAATCCATCAACTCCAGAAAGCTCAAAGAGAAATCCAAGGCATTCAAGTTCAAAATCGAAGGATTTTCCAAAAGAAGAAAAAGAGAGCCAAAAGCCCTGTTTTTCCAACTTCTCATCTGCAATCTTTGTGAAGAATTCGAGCTGAGGCCTGATTCAACATCTCAAAGGAGAAGAGGAAAAGAAGAAAAGAAGAAAAGCTCAAATCAACCATGCTTCAAACAAGCTTTTCTAACCTTGTTTATTTATATTGAATATTTTCTCATTTGAGGAGCTATTTATAATTGTAAACTCTATTCTCATTTGTTTTTGCTAGTTCAATCAGGGGGATTGAATTAGTGGAGGTAGTATACCTCGGGTCAAGCTAGATTAGCTTGGGTTTTGGGTTTTGTGCTGGTGAGCCCAAAAAACCAGCTGGGTTCGTTGTGATCCCGTGGAAAACAACAAGTTTTGAGTTGTGAGCTTATAAAACAACTCGGCTGTAATCTAGTAGATTATAGTGTGGACCCAAGTAGTACTTGGGAGTGGATGTAGGTGTTGGATATACCGAACCACTATAAAATCCTTGTGTTTGTCATGTTTTGATTCTCTCTCTCTCTATCTCTTTGTTTGTGGTTAATATTTATCCTGCACTTAATCTTGTGTATTCCAAAGCCAATCATTTTAAAAGGTTAAATTTTTTAAGAACCCAATTCACCCCCCCCTCTTGGGTTGCCATCTGGGCCAACAATTGGTATCAGAGCAAGTGCTCATTTGAATTTGGTCTAACGATCAAGAGCTAAAGATCCAAATGGCAGCTCAAGCTAGCTCATCTTATTTAGAAGGTCAATCCACTAATCGACCTCCTTTATTTAATGAAACTAATTATAGTTATTGGAAAGCTAGGATGAAGATTTTTATTCAAGCACTTGACTATGACTTATGGGGAATCATAGTTAATGGTCCACACACACCCACAATTAGAGTAGACAACATGGTGATTCCTAAATCAGAAACGGAATGGGATGGACATGATAAGAAGTTGGCTCAGCTCAATGCTAAAGCCATGAATGTTTTGTATTGTTCATTGGATGCAAATGAATTTAATCAAATTTCTACATGTATTTATGCAAAAGAAATTTGGGATAGATTAGAAGTTACCCATGAGGGTACTAATCAAGTAAAATAATCAAAAATTAATATTTTGGTGCATAAATATGAACTATTTAGCATGGAACAAACTGAAACAATTACATGCATGTACACAAGATTCACTGTTATTGTTAATGGCTTGAAAAGTCTTGGTAAGACTTATACTAATTCTGAACTTGTGCGTAAAATTCTTAGGTCACTTCCAAGATCATGGAAAGCGAAGGTGACTGCAATTCAAGAAGCCAAGGATTTAAATGTTTTACCTTTGGAGGAGCTACTTGGATCCTTAATGACTCATGAGCTGACTATGAAACAACATCAAGAGAAGGAAGTCAAGAAGAAGAAAACTATTGCCCTCAAGGCTGCAGAAAGTGAGGAAAGCTGCAATGATGATGATGAGGAGACTGCACTCCTTGAAAAGAAATTCAAAAGGTTCATGCAAAGAAGGAGACCCTTCCACAAGAAAAAGTATGGAACAAAAATGGAAGGAGAAAAAGAGAAAGAGAAGGACAAAGAAAAAGAAAAAGAGCCCTTAATATATTATGAGTGCAAGAAACCGGAGCATTTCAGATATGATTGTCCTCAATTGAAGAAAGTCTACAAGAAGAAGAAGAAGGCTTATGTTGCAACATGGAGTGATAGTGAAGAATCCTCTTCGAGGAGGAACAAAAGGAAGTTACCAATTTGCTTTATGGCAAACGATGACATTGAGGTAAGTTCTGAAATACCTTATGATGATTTCACTTTTAAAGAATTATATGATGCATTTAATGAGTTAGTAAGAGATTTTAAGGTTCTGAAAAAGAAAAATAAATCATTAAAAAAATAATCTA
Source organism: Calamus simplicifolius (assembly GCA_900491605.1). NCBI lineage: Eukaryota > Viridiplantae > Streptophyta > Magnoliopsida > Arecales > Arecaceae > Calamus > Calamus simplicifolius. Next base: position 804,042 of record UESW01004004.1, read on the forward strand.
AATCTTGTCAACGAAAAAGATAATCTTACTCATGAAGTTAAAAAATTGAAATCAGAAAATGAAGCTTTGATTGAAGAAAAAGGATCAATTTTCAATAAAAATGATAGATTAAAGAAGGAAGTTGATAAATATAAAAATATAGTTGATAAATTTACATATAGTTCTGAAAAACTTAATTTATTATTGAGCAATCAAAGAGCTATATTTGATAAGGCTGGATTAGGTTATAGGCCTAACATAAAACAAAAGTATGTCAAAAACTTCTTTAGAAAAGAACAAGATAAAAATGAAGTTTTATGTCATTATTGTAACAAAAAGGGACACAAAGCCTTTGAATGTAATTTTAAGAAAATTAACAAGAATTTAAGTAGTAAAGGAAGGAAAATATGGGTTCCAAAAGGAACAATCTAAATTGCTACTAACCATGAAGGACCCAAGAAGGCTTGGGTACCTAAATATAAGACTTGATCATTTTTGCAGAAGTTTCTTACGGCCAAAATATCAAAGCGAAAGTGGTATCTCGATAATGGCTGCTCAAGACACATGATGGGTGACAAGGATCAATTCATCACCCTTGAAAGCAAAAAGGAAGGAGTTGTTATGTTTGGTGACAATGGCAAAGGCCAGATCATGGGATTTGGTAAAATTCAAATAACTCCCTCCACATTTATTGAAAATGTCTTATATGTTAATGGTTTAAAGCATAATCTAATTAGTATTAGCCAATTGTGTGATAAAGGTTTTAAAGTATCATTTGAAGCTTCTATTTGCACTGTTTCTAATCCCATTGATAATAGCATTATATTTATTAGAAATAGAAATGGCAATGTGTACTGGATTGATTTAGACAATTTGTCCACTAGTAATCATTGCTTAATTGCTAATAATGCTAATATGAATGAGATTGGATGGCTGTGGCATCATAGATTAGGTCATGCAAGCATGCACCTAATTTCAAAATTAATCAGAATGGATTTAGTAAAAGGCCTTCCACAACTAGATTTTGAAAATAACAAAATCTGTGATGCATGTCAATTTGGAAAACAAACTAGAAACTCTTTCAAAACTAAAAACATTGTTTCCACTTCTAGGCCACTTGAACTACTTCACATGGATCTCTTTGGACCTACTAGAACCACTAGTCTAGGAGGAAAGAAATATGGTCTTGTGATTGTAGATGATTATTCTATATACACTTGGGTATTGTTTTTAGCTCATAAAGATGAGACCTTTCCAATGTTTTTGAAATTCTTCAAGAAGGTCACAAATGAGAAAAACAACACCATAGTGTCTCTTAGAAGTGATCATGGCACTGAATTCGAAAATTATTTATTCAAAAACTTTTGTATTGAAAATGGTATCCATCATAATTTCTCTGCACCTAGGACACCACAACAAAATGGAGTTGTAGAAAGAAAAAATAGAACCTTAGAAGACATGGCCCGTACCATGCTATGTGAAAGCAACCTACCAAAGTACTTCTGGGCGGAAGCTATAAACACTGCATGTTACATTCTTAATAGAGCTTTAATTAGGCCAATCCTTAAGAAAACTCCTTATGAACTATGGAACAATAAAAACCAAATATCAGTTATTTTCATGCATTTAGTTGTAAATGTTTCATTCATAATAATGGTAAAGATAATCTAGGAAAATTTGATGCAAAATCAGATAAAGGCATATTCTTAGGATATTCAACATTTAGCAAAGCCTACAGAGTGTTTAATAAGAGAAACTTAATTGTAGAAGAATCTATTCATGTAGTTTTTGATGAATCTTTAGCATCGAGTTCAGGAAAGATTGATGATGAGGAAGATACAAACATATTAGAAAGGGATATTGAAAAATTGAATATAGATGTATCTTCAGATCATGAACAAGGAGCTAAAGATGATGATTCTCCTAGTGTTGATGTTGTTGATGCAAATCATAATGATGTAGATCTTCCTAGAGATTGGAGATATGCCTATGGTCATCCAAAAGAATTAATTATAGGTGATCCATCTCAAGGAGTAAGAGCTAGATCATCAATGAGAAACATCAATAATCATCTTACATTTGTATCTCAAATTGAACCTAAAACCATTGAAGAGGCTGAAAAAGATAATAATTGGTTATTAGCTATGCAAGAGGAATTAAATAAATTTACTAGGAATAATGTCTGGTCCTTAGTTGATAGACCTAAAGATCATTCAGTCATAGGATCAAAATGGGTATTTAAAAATAAATTAGATGAAAATGGCATAGTAATTAGAAATAAAGCTAGATTAGTCGCAAAAGGATATAATCAAGAAGAAGGAATTGATTTTGATGAAACTTTTGCACATGTAGCTAGATTAGAAGCAATTAGATTACTACTCGCATTTGCATGTCATATGCATATCAACTTATTTCAAATGGATGTTAAAAGTGTATTTTTAAATCAATTTATAAATGAGGAAGTTTTTTGTTGAACAACCACCTGGTTTTGAAGATCATGAATTTTCAAATCATGTTTTTAAATTGCACAAAGCACTATATGGTTTAAAGCAAGCTCCTAGAGCTTGGTATAATAGATTAAGCAAATTTCTGATTGAAAATGATTTCACTAGGGAAAATGTAGACAAAACCTTATTTTTGAAAAGAAAAGACAAGGATTTATTAGTAGTACAAATATATGTTGATGATATTGTATTCGGTGCTACTAACAATCTCTTGTGTCAAGAATTTGCTAAGTCAATGCAGGGTGAATTCGAAATGAGCATGATGGGAGAACACAACTTCTTCCTAGGACTTCAAATCAAGCAAAGCAAAGAGGGGATTTTCATCAACCAAGCAAAATACACAAAGGAACTTCTTAAGAAGTTTGGAATGGAGTCAATCAAACCCCTTGGAATACCTATGAGTCCTTCATGCAAATTAGACAAAGATGAAGATGGTAAGAAAGTAGATCAAAAGTACTATAGAGGTATGATCGGATCTCTACTTTACTTAACTGCAAGTAGACCAGATATCATGTTTGCTGTTTGTCTATGTGCTAGATTTCAATCTGAACCTAAAGAATCTCACTTAATTGCTGTGAAAAGAATCTTAAGATATCTAAATGGAACTAAAAATGTAGGATTATGGTATTCTAGAGACTCAACACTAAACTTGATTGCATATTCTGACTCTGACTATGCTGGATGTAAACTAGATAGAAAAAGTACAAGTGGTGCATGCCAATTTGTTGATCCATTCATTGATTTTGATGATTAATAAAGGAATTGAGTATATTTATTTGATTACTAATAGATTTTATAAGTGTTTCAGGACTTAAATTTATTTGATCAATTTAAAGGAATTAAGAAATGAATTTTGAATCAAATACAAATCAGAGATTTCAAAGTTTCAGAGCTTGGAGTCGACACCTAGAAAGTCTGGAGCCGACCCCATGGCCAATTCAATTTTAATCTGATTTTTGATACAACCTGGAGCTGACACCTAGAGTTTCGAAGCCGACACCTAAAGTTTCGGAGTTGACACTTACAGTGTCTGGAGCCGACTCCGATGCGGGGATAGAACGTTGATTTTTTGAGCATCCTGGAGCCGACACCTACAGTATTCGGGAGCCGACACCTGACGACGGTGAGCCGACACTTACTTTTGCGGAGCCGACTCCATGACGAACTCAGATTTTACTATTTATGGAAAATGATTCGGAGCCGATACCTGAAAAGCTGGAGCCGCCTCCAACCCACCTGGACAAAAAAATCAAAAATGCCAGATAAGCTCTAACGGTAATATTTTTGATTTCTGACATCTAACGGCTATTTTTTATGAATGGAAAATCCTTTCAGGTACACTCCAACGGCTAGATTTCCACCCAAAAATGAATCAAAGAAAATCTATAAAAAGGGGGAAAAACAACCGTTTGAAATACATAGAAAGAGAGAAATGGATAGACAAAGATCAAAAATCAAAATCTGAGAAGTCTTGAGCCTTACATCCAAGAGAGGAGCTTTCAAATTCAAAACCTTCCACTCCACAAAGCTCAAAGAAGAATCCAAGCCGTTCAAATAGTGAAAAATTGAAGGATTCTCAACTAGAAGAAAGAGACCAACTTTTCAATCTTCTCAACTGCATCTACTGTGAGGAATCGAAGCTGAGGCTTGATTCAACCCAGCAAGGAGAAGAGGAAAAGAAGAAAAGAAGAAAAGCTCAAAGCCAAACAACTTCAAACCAGGCTTTTCTAAGCCTATTTACTTTTCTTTGAATATTTGCTCATTAAGGAGCTGTGAAAATTTGTAAAACATTCTTATACTTGTTTGTGCCTAGTTCAATCAAAGGGGATTGAACTAGTGGAGGTTGTTAACCTCGGGTCAAGCTAGTTTAGTTTGAGTTTGGGTTGTGTGCTGGTGAGCCTGAAAAACTGGCTGGGTTCGTTGTGATCCCGGATAAAACAACAAGTTTGAGTTGTGAACTTGTAAAACAACTCGGCTGTAATCGAGGAGATTATAGTATGGTCCCAAGTAGGATCTTGGGAGTGGACGTAGGTGTTGGATACACCGAACCACTATAAAATCTTTGTGTTTGCCGTACTTCCCTTGTCTCTATCTCTATCTCTATTTTATTCATTGTACTTTATATTTACATTGCATTTATTTTCATTCATCTTAAGCAAACGAATTTTCAAGAGGCTAAATTTTTAAAGAACCCAATTCACCCCCCGTCCCCTCTTGGGTTGTCATCTGGGCCAACAATTGGTATCAGAGCAAGTGCTCATTAGATTTTGATCACACGATCAAGAGCTAAAGATCCAAATGGCAACTCATGTTGGATCATTTGCCGAAGGTCATTCTACAAATAGACCTCCCTTGTTTAATGGTTCCAACTATTCTTATTGGAAAGCAAGAATGAGGATATTCATTCAAGCTTCTGATTATGAATTGTGGGGTGTTATAACTAATGGACCTAGTATACCCACACACGTTGTTGATGACACTATTGTTCCTAAGCCCGAAAGGGATTGGAATGATAATGATAGGAAAATAGCACAGCTCAATGCTAAGGCGATGAATGTCTTATATTGCTCTTTAGATGCTAATGAATTTAATAGAATCTCCACTTGTAATTCCGCAAAGGAGATTTGGGATAGATTAGAGGTTACCCATGAGGGTACTAACCAAGTAAAAGAATCCAAAATAAACATTTTTGTTCATGAATATGAGTTATTTTGTATGGAACAAACTAAAAATATAGCCAGCATGTATACTAGATTTACTGATATTGTAAATGGGTTGAAAAGTTTAGGCAAAACATATTCTAACTCTGAACTTATCCGTAAAATTCTCAGGTCACTTCCAAGAACGTGGGAAGTGAAGGTGATAGCAATCTAAGAAGCAAAGGACCTCAACACCTTACCGTTAGAGGAGCTTCTAGGATCCCTAATGACCCATGAATTGACCATGAAGCAGCACATAGAAGAAGATGTGAAAAAGAAAAAGACCATAGCTCTTAAGGCTGCTGAAAATGAGGAGAGCTACAATGATAGTGAAGAAGATGATGATGAGACAGCTCTTCTAGCAAGAAAGTTTAAAAAATTCATGAGAAGAAAGAGACCCTTCCACAAGAAGAAATTTGGAACTAAGATAGAAGGAGAGAAAGAAAAAGACAAGGATAAGGATAAAGAGAAAGACCCCTTGATTTGCTATGAATGTAAGAAACTGGGGCATTACAGATATGATTGTCCTCAACTAAAAAGACTTTCAAGAAGAAAAAGAAAGCCTATGTTGCAACTTGGAGCGACAGCGATGAATCCTCATCGGAGGAAGAACAAAAGGAGGTTGCTAACATTTGCTTTATGGCAAACGAAGAGGATGAGGTAAGTTCTGAAAATCCTTGCGATGAATTTGCTTTTGATGAATTATTTGATGCTTTTAATGAACTTGTTGGTGATTTTAAAATTTTGAAAAAGAAATATAAGTTTTTAAAAAATGAAAATTTGACTTTGATTGAAGAAAAAGAAATCTTAATAATGAAACTAAAGTGCTGAAATCTGAAAAAGGCAATTTGACTAGAGAAAAAGAATCAATTTCCAATGAAAATGATAAACTAAAGAAGGAAGTTGATAAATATAAAAGTATTATTGATAAATTCACTTATAGTTCAGAAAAACTTAATTTATTGTTAAGTAATCAAAGAGCTATATATGATAAGGCTGGTTTAGGATATAGACCTAATTTGAAACAAAAATTTGTCAAAAACTTTTTTAGAAATGAACAAAACAATGATAATGTTACATGTCATTACTGTAACAAGAAGGGACAAAGTTTTTGAATGCAATTTTAAGAAAATAGATAAGAAGATAAATAGTAAAGGAAAGAAAATTTGGGTTCCTAAAGGAACAATTGTTTATGCTACTAACCATGAAGGACCCAAGAAAGCTTGGGTACCTAAATATAAGACTTAATTATTTTTGCAGGAGTGTCTTGCGGCCAAAAGATCAAAGAGAAAGTGGTATCTTGATAGCGGCTGCTCAAGGCACATGACGGGTGACAAGGATCAATTCATCACCCTTGAAAGCAAAAGAGGAGGAGTAGTTACATTTGGTGACAATGGCAAAGGCCAAATCTTGGGGTTTGGTAACATTCAAATAACTCCCTCCACATATATTGAAAATGTCTTATATGTTAATGGTTTGAAACATAATTTAATTAGCATTAGTCAATTATGTGATAAAGGTTTTAAAGTATCATTTGAATCTTCTATATGCACAGTTTCTAATCCCATTGATAATAGCATTGTTTTTATTGGAAATAGAAATGGCAATGTATACCTGATTGATTTAGATAATTTGTCTACTAGTAATCATTGCTTAGTTGCTAATAATGCTAATATAAATGAGATTGGTTGGTTGTGGCATCGAAGATTAGGTCATGCAAGCACACACCTTATTTCAAAACTAATTAGAATGGATTTAGTAAAAGGACTTCCACAATTAGATTTTGAAAATAATAAAATTTGTGATGCATGTCAATTTGGAAAACAAACTAGAAATTCTTTCAAAACTAAAAATATTGTTTCCACTTCTAGGCCACTTGAACTACTTCACATGGATCTTTTTGGACCTACTAGAACCACAAGTCTAGGAGGAAAGAAATATGGTCTTGTGATTGTAGATGATTACTCTAGATACACTTGGGTATTTTTTAGCTCATAAGGATGAGACTTTCCATATTTTTGAAATTCTTCAAGAAGGTCACAAATGAGAAAAACAACACCATAGTGTCTCTAAGAAGTGATCATGGCACAGAATTTGAAAATCATTTATTTGAAAATTTTTGCATAGAAAATGGCATCCATCATAATTTTTTGCACCTAGAACACCGCAACAAAATGGAGTAGTTGAAAGAAAAATAGAACCCTAGAAGACATGGCCCGTACCATGCTATGTGAAAGCAACTTACCAAAATACTTTTGGGCAGAAGCTATAAACACGGCATGTTACATCCTTAATAGAGCTTTAATTAGGCCAATCATTAAGAAAACACCTTATGAACTATGGAATAATAGAAAACCAAACATAAGTTATTTTCATGCATTTGGTTGTAAATGTTTCATTCATAATAATGGCAAAGATAACCTAGGAAAATTTGATGCAAAATCTGATGAAGGCATATTCTTAGGATATTCAACATCTAGTAAAGCTTATAGAGTATTTAACAAGAGAAACTTAATTGTAGAAGAATCTATTCATGTAATTTTTGATGAATCTTTAGCATCAAGTTCTAAAAAGATTGATGATGAGGAAGATACAAACATTCTAGAAAGAGACATTGAAAAATTAAATATAGATGTATCTTCAGATCATGAACAAGAAGCTAAAGATAATGATTCTCCTAGTGTTGATGTTGTTGATGGAAATCATAATGATATAGATCTACCTAGAGATTGGAGATATGCCTATGGTCATCCAAGAGAATTAATTATAGGTGATCCATCTCAAGGAGTAAGAACTAGATCATCAATGAGAAACATCAATAATCATCTTGCATTTGTATCTCAAATTGAACCAAAAACTATTGAAGAAGCTGAAAAAGATAATAATGGATGTTAGCCATGCAAGAAGAATTAAATCAATTTACTAGAAATAATGTTTGGACATTAGTGGATAGACCTAAAGATCATTCTGTTATAGGATCAAAATGGGTATTTAGAAATAAATTAGACGAAAATGGCATAGTAATTAGAAACAAAGCTAGATTAGTTGCAAAAGGATATAATCAAGAAGAAGGAATTGATTTTGATGAAACTTTTGCACCTGTAGCTAGACTTGAAGCAATTAGATTATTACTTGCATTTGCATGTCATATGCATATCAATTTATTTCAAATGGATGTTAAAAGTGCATTTTTAAATGGATTTATAAATGAAGAAGTTTTTGTTGAACAACCACCGGGTTTGAAGATCATGAATTTCCAAATCATGTTTTTAAATTACACAAAGCACTATATGGTTTGAAACAAGCACCTAGAGCTTGGTATGAAAGATTAAGTAAATTTTGATTGAAAATGATTTTGTAAGAGGAAATGTTGATAAAACACTATTTTTGAAAACAAAAGACAAAGATTTATTAGTAGTACAAATATATGTTGATGATATTATTTTCGGTGCTACTAACAATTTGTTATGTCAAGAATTTGCTAAGTTAATGCAGGGTGAGTTTGAAATGAGCATGATGGGAGAACTCAACTTCTTCCTAGGACTTCAAATCAAACAAAGCAAAGATAAAATCTTCATCAATCAAGCCAAATACACAAAAGAACTGCTCAAGAAATTTGGAATGGAGTCAATCAAACCACTTGGAACACCTATGAGTCCTTCATGCAAATTGGACAAAGATGAAGATGGTAAGAAAGTAGATCAAAAACATTACAGAGGTATGATTGGATCTCTTCTTTACTTAACTGCTAGTAGACCAGATATTATGTTTGCAGTATGTTTATGTGCTAGATTTCAATCTGAACCTAAAGAATCTCACTTAATTGCTGTAAAAAGAATTTTAAGATATTTAAGTGGAACTAAAAATGTAGGTTTATGGTATTCTAGAGACTCAACATTAAATTTAATTGCATATTCTGATTCTGACTATGCTGGATGTAAATTAGATAGAAAAAGCACAAGTGGTGCATGTCAATTCTTAGGATGTAACTTAATCTCTTGGTTTAGCAAAAAGCAAAATTCGGTTGCATTATCTACTGCTGAAGCAGAATATGTTGCAGCTGGAAGTTGCTGTGCTCAAATCCTTTGGATTAAGAGACAACTTGAAGATTATGGCATAACACTTGATAAAACACCAATTAGATGTGATAACACAGTGCAATAAATCTAACTAAAAATCCAATTCAACATTCAAGAACAAAACACATTGAAATTAGATATCATTTCATAAGAGAACATGTAGCTAATAATGAAATTTGTCTTGAATATGTTAATACTGAGGAACAATTAGCTGACATATTTACAAAACCTTTGAGTGAAGAGAGATTTTGTTATCTTAGAGGTGAATTAGGAATATGTGACCCTTTGGATTGATTTTGATACATTAAGGAATGAGAATCTAAATTTCTATCAATTTCTTGATATTCCCTTCACTATTTTAAGGACAAATTATCTAGTCATTTGAGCTATTTGATCCTTAATACTCCAAAATTTTATCAAAATTTTATAAAATTTATTTTGATGAGTTTCAGTCATTTGAATTTCATATATTTTTGCTAAAACTGTCTTTGGAGTCGACACCTCAGAATGAGGAGTCGACACCTCTGACTGTGTCGCTCTCGGTCCCTGACCTTGGAGCCGACACCTATGAATTCGGAGCCGACTCCAGTTCGAGCGCTGACTGTGTTAGCGATTTGGAGTCGACACCCGACTTTGCGGGAGTCGACACCTGGGAATCAAAAGTTGATTTATTAGGGCAGAGTCGACACCTCGTCACTTCATCACTTTCTCAAATCCTAACCAAACTCTTCCAAAATTTTTCCAAAACTTCCCATCTCTAATTCCATCCAAATCAAACCTTTCAAAGATCAAATGGCACCCAAAAGGAGAGAATCAGTGGTTGGAGCCGGTAACTACGGGAAAGCGGTCCGCACGTCGTCCCGTTCGTGAGCCGACTCCAAGCAGCGATTTGTCCACATATTCTGACAACCCCAACACATCTTCCACAAAGGTAGATACCCTAGCTGATAGAGTCATCACAATGGGGAGAAAAATCGATTTTGACCTATTTGAATCCGAAGGTTTTTCAATCGGGAGACAATTGAAGGAAATGGGCTGGGATAAGCTGTGTTCTCTTGATGTTCCTACCTATCCAGCTCTAGTAAAAGAATTCTATTTCAATTTGGCTAGAGGGGATGGAGGTTTAGTAAGCAATGTTAAAGGGAAAAGGATTCATCTCACCTTTCAAAAGCTCGAAAACCTCCTCAGCATCCCGATCACTGGTTTAGCTGCTGACATGCATAGTGATAGGTCAGCAGCCCTTTCAAGGATGTTAGGAATGTAACAGAGTTTGAAGAAGTTAGAGCCAATCAACTACCCCTAGAATTGAGATTATTACACAATATATGCAGTAGAATCTTGTTTCCAAAAACTGGTCGGTTTGAGTATGTCTCAGAGCGAGACATTGTGATTATGGACAGTGTTCTAACTGGGCAGCCGATCAATCTGGCAGCATGATGATTTTTTATATGGCAGAAGCTGGAGGGAAAAGAAGATCATCCCTACCGTATGGAATGGTACTAACTATGGTATTCAAGAGCCAAGGGGTTATAATTCAAGAGAATGAACTTTCCAAGAACCTAAGGCACACAGATTACTATAGCTTAGCTACATTGCATCGGATGGGTTTTGTTAAGGTGAATGGAATGGGATAGGAAAGGACACCCAGATGAAAGAGCCCCTATGCCGAGAGTTTCTGAGCCTTGCGAGGCTGGACCATCATTTAGGGTTCCTTCTCCACAGCCTAGGAGTCCCATTTCTGCTCCTGTTCCTGCTCCTGCACCTGCACAAGTTTATGATCAACCATCCACTTCTTCGACTGGATTCTCAGACTTCAAATGGAGCAATTAAAAAGTTTGTTTGCAGCTCAGAAGGATGAGTTTGACAGTAAATTTATGAATTTAAAAGAATCACTTTACTCCCTTGATGATCGGATTGCAAAGATTGAATCAACTCTCAACTCCTCCGCAGAATCTTTAAGTGGTGATTTGAAGAACATCTTTGAAGAGCTTAAAGAGATTTGTGGAGATGGTAAAACTTATTCAAAGTGCAACGCCGAACTTCAAGACAAAATCACAACAGCTTGCACATTTGTGGATGAGAGACTAAAAGATTATGTTAGACTTCAATGTGATGGAATGAAAAATATAGTAGACCATTTAACAAGAATAGTTAGAAAGAACTTTTGATGTAGTGTATGTTTAATTTTGTTGAAATGTTGTTTACATTTTGATGTAATGAAGTTAATGTAATGAAGTTTAAAGAGGGAGAGAATTATGTAATACTTGACAATATGTTGATGTAGTGAAGCTTATGTTAATGAATGAAAAGTTTTTTATGTAATATTTGACTTTTGTTAAAATGAAATTATCCTTTGATTATCTTTTGATGCAGTAAAATTCTTTATCTTTTTGTTGATTACAAAAAAGGGGGAGAAAATTAGCATTGTATATGCATTATATGGAGAGAATTATATGGAAAGAATTATAGTTGTTATATGCATTAAAGGGGAGAATGTTAATTGATTAATATGATATTGAGTTATTGATATGGATTAATAATCAAATAGAATTGTCTATGCACAAAGAAATCTTAAGTACCAAATGTGTAAAGTAAGAGGAAGAATAATTTGAACTTCATAAGAGAAGCTACCTTATTCAGGGGGAGCTTACTCGTAAAGATCACTTCCTTGATATTTTCTTGATTTAAGAATTCTATGCATATACTCAATATTTTTATAATCATCAAAAAGGGGGAGATTGTTGATCCATTCATTGATTTTGATGATTAATAAAGGAATTGAGTATATTTATTTGATTACTAATAGATTTTATAAGTGTTTCAGGACTTAAATTTATTTGATCAATTTAAAGGAATTAAGAAATGAATTTTAAATCAAATACAAATCAGAGATTTCAAAGTTTCAGAGCTTGGAGTCGACACCTAGAAAGTCTGAAGCCGACCCCATGGCCAATTCAATTTTAATCTGGTTTTTGATACAACCTGGAGCCGACACCTAGAGTTTCGGAGCCGACACCTAAAGTTTCGGAGTCGACACTTACAGTGTCTGGAGCCGACTCCGATGCGGGGACAGAACGTTGATTTTTTGAGCATCCTGGAGCCGACACCTACAGTATTCGGGAGCCGACACCTAACGACGGTGAGCCGACACTTACTTTTGCAGAGCCGACTCTACGATGAACTCAGATTTTACTATTTATGGAAAAACGATTCGGAGCCGACACCTAAAAAGCTGGAGCCGACTCCAACCCACCTAGACGAAAAAATCAAAAATGCCAGATAGCTCTAACGGTAATATTTTTGATTTCTGACATCTAACGGCTATTTTTTATGAATGAAAATCCTTCCAGGTACACTCCAATGGCTAGATTTCCACCCAAAAATGAATCAAAGAAAAATCTATAAAAAGGGGGAAAAACAACCGTTTGAAATACATAGAAAGAGAGAAACAGATAGACAAAGATCAAAAATTAAAATCCGAGAAGTCTTGAGCCTTACATCCAAGAGAGGAGCTTTCAAATTCAAAACCTTCCACTCCACAAAGCTCAAAGAAGAATCCAAGCCATTCAAATAGTGAAAAATCGGAGGATTCTCAACTAGAAGAAAGAGACCAACTTTTTAATCTTCTCAACTGCATCTACTGTGAGGAATCGGAGCTGAGGCTTGATTCAACCCAGCAAGGAGAAGAGGAAAAGAAGAAAAGAAGAAAAGCTCAAAGTCAAACAACTTCAAACCAGGCTTTTCTAAACCTATTTACTTTTCTTTGAATATTTGCTCATTAAGGAGCTGTGAAAATTTGTAAAACATTCTTATACTTGTTTGTGCCTAGTTCAATCAAAGGGGATTGAACTAGTGGAGGTTGTTAACCTCGGGTCAAGCTAGTTTAGCTTGAGTTTGGGTTGTGCTGGTGAGCCCAAAAAACTGGCTGGGTTCATTGTGATCCCGGGTAAAACAACAAGTTTGAGTTGTGAACTTGTAAAATAACTCGGCTGTAATCGAGGAGATTATAGTGTGGTCCCAAGTAGGATCTTGGGAGTGGACGTAGGTGTTGGATACACCGAACCACTATAAAATCTTTATGTTTGCCGTGCTTCCCTTGTCTCTATCTCTATCTCTGTTTTATTCATTGTACTTTATATTTACATTGCATTTATTTTCATTCATCTTAAGCAAACAATTTTTCAAGAGGCTAAATTTTTAAAGAACCCAATTCACCCCCCCCCTCTTGGGTTGTCATCTGGGCCAACACAATTCTTAGGAAGTAACTTAATCTCTTGGTTTAGCAAAAAGCAAAATTCGGTTGTATTATCTACTGCTGAAGCAGAATATGTTGCAGCTGGAAGTTGTTGTGCTCAAATCCTTTGGATTAAGTGACAACTTGAAGATTATGGCATAACACTTGATAAAACTCCTATTAGATGTGATAATACAAGTGTAATAAATTTAACTAAAAATCTAATTCAACATTCAAGAACCAAACACATTGAAATTAGATATCACTTTATAAGAGAACATGTAGCCAATAATGAAATTTGTCTTGATTATGTTAATACTAAAGAATAATTAGCTGACATATTTACAAAACCTTTGAGTGAAGAGAGATTTTGTTATCTTAGAGGTGAATTAGGGATTTGTGACCCTTTGGAATGATTTTGAAACCCTTAAGGAATGACTATCTAGATCTCTATTAATTTCCTGAGATTCCTTTCATATTTTAAGAACAATTTATCTAGTCATCTATGCAATTTGATTCTTCATATTCCAAAGATTTTTTCCAAAAATTTATTGACCTTATTTTGATAAGTTTCGGATGTTTGAAACTCATTTATTTTTTCTCTGAAACTGTCAGTGGAGTCGACACCTCAATTTGAGGAGTCGACACCTCTTCTGTGTCGCTCTCGGTCCTTGACCTTGGAGCCGACACCCATATAAGTGGAGCCGACTCCAGTTCGAGCGCTAACTGTGTTAGCGACTTGGAGTCGACACCCGACTTTGCGGGAGTCGACACCTGATGGTCCCAAATTGACTTTATTAGGGCAGAGTTGATACCTTCGTTATTTCTATCATTTTCAATCCCTTTCCATACTCTCTCCAAACTCTCTCAAAACCTCCCTAAGCCAAATTCTCCTCAAATCAAACATTCCCAAGGATTTCTATGGCACATAAGCGGAGAGGATCGGTTCTTGGAGCTCCCGTAACCACTGGGAAGTGTACGGCTCGGCGTCCCATCCATGAGCCATCTCCAAGCGATGATTCTTCCTCAACTCCTTCAGATAATCCTGGTCCCTCATCTTCACAGGTAGATACTTTAGCCGGGAGAGTTATTACTATGGATAGAAAAGTAGATTTTGATTTCTTTGAGGCCGAGGGATTTTCTATTGGAAGACAAATTAAAGAGCTTGGCTGGGACAAGGTCTGTTCGTTGGATGTTCCCACTTATCCGGCCCTAGTTAAGGAATTCTATTTCAATTTATCAAGGGGAGATGGTGGGATTATCAGTTCTGTTAAAGGGAAGAGAGTTCACCTTACCTTTCAGAGTTTAGGACATCTTCTGAGCATCCCTGTCACTGGATTAGTTGCTGACATTCATAGTGAGAGGTTTGATGCATTATCAAGGTTGTTAGGAAGAGAAGTATCTAAATTTGAAGAAGTTAGGGCTAATCAGTTGTCCTTGGAGCTTAGATTACTTCACAATATATGTAGTAGGATCTTATTCCCTAAGACTGGCCGATTTGAGTATATCTCGGAGCGAGACATTGTAGTTATGGACAGTGTTCTGACTGGTCAGCCTATTAACCTTGCTGGGATGATGATTTTCTACATGGCTGAGGCTGGGGGCAAAAGGAGATCTTCACTGTCCTATGGTATGATTTTGACTATGGTGTTTAGAAGTCAAGGTATTGTAATTTCTGATAATGAGCCATCAAAGAACCTTAGACACACTGATTACTATAGCTTGGCTACTGTGCACCGGATGGGCTTTGTGAAGGTTAATGGTCAATGGGAGAGGAAAGGTCATCTGGATGAGAGAGCCGCTGACATTAGGACTTCTGCACCATCTGAGGTTGGTCCATCAGCGAGGCATCCTTCACCAGAGCCTAGCAGATCTTCACCACCTCCTGCTCCTGCTCCTGCTCCAGTTCCTATACCACCACCTATGTCATCTGTCAATTTTTAGATATTCAGTTAGAGCAACTCAAGAGTTTATTTGTTGCTCAAAAAGAAGAAATGAAGACAGAGTTTGATAGCTAATTTATGAATTTGAAAGAAATCCTTTACTCTTTGGATGATCGTATTAGAATGATTTAGTCTACCCTTGGTTCCTCTGCTGAATCCTTAAAGAATGATCTCAAGAACATATTTGAAGAGCTTAAGGATATTGGTGGAGACTCAGAGACTTACTCCAAATGCAATGCTGAGCTTCAGGACAAGATTATGACTGCATGTGCATTTGTTGATAGAAGATTAAAGGAATTTGTAAGGACTCAAAGTGAAGGGATGGAGAAAATTGTAGAAGAATTGCAAAGACTTCTTAGAACTCATTTTTGATTATCTTATAATAAAGTGTCTTTGATAATTAGTCTAGTTTGATGTTGATTTATCTTGAAGCTTTAATGTAATGATGTATAGCTTGATGTTTGATATAGTAGAGTTTCATGTTGTAATTTTGACTTTTGATGTAATGAACTTATCTTATACTTAATGAATATCTTTTGATCCTTAAAAAATCTATCAATTTTGTCATTTTACTTAACCCTTCTTGATCTTTTTGGTGATTACAAAAAAGGAGGAGAGTTATGTAAGCATTTCCTAATCGTATATGCATTGAATGTAAAACAAAAAGAGGAGAGAAATATTTAGCTTTTGTATATGCATTGGATCAAGTAAGCTCAATTAAGCTTAATTTATTGGTATCTAATTAACTGCACATAAGGAGAGGCAATTAAAATTGGTATCAAACATTAAAATTTTTTGTTAAAAGGAAGAACAATTGTTAAATTGAACATCATAGGGGGAGCTACCTCATTCAGGGGGAGCTTACTTGTGAGGGACAAACATTTGAGAAAATTGGAGTGAGAATCATATTGTTTACTCATGCATATACTCAATGTTTTTATAATCATCAAAAAGGGGGAGATTGTTGACCCAATTATTGATTTTGATGATTAATAAAAAGATATGAGTATATTCATTTTATTACTAATAGATTTAACAAGGGTTTCAGGGCTTAAAAAGATTGATCAATCAAAAAGGATAAAGAAATACATTTTTGAATCAATTGCTAGAAGTATGTTTCAAAATTCAAAGCCTGGAGTCGACACCTAGAAGGTATGGAGCCGACCCCATGGCGGATCAGATGCTTTCCTGATTTTTGGCACGGTCAAGAGTCGACACTCAGAGTTTCGGAGCCGACACCTAGATTTCAGGAGCCGACACTTACAGTCTCTGGAGCCGACTCCAATACGAGAACAGAAAGCATGTTTTTGGACTACTCTGGAGCCGACACTTACAGTTTTTCGGAACCGACTCACGAATGCGACGAGCCGACACTTACCTTTTTCGGAGCCGACTCCTCAACGAACTTTTACTTTATATTTTTGGATACTCGACTTGGAGTCGACACCTGAAAAGTTGGAGCCGACCCAACCTGTCAGGAACGGATTTTCAAAATGTCAGAACAGCCTCCAACGGTAACATTTTCTCACCTAATCTCTAATGGCTACTTTTCTGGTGTGTAGGAGGAATCCAAGGATAGAAATAACGGCTAGTTTTTCACCTAATCTTGGATAAAAGAAAATTCTATAAAAGGGAGTCCGTCCGTTTGAAAAAAAAAAAAACGAAGACGAAAATAGAGAGAAAACAAATTGAAAAAATCCGAGAAGTCTTAAGCAAGAAATCAAGAGGAAAGAGTTAAAGTTCAAATCCATCAACTCCAGAAAGCTCAAAGAGAAATCCAAGGCATTCAAGTTCAAAATCGGAGGATTTTCCAAAAGAAGAAAAAGAGAGCCAAAAGCCATATTTTCCCCAACTTTCTACAATCTTTGTGAAGAATCCGAGCTAAGGCCTGATTCAACATCTCAAAGGAGAAGAGGAAAAGAAGAAAAGAAGAAAAGCTTAAATCAACTCTGCTTCAAACAGGCTTTTCTAACCTTATTTATTTATATTGAATATTTGCTCATTTGAGGAGCTGTTTGTTATTGTAAACTCTATTCTCATTTGTTTTTGCTAGTTCAATCAGGGGATTGAATTAGTGAAGGTAGTATACCTCGGGTCAAGCTAGATTAGCTTGGGTTTTGGGTTTTGTGCTGGTGAGCCCGAAAAACCAGCTGGGTTCGTTGTGATCTCGTGGGAAACAACAAGTTTTGAGTTGTGAGCTTGTAAAACAACTTGGCTGTAATCTGGTAGATTATAGTGTGGACCCAAGTGGTACTTTGGAGTGGACGTAGGTGTTGGATACACCGAACCACTATAAAATCCTTGTGTTTGCCGTGTTTTGATTCTCTCTCTCTATCTCTTTGTTTGTGGTTAATATTTATCCTGCACTTAATCTTGTGTATTCCAAAGCCAATCGTTTTAAAAGGTTAAATTTTTTAAGAACCCAATTCACCCCCCCTCTTGGGTTGCCATCTGGGCCAACACATGACATTAAGATTATGCCGAATAAGATTATGTTCCCAATAAGGTAAGTCAAAGAAGATACTTCTTTTCTTCTATAAATGTTTGCTAGGCTGATTTGTACATGCTATCTGTCCATCTTCCTCATTTTCTTTTTTAAAAAAATTATCTGAATCTTAAAATATCTTTGCATCCATATTACTAATAGTCACTTCTTCTGATAATCCTTCTTGATCATTCCTTCCTCTTTTTTTAGAATACTTTGAGAATTTACCATATATGTAATTGATGGAATCCATTTGTATACGAACATTAGTTCCAGAAGGTAGAATTGGTGCATATCCCAATTCTATGGTACCATCAAATAAATCTTTCTAAAAACGAAATGGATGATTTGGTTCTAACCATCGACGATGACCCATATAAAAAAAATTTCCTCCATGTTTTAACCAAATTGAATGTGTTGAATCTGCACAACAAGGACATGCAACCCTTCCCTTTGTACTTCAGCCAGATAAATTGGCATATACTGAAAAATCATTAATAGTCCACAACAAAGTTGTTCGTAGTTTAAATGTTTCACCATTTGAAGCATCAATTACATCGACACATTTCCATAACTGTTTCAATTCCTCTATTAAAGGTTGTAGAAAAATATCATTTCCTGGACCTTTATCACCTGGAATAGCCATTGACAAGATAAGTGAGGATTGTTTCATGCACAACCATGGTGGTAAATTGTATGGTATTAAAATAACTGGCCAAGTGCTATATGTAGAATTTAAAGTCCGAAAAGGATTGAAGCCATCTGAAGCTAAACCCAACCGAACATTACGAATATCAAAGGCAAAATCAGAATGCCTAGTATCAAATGCTTTCCATGCTAGACTATCTGCTGGATGTCTTAGCATTCCATCCTTCGTACGCCCTTCATCATGCTATCTCATTAATGAAGCTGTCTTCAATGATGAATATAGCCTTTTCAATCGAGGATAAGAGGAAAATAACGCAATATCTTTGCCCATTTTTTGTTTTGTTCGTTACATCATCCTCATCCTCTTCATGAGTTGTCCATCGTGAAGATCCACAAACATTACATGACTCTCGATCAGCATTTCCACCATGATATAACATACAATCTTTCGGACAACTATGAATCTTTTGATATCCAAGATCCAATTTGTTAACAACTTTCTTTGCTTCATAATAAGAGGATGGTAAACCAGAGCCTTCTGGAAATGCATCCTTTAGTAATTTGAGGAGCATGGTAAAACTCTTTCCGGACCATCCATTCATATATTTTATATGAAATAAATGTATAAGAAAAGAGATCTTAGAAAATTTTAAACAACCCAGATATAATTGTTCATTTGCATCTTTAATTAAATTATGATACCAAGCTGACTCGGTAGTTGATGATTGCATCTGCTCCTTAACAAATGTTTGTTCCATAAATGTAGAACCATCACATATTCCACCCATTCCATGTATATTAGTTGAACCTCCAAAGTTTTAAACACCATGTCGAAAAGCATCTGTGATCAAACCGGTCATATCATCTCCTATAAGATTATCTTGCATATTACTAGATCCAAGATCAGACGAGGGTTGATTACTTGATATTGGCAACATACATTCTCCATGAAAAACCCACTGAGTATAACCTCTAGCAAAACCATTCGATATCAAATGTTCTTCAATGGTTTGTGGATCTAGATAAGAACTGTTAACACATCGTCGACACGGACATGAAATCTTTCCATTCAAACTACTTTTATCCATACCAAATTTAATGAAATTATGAACTCCATCTAAATATTCTTTGGTATTTCTCGGTTTATTTATCCAACTTTTATCCATTTTAGGATAAATGATCGATAAATAACCAACTTTTATCCAATATCCTGCATATATTTCATCATCATAAGTGTTCAACATTTAGTAGCATAGGCATATGTCAAAATAAATAGTAATGTGATAAAAGGAACTATACTGTTTACAATATTGACATGATCTGCAAAATATTTTTATAAAAATCAAAAGCAGGCAGCATAAATTTTTATTTGACAATTAACAAGACACAATAACAAGACAAATTTTAGCTATACCTCATTAGATACTTGCCATCAAATTTTTCATTTGACAAATAATACCTGTTTAATTTTATATTGCACTACACACAAAGTCAATTAAAAAATGATCATGAAAACATGTTATCTATTATACGGTATCACTTATTAAATAAAAATTTTTATAGAAAATACCTAATAAATTGTACCTTAATTCTATCTTAAATGATATCAAAAGACTGAGGGAAAAGGAGGTGGCACCAGTGATAATTAAATCTGTCTAATGCATCTCACTCAAAACTTCAAGTTGGTTTAGTAATATAAACTTTCCAATGACAGTAATTCGGGAATTACTAGTGATTATTTATAGTCTGTGCTAATAAGTTCCCAATGAATGCTATACGATATTAATCAGAGACACGGCTTCTATGAGTTCTAAAGGGGAGACTTCTGTTGATGTGTATGTTGCCCAGATCTAGCAACCCAAGAGGGGGGGGGGGGGGGGGGTGAATTGGGTTTCTTAAAAAATAATTGGCTATCAAGTATGTGCACCTATATTCTTTCATAATTGATTATCGTGTTGTGAGGTGCGTCTAATACACAATCAATCACAGAAAAAGAAACACAATCAAACACACAAAGTTTATAGTGGTTCGGTGCCAACCTTGCACCTACATCTACTCCCCAAGAATACCTTGGGTATTGCACTAGTCACCACTAGCCTAACTGGCTAGCAAACTTGTTTACGGGCACAAGCAATCAAGCCTTACACACTAGCCCTCCAAGCTAGTCATTTTGTTTATGGGTATAAGGGGACCTTACAAATCAATCCGGGTAGACCTCTATCCAACCACGTTTCACAACTGTGAAACAAACCAAGGCACAAGCAATAGAATGTTCAATACAACAAATGCTCCTAGATATGAGCATATTTAAAGCAATAAATGTACTTATAAACTTGAAGAGCTAATCCCAAAGTAGCTTCTCTCTTTAATGAACTCAGCAGCACAAGGAAGCTTTCGAGGTGGCTTTGAATGCTTTTCAATGAAGGTAGATGAAGCTTGAAGACCACTTGAAGAACCAGCAATAAATGAGCTCCGGTGGTTGAAAAAATAATCAAAGCAAAGCTTCAACAACCCTCAAACAACTCTCTCTTTCAAATGATTTTTCTCTCAATCAATATTTTTCAATCTATCTTTTTCTTTTTGTATCTTCCTTCTCTTGTTTTTCTCTTTTTCTCTTCTAATTCTCTATTTTTTAAAACACTGCTCAAGATCACTATTTATAACCAGAATATCAATAGAGCCATTGTGAGAGGAAAGAGTCCGGCCAAGAAGTTTTAAGGAAGCAGCATTCCAAAAAAATAAAAAACCGGAATTCCAACAATGTGAAACAAAGAAGCAGCCGAGTGTTTCAAAAATATAGCATTCCAATTTGTTAAAATCGGCATTCTAAAAAATTCAAACAGAGAGCCAGCCAAAACACCAACAAATGTAGCACTCCAATTCGTAAGAATCGGTATTCCAGAATTTGGAACAAGTAGCCAACCGAAGCATTATTAAAAGCGGCATTCCAACTTTTTAAAATCGATATTCCAGAATTTGGAATAGGGAGCCAGCCGAAGCAATAAGGAAAGCGGCATTACAACTTTTTAAAATCGGTATTCCAGAATTTGGAATAGGGAGCCAGCCGAAGCAATAAGGAAAGCGGCAGAGAGCTTCTTAGAATTAGCATGCCAACACTATCAATTAGTATGCTAAGATACGAAGCCAGGGAAACGTCAATCTCCAAATACAAGGGACTAGCCAAGGATTTATCCAAATTGAATGAGCAAGAAATCCGAAGGCAACCGAATGCAACCCGAATTTAAACCGAAGGCAACCCGAATTTAAACCGAAGGCAACAGAATCTGGTATTCTAAATCAAAGATTGGTAACCCAAGATTCAAGAAATATGCATCCAATCCAAAGGCAAAAGAGAATAAATATAATCCGGTGATAATAGAGTTGTAAATAGGAGCTTGTAGGATAATTGAATCCAATTCAAGACAATGCAAATATAATTAATCCTGAAAGTCATTTTGTCAGATAAATAGCATTATATCATGAATTAAGTGTACCTAGGATAGACAAAGTGTACTGTTCCATAATAAATAACCCAAAATTGATTTGATAGATAGATCATTAGCACAATATTAAATTGATTTGCACAGAACTAAATTGATTTGCATAATACTTAATTGTTTAGCATAATACTTAATTATTTTGCGTAATACTTAATTGTTTTGCATTTTATCAAAATCAATATGGGGTCAACAATCTCCCCCTTTTTGATGATGACAAAACCATTAAGAATTTGATAATAAATAAGTAATTCAATCAAGGCATTCCTTGCAACTCTGAAGCATAAGACAATGTGTGCCGAAATGTATGTGTAACGTGCCAAAACCTTAAATTTCATGAACATTTAAAATATAATATTTTAAAATTACATTGCATAACTCCCCCTCAGGATTTGAATCAATGAGGTTTTCAAAAAGTTCAATTTGACTTGTGAAGTGTATGCTTTTCATTTCTCCCATTACACTTTTCAAAAACATGACGTTGAAAGTCAGAAGAATGTGTGTTTTCTATTTCTCCCATGATTATGAAGTGCAAAAATGCTTTTTTTTTAAAAAAAAGAATGTATGTTTTCTATAAAATCAGAATGTATGCTATGCTTTCCATAAAAACAGAATGTATGCTTTCTATTTCTCCCCCTTTTTGTCATTAATCAAAAAGAAGCTGAAAGAGTTTGTCTCTATCACTGTATGTCTTTTCTTCAATGGAATGAATAATGATAATCATAGAATTTTTAATATTAAGCAGATATTGTAAAGTGCAAATGAAATTAAACAAATCTTACAAACCATACAAACCAGTCAATTATAACTTACAAGCCAATACACAAATTGGTCCGCAATAGTATGTAGCAGTTATACAATTCATACAAACATAATAAAAAAGATAGTTTCAAAACAACATAATTCCAAAATGATAGAAATAATAAGGGCAGGAGCAGCAAATGCAGAAGTCCAGAAGCAACATCAATCTATGATGTCAACATGAGATGATGAAGAAGATCCATGAGCATGTCTGGAAGGGCGAGATGATCTCAAATGAGGGGCAGGACGGCGAGTGGGGTCTTCAACATTAGGAGACAACTGAGATATAAAAGATTGAATTTCTTGTTGCATATTGTGGCATTCATTAATGAGCTTAGAATGATTATCAAGAGCACGCTGGGCCTTGACAGTTTCCAATCTAAAGGAAGACATCTCATTACTTGCAATGCCAGCACTATCCAACAAAGAGTTCACATCCTTTCTCAACTTGCCTAGCTCAGCAAAGAAATTATAAATGTCCATCATAGTACCATAATTGAAAGCTTTTCTTTTAATGATGGTCACACCATGTTGTAAATCATATAGGCTTAATTTGATTTCATTTAGAGTAGAGAACATTGAAGATATGTGAGGAATCATAGTAGTATCAGAAGAATAAAAAGATGAACTATTTACGGATCCACCAAGAGAAACAACATCGAAAATCCTACGAACCAAAGTCTCCATGTCATCAGGGTCCATTTTGGTAACCATAGGATGACTTGGTTGGAAAGGATTCTGAGCGGGTGGTGGAACATTGAGTGGATTTGGATCAGCAGTAGGATTGTTAACAAAAGACGGATTAACATTAATGGAAGAATTGGGGTCCAAAGGGATAAAACCTTGCTCGGCAAACATGTAAGTGTAGTTTGTAGGTTGATTAGTAAACATAGAAGTAAAATTCTGAGGTACATTAGAATCAGAAGGATAATTATGATTTTCAGCAGGAACAGAAGGGTAATTCAGATGTTCAGTGAAAAATTTCTGAGGCACAGTAGGTAGCTCCCCCTTGACAAGTGCATGATTTTCTTGCAAGAAAATTTTTTCTTTACTCCTAGTCTAAAGGCCATCTACCTTAGCAAAACCCATACGAGTTAATACACGTTCATTGTAAATATCATTATCGCTAAGGTGGTAGGCATTCTCACCCCTAACATTAACATCGAAATGATTAAATACATGGGTAAGAAGAAGACCATAGGGTAGGGCAGCTCTAGACCTACTAACAGCCTCTTTCATTACACAAATCATTTTTTTAGGGAGCTGTAGATGAGTTTGGGTTATAACATGATACATAAATGTTAAGTCATGGTCATTCACATAATCAAAACTACCACTCCTAGAAGTAAGACAGTGGAAAATAATACTATGAAGTAATCTCATTTCCGCATTCAAATCTTTAGCAAACACACGATCAATGTTAGAAGCATCATCAATATCCAGAACAGTCTCTAATTTAAACAGTCTATTTTCAAGAGTATCATCACCAGAATCGTTACTTGAAATATTCAAAATTTGACTCAAAGAAGTTTCATCAAATTTAATTCTGACAACCTTAACGGTTGAAGATACTCTATCATTCCCAAAACTAATATTATGATAGAAGATTTTAACAAGATCGGGGTAAATGGGTAGGTTTGTTTTAAGTAAGTGTTCCCATCCTTGATAAGCTAGATTTTCTTTAATGAAAATTTTTTTAGAAGCTAAAAACTCAAAATCCACAATTTTTTCAAAAGCTACAGATCTTCTAATCATAGAATGAAAGCTTGAAGGATTAGAGGGAGAGCACTCACTAATGCCTCAAGATGATGATCCACGCACAGATTTACCTTTCGGAACCATAGATCCAAAGAAATCAATGAGATTTGAAGTTGAAATGAAGAAATAGAAGAGAAGGAGATGACCGGTTGGCTTGGACTTGAAGAAATTGGTGAAGCACGGCTTGGGAAGAAAGAAAGTTTTGGAAGCAAGATGGAATAAGTAGCAGCCGATTCCTTTCACCAACATTGGAATTCCACTTTTGCAAAGTTGGTACTCCAAAATAGGAATGTTAGGAGACCGGTTGACAAAAGATGGAATGCCAAAGTGTGAAAATCGGTAGACCGATTAAAATGCCAAATAAAGATTCCGTTCATTCATTTCATCATCCGAAATAATTTGAAATTGATCTAATAAAATATTAAAAAATAAGATGTATGAAGATCAAACAGTTACAATTCATATGACATAAAATTCATGCAATCATGATGAGTATAGGTGAGTATATAAATTAAACAATCATGATGACACATTTAAATATAAGGGTCAAGCATACCAAGCTCTCTTCTAATTTCACAAAATTTTGATTCATCAAGGGGTTTTATGAAAATGTCAGCGAGCTGCAAATTAGTACAAACATGCTCAAGCACAATATTACCATTATTAACATGATCCCTAATAAAATGATGCCTAATCTCTATATGTTTTGTCCTAGAGTGCTGAATATGATTTTTGGTTAAATTGATAGCACTAGTATTATCACATTTTATTGGAATATTTTTAAGTTTGATGCCATAATCTTCTAGTTGTTGTTTAATCCATAAGATTTGAGCACAACAACTTCCAGCCGCAATGTACTTAGCCTCAGCTATGGACAGTGCCACTGAAGTTTGTTTCTTGCTAAACCATGAAATTAAATTAACACCTAGGAATTGGCAAGTTCCACTAGTAGATTTTCTGTCTAATTTACAACATGCAAAGTCTGAATCAGTGTACCCTATTAAGTCTATGCTAGATTGTTTGTCATACCATAATCCTAAGTTTACTGAACCACTCAAATATTTAAATATTCTCTTAACGGCTAATAAGTGAGGTTTCTTAGGGTTAGCTTGATATCTAGCACACATGCATACATTGAATAGTATATCTGGCCTACTAGCAGTCAAATATAATAAAGATCCTATCATTCCTCTATATAATTTCAAATCAATACTTTTATCAGTACTACAAGAGTCTAGTCTACAAGAGGAGCTCATAGGTGTACCGATATACTTAGAGGTCTCCATGCCAAATTTCTTTAACATTTCTTTTATATATTTGCTTTGGCAAATGAAGATTCCATTATCACTCTGCTTGATTTGTAGTCCAAGAAAATAGTTTAATTCTCCCATCATGCTCATCTCGAACTCTCCTTGCATAAGCTTAGCAAAGTCTTGACATCGTATTTCATTAGTAGAACCGAAAATGATGTCATCAACATACATTTGGACAATAAGCATATCATCATTTTCTCTTTTAATAAAAAGTGTTGTATCAATATTTCCTCTAATGAATTTATTGCTAATCAGGAATTTGCTTAATCGTTCATACCATGCTCGAGGAGCTTGCTTCAAACCATACAATGCTTTGTTCAATTTGAAAACATGGTTTGGAAACAAGTGGTTCTCAAATCTTGGTGGTTGCTTGACAAATACTTGTTCAGCAATATATCCATTTAGAAAAGCACTTTTAACATCCATTTGATATAATTTGAAATTCATAAAGCATGCAAAAGCAAGTAATAATCTTATGGCTTCTAGTCTAGCAACAGGAGCATAAGTTTCATCAAAATCAATTCCTTCTTCCTGACAATAACCTTTAGCTACTAGTCTGGCTTTGTTTCTAACTATATTACCATGCTCATCCAACTTGTTTCTAAATACCCATTTAGTCCCAATAATTGGATGATCATGTGGTCTATTAACTAGCGTCCATACATTATTTCTTTTGAATTGATTTAATTCTTCATGCATAGAATTTATCCATTCTATGTCATCTTTAGCATCTTCAAAACATTTAGGTTCAATATGGGATACAAATGCTAAGTTATTATAAGTATCTTTAAATGAAGATCTAGTTTTAATACCATGCGAGATATCACCAATAATAAATTCCTTAGGGTACATACCTCCAATCCTTTTCTAGGTCATGATTACCTTGTGTTTCTTCATGATTTACCTCTTCTTGATTGGTTTGAACATTTGCGTCTTTTTTTTCCTCTAAAGTAATTTTCTTCACTTGATTTTCAATTTCTCCTGCATCATTAATAGCCTTTCTCTCCCTTATTGGAAGATCATTAGTTTCATCAAAAGCAACATGAATTGACTCTTCTATTACTAAAGTATTTCTGTTGAAAACTTTGTAGGCTCTACTAGAAGAAGAGTAACCAAGAAAAATACCTTCATCAGATTTTGGATCAAACTTGTCAAGATTTGATTTTCCATTATTCAATATAAAACATCGATATCCAAAAATATGAAAATATGAAATGTAGGGTTTTCAATCTTTGTAAAGCTCATAAGGGGTCTTTTTCAAAATAGGTCTAATCAAGGCTCGGTTTAAAATGTAACATGAGGTGTTGATTGGTTCTGCCCAAAAATACTTTGGAAGATTGCTCTCACACAACATGGTATGGGCCATTTCTTTCAAGGTTCGATTTTTTCTTTCTACAACTATTTTGTTGAGGTGTTCTAGGTACAAAAAAATTATGATTAATGCCATGCTCATTGCAAAAACTTTCAAAGAAATGATTTTCAAATTCTTTTCCGTGGTCACTCCGAATCGATAAAACTGAAACTCCCTTTTCATTTGTAATCTTTTTAAATAAGTTTTGAAATGCAGCAAATGCTTCATCTTTTCTAACTAAAACTAAAACCCAAGTAAATCGAGAGAAATCATCGATAATTACAAAACCGTAACATTTTCCTCCTAAACTTGTAGTTCTAGTTGGTCCGAATAAATCCATATGCAGTAATTCTAATGGTCTATTGGTTGAAATCGTATTTTTAGATTTAAATGAAACTCTATTTTGTTTTCCTAGTTGACATGCATCACAAATCTTATCTTTTTCAAAATTCAATTTTGGTAAACCTTTGACTAAATCCCTTTTAAGTAGTTTTGAAAGAAGATCCATACTAACATGTGCAAGTCTACGATGCCATAACCAACTTGATTTAGCAATTTTAGCATTCATAGCAACTAAACAATCAAAGTCATGGTCATTTAAATCATTCAGATCAATAGTATAAATATTTCCATACCTATGACCAATAAGTTTCATGCAATTATTAGCAGGATTTGAAACAATGCAACATATGATTCAAAAATTACTTTGAAACCTTTGTCACATAATTGACTAATACTTAATAAGTTATGCTTTAAACCTTTAACTAACAAGACATTTTCAATATATGCATAAGGGGTGATACCAATTTTACCAATGCCAATGATTTTACCTTGGCCATTATCTCCAAAGGTGATTATCCCTCCATCTTTAGCTTCTAAAGTGATGAACTATGATTCATCACCAGTCATGTGCCTTGAACACCCGCTATCAAGATACCATTTTTGTTTAGATCTACGGGTTACAAGACACACCTGCAAACATAATGTCATGTCTTGCTCTTAAGTACCCAAGCTTTCTTGGGTCCTTTGGGGTTAGATAAAATGGTTCCTTTTAGAATCCATACCTTTTTAATACTGTCACATGCATAGGACTTGTGTCCCTTTAAACCACATTTAAAACAAGTAATATTAGATGATTGACCAGCATGCATGATAATATTTTTCAAAGATTTTTGTTTTCTAAGAGGATTATATCATAATCCTGCTTGTCAAAAATAGCTTTTTGGCTATCTAAAATCATATTTAATTTTAAAGAATTTAATGTGAATTTATCAACTATAGGTTTAGGTCTGTCAACTTCATTTTCTTCAATATATTTATTATTTTCTAAGACTATGTTTTGCAATTGATTTTTTAAATCTTTATTTTTGGAACTAAGGTTAGCAAAATCATCAACTAACTCATAGAATGCATCATGCAATTCTTCAAATGAAAAATTATCAAGGAAACTTGGACTTACCTCCTCGTTGTCCGCCATAAAACAAAGATTAGCCACTTCATTCTTTTCTTCTTTGGAGCTAAAACTTTCAGAATCACTCCATGTAGCCATCATTGCCTTTTTCTTAAATATCTTGGGACCTTTCTTTAGTTGTGGACATTCTGATTTAAAGTGTCTCGGCTTCTTGCATTCATAACAGATAGTTTTTTTTTTTCCTTTTCTTTATTCACATCTCCTTTTGTAAATGGTTTCCTTTTTTCTTCGAACTTTCTTCTTTTCATAAATCTCTTAAATTTTCTAGTAATGAGGGCCATGTCCTCATCATCACTATCATCCTCAGATTCATCTGACTCTTCCTTTAGTTCAAAATTTTAAGAGCCATAGTCCTTCTTTTTTTAGACTCGTCCTCATCGTTGTGTTGTTTGATTTGAAGCTCATGAGTCATTAAGGATCCCAACAATTCTTCTAGGGGTAAAACATTAAGGTCCTTTGCCTCTTGAATAGCAGTGACTTTGGCCTCCCAAGACCTAGGCAAAGATCGCAATACCTTAATGTCAGTAAATCTAGTAAACATTTCAGAAATTGATTCACTAGCATCCATCTTAAATAATTCATATTTATGGACAAACATATTAATTTTAGATTCTTTCACTTGATTAGTACCCTCATGGGTAACTTCTAATCTATCCCAAATTTCTTTAGCAGATAAACAAGTAGATATGCGATTAAATTCATTAGCATCCAATGAGCAATATAAAATATTCACGGCTTTAGCATTGAGCTGAGCCAACTTTTTATCATGTTTATCCCATTCCGTTTCCGGTTTAGGAATCACCATGTTATCTAGTCTAGTTGTGGGTGTGTGAGGACCATTTACTATGATATTTCATAGGTCATAGTCAAGTGCTTGAATAAAAATTTTCATTCCAGCTTTCAATATCCATAATTTGTGCCATTAAATAACGATGGCCTATTAGTAGATTGTCCCTCACTCAACAAGGTTGTCATAATCTTTAGCTCCAAGCTTTTTTAGGGCTTAACAAAAGAGCACCTACTCTGATACCACTTGTTGCCCAGATCTAGCAACCCAAGAGGGGGGTGAATTGGGTTTCTTAAAAAATTAATTGGCTATCAAGTATGCACCTATATTCTTTCACAATTGATTATCATGTTATGAGGTGCGTCTAATACACAATCAATTACAGAAAAAGAAACACAATCAAACACACAAAGTTTATAGTGGTTCGGTGCCAACCTTGCACCTACATCCACTCCCCAAGAACACCTTGGGTATTCCACTAGTCACCACTAGCCTAACTGGCTAGCAAACTTGTTTACGGGCACAAGCAATCAAGCCTTACATACTAGCCCTCCAAGCTATTCTTCTTGTTTACGGGTACAAGGGGACCTTACAAATCATCCGGGTAGACCTCTACCCAACCATGTTTCACAACTGTGAAACAAACCAAGGCATAAGCAATAGAATGTTCAATACAACAAATGCTCCTAGATATGAGTAGATTTAAAGCAATAAATGTACTTATCAACTTGAAGAGCTAATCCCGAAGTAGCTTCTCTCTTTAATGAACGCAGCAGCACAAGGAAGCTTTCGAGGTGGCTTTGAATGCTCTTCAATGAAGGTAGATGAAGCTTGAAGACCACTTGAAGAACCAGCAATAAATGAGCTCCATTGGTTGAAAAAATAATCAAAGCAAAGCTTCAACAACCCTCAAACAACTCTCTTTCAAATGATTTTTCTCTCAATCAATATTTTTCAATCTATCTTTTTTCTTTTTGTATCTTCCTTCTCTTGTTTTTCTCTTTTTCTCTTCTGATTCTCTCTTGTTTA
Organism: Calamus simplicifolius; assembly: GCA_900491605.1. Taxonomy (NCBI): domain Eukaryota; kingdom Viridiplantae; phylum Streptophyta; class Magnoliopsida; order Arecales; family Arecaceae; genus Calamus; species Calamus simplicifolius. The sequence goes on from UESW01004004.1 coordinate 834,620, forward strand.
AAACACTGTTCAATATCACTATTTATAACCAGAACATCAAAAATAGAGCCGTTGTGAGAGGAAGGAGTCTGGCCAAGAAGTTTTAAGGAAGCAGCATTCCAAAAAATAAAAAACTGGAATTCCAACGATGTGAAACAAAGAACCAGCCGAGTGTTTCAAAAATATTGCATTCCAATTTGTTAAAATTAGCATTCTAAAAAATTCAAAAAGAGAGCAAAACACCAAAAAATGTAGTACTCCAATTCGTGAGAATCTGTATTCCAGAATTTGGAATAGGTAGCCAGCCGAAGCATTAATAAAGCAGAATTTGGAATAGGGAGCCAGCCAAAGCAATAAGGAAAGTGACAGAGAGCTTCTTAGAATTAGCATGCCAACACTATCAATTAGTATACCAAGATACGAAGCCAGGGAAACGTCAATCTCCAAATACAAGGGACTAGCCAAGGATTTATCCAATTGAATAAGTCAGAAATCCGAAGGCAACAGAATGCAACCCAATTTAAACCGAAGGCAACCCAAATTTAAACCAAAGGCAACATAATCTGGTATTCCAAATCAAAGATTGGTAACCCGAGATTCAAGCAATATGCATCCAATCCGAAGGCAATAGAGAATAAATATAATCCGGTGATAATAGAGTTATAAATAGGAGCTTGTAGGATAATTGAATCCAATTCAAGACAATGCAAATATAATTAATCCTAAAAGTCATTTTGTGAGATAAATAGCATTATATCATGAATTAAGTGTACCTATGATAGACAAAGTGTACTGTTCCATAATAAATAACCTGAAATTGATTTGATGGATAGATCATTAGCACAATATTAAATTGATTTGCACAGAACTAAATTGATTTGCATAATACTTAATTGTTTTGCATAATACTTAATTATTTTGCATTTCATCAAAATCAATATGGGGTCAACAGTGTATACTTATGAAGAAAGGCTGTATCTATTTCAGTAGCTTGCTCATAGCTCTTGAATCAACTCCTATCTCCAAACAAGCCTAACAAAATTGATTGCTGGCATGTAAAATAGCTGTCAGGAATTCAGGTCATCTGCATTTGTTGCATCTTTGTTCCCCCAAAATTGCTTTTTCAAAGGCAATGGGAGGTTCATGTAACAAAAACCATACATATATTCACAAGAGACTAATGTAAGGACATCTGTAAATAAACTGACTTCCACCACAAGAAAATAAAAATATAGCGATGCCCAAATGCATCGCAAATGCGTCGCTATAGCTTGTTTAGCGACGCATTAGCGACACAATTAAGGCGTCACTAAAATGGTCGATGCAATCTCAATTTGTCGCAGTTGCATCGCTTAACAGCGACTGTTTGCGACGCACTAAATGTGTCGCAATATATTGCGACGCAACAAAATGCATCGCAATTTTGCAACTCATACTGAATGCGTCGCTAATTAAAAAATAATTTTTTTAAAAAATAGTTGCAACAGACAATCTCATCGCAATTGAGTCGCTAATTAATAAATTTATTTTTTTAAAAAAAATTAAAAAATATATATTAATTTTTTTTAAATTAATTGCAACGAAAAATAGCATCGCTAATTAATAAATTTATATTTTAAAAAAATAAAATTAATTGATTTTTAATTTTTTTTAAAAAAATTATGACGCATGCTAATGCATCGCTACATTAAAAATAAATTTTTTTAAAAATATTTACGACGTAAAATCTTGTCACAATTACCTCGCTAACTAGTTAATTTAATTTTTTTAAAAAATTAAAATAACATAATTATTAATTTTTTTAAATTAATTGCGATAAAAAATAGCATCGCTAATTAATTAATTTATTTTTTAAAAAAACAAAATAAATTAATTTTTAATTTTTAAAGGAAATTAATATATTAGTTTAAAAAAATTAAATATTGTAAATTAAACTTGCTAATACAATGTAATTGCTAATACAATTGACCAAAACAACCATTACAAAATTTTCAAAATAGATAAAAATTTATTTTATTAATTATTTAAATTTTTCATATACAAAACAGATAACAAACTAAATCCTGCAACTGATGCATCTGCTCTCTCATCTCTGAGAGCTCCTTCCGAACCTCCTCGTGAACTTCCTCCATGATAGATCTTCGGATGTCGTCTATCTGCTCGGGAGGAATATCGTCAAAACCACGTGAACTAGAGCCCTGATGAAAAAATATCTGGAAGCTCTGGTGCCCAAACCATTGACCCTACAGTCTCACGGCTGGGCACCAACAGCCTCCAAAAACACATGTCGACTCTCTTCTGGTGAGAGTTCGATGGGCGGCTGTTGGGAATTGTATCCTAAAGTCAATCATTTGATGATTGTGCTAATGTAAATTGTATATAAATTGATATATTAATAAAATTTATTTGGCAGTTTATTCAATACAAGAACATCTTCTTAATACTCCTGATTGTAATAAAGCCCTTAGGATCTTCCTTCATGATAAAGGAGGATTTATCTTTGAAGGTCCTCAAAAAAGTTTGCGACCATATGATATACTATGACAGGGCCATAGTACTATCAATTATAGGACGTTGTATATCATATTTGTTGGTTGTCCTCTTAACCAAGGAGTGTAGAGACACTGGTATGACATACAGGTGAAAGTGTAGGAGTACATTTCACCGAACGTGACTCATTTCTGGATACTCTGCTGTCAAGAGTTAATCTGAGAAGATATGGGTATAAGTATCCTTTAGACCTGAAGATCACAACCGGTGACTTGCAAGCAACTCATTGTACTTAGGTGCCAGACCACTTGGATTTCTAATCCAGCTACGAAAGGTTACTGGGTGCAGTCAAGTACTTATGGTAGTCAGTTGTGGATCAAGATGGAATTTGACCTATCCTGTTAAAAGGAGAAATGCTTGTATTTCAATTTAGCAAGACCTTGGCCAAGGCACTTCATATGAAAGTCACATGATCACTAAAATTGAAATTACTTTATGGATTCGCTGTTTAGAGTTGACAGGCTCTTAAGCCATCCTTAGCATTTATGGTCAAGAGGATGAATTATATGGTAATTATTTCTTAGGGTTCTTGGAGTTTGCTCACAACTCTTTGACCTATCCGGATGTCGAGTTCCATTGCTAGATGGGCACATCGATTAGTATAGAAAGTTGTTTCTATGCTACCGGCTTAGGTTCGAACCTAGAGAGTCACACATAGAAGTTTCCTAGGATGATCTGTTTGCTGATCAACGATTGAGAATCGTATATGATTTAATTAATCAATTTGATTGATTGAATTATCTCAATTGGGTTAAGTACAATTGAATAAGATTCAATTTGGTTTAAGTCTATTAGAAGGACTAGTCAATTTCAAATATTGATTTAAAATTAGACTTGATTTGGATTTAAATAGATTCAGGACTAGCCAAATTTGATTTGGGTTAGGACCATGATCTATGTGGGTTCAGTCCAATAAATTCAGATCAGATTAAACCATCACCTGAACCCAAACCTCTCGCATAAGCATCTCATATGATGAGACAACTAATGTCTGAGAGATTAAATTCTCATTTAGAATTTAATATATTAATTTAATCCTCTCCAAACCATTTCCATCGGAATTCTAAGTGTTAGAATTAAAGTGGAATTAATGTGCCTCTTTGAATCAACCAGGCGATGGAATTCTAAGTGTTAGAATTCACATCTCTTTAGTTCTCACCAACGTCGGAATTAACAAAACGCCACGTCTCCTTGGTTTTCACCGAACGTCGGAATTAACCAAGCGCCGTGGCTCTTTGGTTCGGCGTCTCTTTGCTTTTTGCTAAACGACGGAATTCTTAATGCCAAAATTCAATGGGCAGGCTAAAATGAGACTATAAATAGAGGACATTCCTCACCAGATTACATAGAATAATAACACACGATATGTTGTGGATTGTAATTCTAAAAAGGTTAGAATAGAAAATCCTGGTGATTCTGGTGTTAGCAAAAGCTTGGTGGATCTTGGAGGAAGATTCAAGTGGGAGGATTCAAGATCAGCAAAATCGTTTTTCCGTGAGCTAGCACTCTAGGAAATCCGATCATTCGGGGCTTCGTGTGGACGATACTAGAGGCCGGACGATTGAACGGCTGCAGAGCACAAAAGGATTTACCAACTACCCTTAAGGTAAGTGATATGATCCATAAATCTTAAGACATGATTCAAGGCAAGAAGTATGACTTCTTACGTTGAGGATCAAGATACGATCTTGATGATTATTTATATGCATATTTTAGATCAAGCGAGCCTATATATAAGGCAAAGATATGATCTTGATGCATATTAGATAGATTAATATGTAATCTTTTAGCTTCCGCATTGATAATAGTTATCAAATTTTAAAAATATGCATGCCTCGGAGTTTATTTCTCCCTTCAGCGGCCCCCCATCAGTAGAGTCGACTGCAAAGCCTGAGACTGCAGCTCCTCGACTCGTGCTTTTGAGTTATAAAATCAATGACAAATGAATCAATATATAAAGCTGAATAAAATATTAGAAATTAAATAAATAAAATATAAATCTAATTTCTTACCCCAATCTCTCGTGATCGTGTATCGACCCAAGAACCGTCCTTCCTGGTATGTGTCGCCCTGAATAGACGAAACTCACCAGGATCTCTGCCCTCCTGCTCGGACTACAAAAGCAGAAGAAAGAATATAAATGCAAGTATTTGTTAATGACTAAATTAGTATTTAAATTGTTTATGGTTTCTTACCATACGACGCCTGTGCTCCTGAATAGAAATGGAACCAGCAGTGTGACGGGAGAGGCCCGTGCCATGACCACCCTTCTCAGATCGGCGGTTCATGCTGGCTGATGCGGACCTCCTGATCATGCCTCGGACTGCCACGCCAGCTGCCAGCTGGCCCAAATACCCTCCGGGATATGCCCTGGACGGTCACCCGAACTCCTCCAACGATAAAGCATGTCGGAGTATCGGCGTGCCGCAAGAGTATTCCATGCTGCCCTAATGGCATCATGGATAGTAGGGTCCCACATAAACTTCTTCTGCATTGAAATAAACAGTTAGTTTCAGAATATATTAAGATTAAAAAATTTTATATTAGTTATAAAATGTATTTAAAAAGTTTACCTGAAACTCTGAAAAATAAAACTCCCTCGTGGCCGTAGATACATAGTGCCAAACGTAGCCACTGGGACAGCACGGCTCTGAAATATAGAGCTGATCCGGCTCGATACAGTATGCTGCTCAATAAAGCTGTTAAAAAAACTAATTAAAATAAGTAATTAACTTAAAAATAAACATATAGTTACAATTAGTATATACTTACATCCCATCGGTATCCAATCGAAGTACGGTGCGACCGACCGTAGAAGAACTCTCAGAGGTCTGCACCGATCAGGTAGAGGAAAATACAAGGTAAGCGTCGATGCCTGGAGAGGCGAAAGTCCATGCGTCAGGCCTGGTAGTGGGATGTGATGCAGCAGGGCTATGTCTGTCAGGGGTAGATCTACCTCGGTCCGTCATACTATAAATACTAAAGATTAATGCAATGCAATATAATTATGAATAATTAATAAACATACAAAAATTAAACACTTATAAAAATAAATCGAAATTGAATGAACCTATATCTTTAATCAGTGTCATTTGTTTCATTAAATGTTGGTTCAACATCCGATGCTGTATCAGACTGTGATTTAGTTTCATTATCATCGGAAGGAAACCAAACGTTTGCATCCTCAATTTCTTGGACATCAAAGAATGAACTTGACATAGCATGTAACTCAAATCACATTCAATATAAATTCTTTCAGTACTTGATTCCGAGTTCACTAGCTATATCAAATTTAATATTCCTGCATTAAATTTAGAACGTTCTAAATGAGCTATATCATTTTTCGTCCATGATATCGAATTTATTTTGATTGGTTGGTTTAGAATTTGAGGAATTATATCAAATTATGGTTTGCTATATCAAATTTCTTTCAATTGAAGAACATGAATATTCTAATTTTTTTTCTAATTTGCTAAGAAAATGATTGTGACAATATTTAAAAACTAAATATTTAAAATTTACTAAGCTAAAATATAACAGGTAATAAAGAAATATAAAATCATTAAAAATTTAATCATCTAAACTATCAAAAATAAATAAATTGCATGATAAGCATTTTAATAATAATATATCATGAACATTATTTCAAGAAATAAATAGATTTTAAATTATGCATTATAAGATTCTGGATCACATATATAATATTTCATCTAAAATTGACTTCATAAACACCACCCCTATTTTTTTTTTAAAATAACGGTGACCTGGCCACCGTGGCTAGGCCACTGCCGTGGCCTCAGGGGTAGAGGGAAAACCCCACCCCGACTTTATTTTTTTTTTAAAAAATGGTGGCATGGCCAGGCCACCGCCAGCCACGACGGCGACCATGGCCGTGGAGTCAGGGGTGGGGGAAAAACCCCACCCCGACTTCCTTTTTTTTTTTAAACGGTGGCCTGGTCACGGCCGCCGCCATGGCCATGGAGTCAGGGGTGGGGGAAAAACCCCACCCTGACTTCCTTTTTTTTAAAATGGTGGCCTGGCCAGGCCACCACCGACCACGGTGGCAGCCGTGGCCGTCGTCTCCGGCCACTGCCGCGCCATGGCCTAAGATGACGGCCACGGCCGCCTCCGTTGCCGTGGAGTCAAGGGTGGGGGAAAAACCCCACCCCGACTTCCTTTTTTTTTAAATGGTGGCCTGACCACTGTGGCCAGGCCACCGCCGGAGGGGGAAAAACCCCACGGTGGCTAGTGGCCGACGGCAGCCGTGGCTGGAAACGGGAGGGCGAGGAGAGGGGGAGGGGGTGGTGGGGGCTCACATTGCGAACTCGGGGACGCCGCCGGGGGTGATGAGCGCCGGGGGGGGGGGGGGTATCGCCGCCGGTAGGCTGCTTGCGCCGGGGGAGGGGGCGGAGGGAGCCGGAGGAGGGGACGGCGGCTAGGGTTTAGGGAGAGGAAGAAGAAGAGGCCGTGGGGGGGGGGGGGTCGGGCGCGAGAGCATATATATTAGGGATTAGCGACGCAAGCCCTAATCCAAGCCCTAATCCCGATCGGCAACGATCGATCTCGGACCGTTGTGATCGATCCGTTCGGCGGCGATCTGACGGTTGCGATCGATCCAAGACGTGATCCTGATCAGCGAGGATTGATCTTGGACCGTTGCGATCGATCCGATCGACGATCCGACGGTTGCGATCGATCCAAGCCCTGATCACGATCGGCGAGGATCGATCTCGGACCGTTGCGATCAATCCGATCGGCGACGATCCGACGGGTGCGATCGATCCAAGCCCTGATCCCGATCGGCGATGATCGATCTCGGACCGTTGCGATCGATCCGTTCGGCGACGATCCGATGGTTGCGATCGATCCAAGCCGTGATCCCGATCGGCGACGATCGATCTCGGACCGTTGCGATCGATCCGATCGGCGACGATCCGACGGTTGCGATCGATCCAAGCCCTGATCTCGATCGGCGACGATCGATCTTAGACCGTTGCGATCGATCCGTTCGGCGATGATCCGACGGTTGCGATAGATCCAATACGTGATCCTGATCGGCAACGATCGATCTCGGACCGTTGCTATCCATCCGATCGGCGATGATCCGACGGTTGCGATCGATCCAAGCCCTGATCCCGATCGGCGACGATCGATTTTGGACCATTGCGATCGATCCGTTCGGCGATGATCCGACGGTTGCGATCAATCCAAGCCGTGATCCCGATTGGCGAGGATCGATCTTGGACCGTTGCGATCGATCCGATCGGCGATGATCCGATGGTTGCGATCGATCCAAGCCCTGATCCCGATCGGCGATGATCGATCTCGGACCGTTGCGATCGATCCGTTTTTCACTGGTACACCATGCTTATGCTCTTATTGATATAAATAATCATAGGGAAAGCTCTCACTAAGACTAGCATTCTTTTCCTTGTAACTATATCTTGTTTGATTCTCTTCAGAGCAGTTCAAAACAATCTCTATAAGTGGTGGTACTTCTTCTTCTACAGCCGAAGACCTATAATCCATGTTCATTTTCTCCCACTGCGTCTCAAATGCCATGCCCATTGCCATCCCCTGATCTAAATGTGTTCCCCTGTCTCCTTGTTAGATTTTTTGGGTGGTAGATATATATGTTAATATGCGTTATGAGACCAAGTTTATGCCAAATGGATAGTTGGATATGTCATGCGATATGGTCTTAGGCTTGTATCAGTGGTGGAATGATTGAGTAAAACAAGGTGAGTGATTGTTCAAGAAATGAAAAAAGAAGGAACTTCTTATTGACAATTGAGTAGTGACCATTAGTTATTGTGCCTTGTTGGTCTTTGCAATGCTATAGGTTGGTATACATAGCCTTCCTTAGTCGGTTTAGTAACCAACTTAATTCCAGCTGGCTTGAACTTCCAACAAGTTTTCCCACCCCAATGTGTGGCTGCAATTTTACTCACATGCCAATTTACCTTACTTATTTCTACAGCTCTCTAGAACTTTTACGCAATACAATTTTCTCAAATTATAGACAAATGTGCATCACAGTATAACACCCCTTGATTTGGAGCATCTTCCTCACATGCTATTCACTAATAGTGAGAATGCTTTATAGAAAATGGATGGATAAAGCTTAGTTTATTGCAAGGCTATCCAACCATATCTGCTACTGATCTTACACCAAATTTAAGATTGCCAGAGGAGGTCAGGTAACAGAACATGGACACAGCAAGGGACCAGAACTTACTACACATTTTAATGGGAAATATGGCAGAAGTCAGTTCTCTGTGCTCATATTTACGCTGGAAAAAGGAATCATACAGCTGGCATTATAGTACACATCATCAATGAACAGTCACATCAATCCTATGCCCATTGGTGTCCAATTGAATCCTTCTCAGGATTAAACATAAGGAACAAACCACAGTAACTGAACATAAGAGGAAAGTGTAATTGCCAGAAAGCAATGTCTAACAGATCATCAGACACATTACAGGCTTACGGCACTCCCTATACATTCCTCAAATTCAGCTAGAAGACATAACTAGAATGATTGCTAAAACACAAACAAAGGACCAAGATAACCATCAATACCTGCCAAAATTAATATTTCTCGACCACACAATTGATATCAAACAGTTCCTCGAGGTTTACAGTTAAGAAAAGGCAAGGGAAAACTGAACAAATTGACAGACAGTAGACAAGAACTATCTGCATATTAACCCAGAGACCCATGAAAAAGGGTCAAAGTACTAGAGAACATTTCAAGTGACTCTTCAATTTAGTACATGAAGTATGGGAGTTTTAGTTATGCATGGAAATGTAGTGACTCTTCAATTTAGGACTTCACTCATGTCATGGCCACAGGCCATGTGAACAAGATATCTCTTGTTTGCTGGTTGTCTCACAGGGGATCGCATTGAATTGACGTAGCATAAATCGCATAATGATATTAAATAGGAGGCAACATGACATTATATGATATTTGGGATCGCATTGAATTGACGTAGCATAACTCGCATAATGATCTATTATCCTATTAAATTAAAGTTGGAAGTATTAAATTGAACAATAAACTACAAAAAAAGAGAGACATTTAAAAAAAAAAGTTAAAGGGCAAACAAGTAATTTCGTGAAGATTCTAAGCTTGGCAGAGCCCCACGAGGAAAGCAGCCTGCCTTCTTTCTCTCTTTTCCTCCGTTTAAGCTCTGAAGGAACTAAGAAGAAGAAGAAAGGCTATAAGTAAAGAAGAAGGGAAGAAAAGCTCTTGTGAGAAGGGAGAGAGAGAGAGAGAGAGAGAGAGAGAGAGAGAGAATGGCACTCAGGGTGACCCTTGCGCCGGAGATGGTTCTCTGCTTCCCTCCCCCAGGAGGAATACGAGATCCCCCAGGGTCGCCATGGCTTCCAGCATTCGCTCCTCTCCAAAGTGATCTGCTTTATCCTTAAGATCGATCATCTGTGTTTCCTTTAATCGTTCGAGGGCTGCAGTATTTTCGCTTGCATATGTGTGAACGTTGGTTGGTGTTCAATCGAATCTCTCTTGCGTGATTCGATGTTCTGATGCTTTAAACCGCTTATATTCGTTTATTTCATGACCTTGCTGTTGGTAAAAAGTTTTAAATAAAAAGAAAAGAAAAAAAAATATAGCGCTTGCAGTCCCATGCCAGGCATCCCATATCGTTATTGAGTCAAGACTTGGTATAGGGGGCTTACTACTAAGTCTTGGTACACCAAATCAATCCATACCAAGCGTACTGACATTGTATAAGTATAGTATCGGTACAGGATCTGAAAGGGTTTGTTATTTCTGAAAGGGTTTCAAATGCCAATGCCAACACCAGCACTGGTCTTTATGGAATTTATTATTTGTTTCAAATTCTTTGATAAAAAAGACCTACTCATCACATGCATGCATAATTTCATCATGGTGCTGAACGTGTTCATTGGTACGTAAATATCATCATCCATTATAAACATTTTATAAATTACTAATTTTTATAATTTATAAATTAATGAATAAAACATTTCCATGCTTGATGTGTCTTGGCATTTGGAGAATCTTCCTTGCACTATTTTCTCATATGAAATTAAGTTCAGAGTGCTAAAGTGTGCTTACGTGATACGGGATACTACTTTCTTCTGCTCATATGATCTGTTCTTATTTTAAATCTTAGGATATAGTATGACTTTTTTTATGGGGATATACATCCTTCTATATTTTTTGCATCTTATTTGAAAAAAATTGTCAGTGGCATCACTTCCTGTTTCATGATTCCTCACAGAGTCATTGAATATAATGCTTTTAGGAATCATGAAACAGGAACTATTTTTATTGTTCATTTCATGTTGGTTACATCAAATTTTCATAGCTGAAGGATTATACTATGTGCTCCTTTTTATTCTACAAATTAATCATCTTTGATAGCAATTATTGGCAAAATTGCTCTTCCCAAAGGAGAAAAAGTAATAAAACTAGGAAATCTTTATGTTTTATTTGTTATCTGTGAGTTTTTAGCAGCATAAAGAATACTCCAAGAATATAATTTGTCTCAGGGTTGATTCTCTGAAGAAACCCCTGAGTCCGCGGGAGGTACATTTGCAAGTCACTCATTCCATGCCACCTCACAAGATTGAGATTTTCAAGTCCTTAGAGGAGTGGGCTGAAAATAATGTCTTGGTGCTTTTGAAGCCAGTGGAGAAGAGCTGGCAGCCGCAGGATTTTCTGCCAGATTCTTCATCTGAGTGTTTTCATGAGGAAGTTAGGGAGCTGAGGGAGCGATCAAGAGAGATTCCTGATGATTATTACGTTTGCTTGGTTGGAGATATGATCACCGAGGAGGCTCTTCCTACATATCAAACAATGCTTAATACTTTTGATGGTCCGAGATGAAACAGGTGCAAGCCTTACTTCATGGGCTATTTGGACAAGGGCATGGACTGCTGAAGAGAATAGACATGGTGATCTTCTCAACAAGTACCTGTACCTAACTGGAAGAGTGGACATGAAACAAATTGAGAAAACAATTCAGTATCTGATTGGTTCTGGAATGGTATGTTCAATCCAAATTCCTCTAATATGCTTTTCCTTGATTTAAAACCACTTTATAATATGGAATCTTTATGGTCAAAATATACAAGCTTGCAAAATATCTCGTTCAAATTTTGGAATTCTGTTTGACTGGATAACATGCATGTACTGCAACTTGGCTCAAGTGACATACACTTTCTCCCCTTTTTTCTTTTGTTGTGCAATGTGATTAATAATAGTTTGGAAGGAATATACTTGAATTAATATTTTTAGAAAGAGTCCTCGATGATGAATCCTTTAAGCAAGACAGGAACCCTATAATGTCTAATTAGTTAGCCAATAAGACATGATACTTAATTGTCCATGCTCCTAAAATAAGGACTTTTTAAAAAAAGAATAGGAATTTTTTAAAATCTTCCATTAAAATTGAAGGAAAATTTCTATAAAACTGCTATTAAGCCAGCTATGCTATATGAAATAGAGTGTTGGGCAATATTGAAACAACATGCGAATAAATTAAGTGTAACAGAAATGCGTATGTTAAATGGATATGTGGTAAAACTTTAAAAAATAGAATTAGAAATAAACATATAAGAAAAATGATAGGAGTAGCCCAATTGAAGATAAAATGAGAGAAAATCAATTACAGTTGTTTGGACATATACAACGTAGACCTTTAGATGCTTCAGTTAGAAAGAGTGAGCTTTTAACAATTCATAGTAAGGATAGAGGTAGAGGTAGATCTAAACTAACATGAGCAAAAATAATTAAAAAAGATATAACTATTTATAATTTAAATATTGACTTGGCCCTGAATAGAGCAGAGTGGAGGAAGCAGATTCATGTAGCCGATCCCATGTAATTGGGAAAAGGCTTAGATGAGTTGAGTCGAGTTGAGTAGATCTTTAATTACTGATAATGTGGTTTTGGACAATTTTACATTAAAAGAAGCTTCATGTTTCTAGAATCACCTAAATTACTAGCTAAACATTCAAGGATCAATCATTCAAATACCCCATGGCATGCTCATCTTTATTGTGTGTTTTAAATTGCAGGACACTGGGATAGCAAACAACCCCTACCTTGGTTTCATTTACACCTCATTTCAAGAGCGAGCAACCTTCATATCCCATAGGAACACTGCGAGCCTTGCCAAAGAGCATGGGGACCTGAAACTGGCGCAGATATGTGGTAGAATTGCTGCCGATGAGAAGCGCCATGAGACCGCATACAGCAGGGTAGTGGAGAAGCTGTTTGAAATAGATCCAGATGACACTCTGCTTGCATTTGCTGGCATGATGAAGAAGAAGATCTTGATGCCTGCCCATTGGATGTATGATGGGCGTGATGATAATCTGTTCAAAAACTTCTCAGCAGTTGCTCAGCGGTTAGGCGTCTATACTGCCATGGACTATGCTGATATACTCGAATTTCTCCTTCAGAGGTGGAATGTTGAGAAGCTAACTGGCCTCTCAGGGGAGGGGAACCGAGCTCAGGACTTTGTGTGCACTTTGGCTTCCAGGATCAGGAGGCTAGAAGAATGGGCACAAGAGAGAGCCAAGCAAGCGCCGTACATTCCCTTCAGTTGGATTTATGGTAGGGAAGTGCAGCTTTGAGCACACTAAACAAAACGTAACAAATGGGCAAGTGCCATGTGCAAGAGAGAAGAAGATTATGTGTATGTATGTATATATATATATATATATATATATGTGTGTGTGTGTGTGTGTGTGTGTGTGTGTGTATGTATGTATGTATGTATATATATATATATATATATATATATATATATATATGTATATATATGTATATATATATATATGTATATATATATATGTATATATGTGTGTAGTGAAAGCATGTGAATCGTTTAACATGCATAAAATTAATATTGTCGTATAAAAAATATAAAACATATCGATATGTTGAGGTCTTAAAGGAACAGACGCACCCTACTATCGAATTCGAACCTACTAGAATTCGAAGCTATGGATGAAGAATCCCACAGTAGAGTTTACGGACCAAGGTATTTCATCAAAATGAAATCAGAGCCTTCCTTATCTTTCTCAGGATGACCAAGGTATTTTATCAAAATGAAATCAGAGCCTTCCTTATCTTTTTCAGGATCGGTATCGAATTATGAGAGTGGGCTCACTCTTGTTTTTTTTATATTTCTCACAACTCTGGCATAGATAAAATAAAAGATAAAATAAAAGAGAAAAAAGAAGAGAGAAACTTTTTTTTTTCATTTTTCTTACGTTCTCTAAAAGTTCATCTTATACCATATTTATAGGTTCTAAAAGTTCATCTTATGCCATATTTATAGGCTCCAAGTGAATCAGAATTAATTTATAAAATAAGAAAGAAAAAGAAGTAACAAACTTTTCTTTTGTTTTTCTTACGTTCTCTAAAAGTCCTATGCTCCAACTAAATCCGAATTAATTTAATTTAGATAACGTTTATCTGTTACAACATTTGATTTAGATAACATTTATTTGTTACAACATTTAATTTAGATAACTTTTATCTGTTATAATATTTAAATTAGATAACGTTTATATGTTATAACTTTTTTTCACCGCATGGGACAATTTTCACAACTCCTTGATCATGTCAAGAAAAAAAGTTGTTTTCTTATTTGCAACTAATTTACAAATAATATCTAAATTAAATAATAATATCTAAATTATCAAATCCTATTTAATAATTTCAGATATTATTAATTTTAAATATCTAATAAATTAAATTTATTATTTTATTTTTAATATTCTTAAAAATCATATTATCAAAAATATCAAAAAAAAATAATTTTTTTTCTTTTCATCAACTCATAATATGCGCCACTTATGAAAATAAAATTCTATTGTGTGATGTTCCACAATAATACTTATGTGCAACCATTCATATCAATTATTATATGAATAATGTGTCTAAACACATTTTTATTTTGCTTAATAACTAATTTATTGTATCAAAATAAATATGAAAAAAATAATCAATCAAATTGATTATTTATCTTCATAATAAACTCTTTATTATAAAGTTTTAATAAATATTTTATTTGAGAAAAATAAATAATTAATCACATTAATTATTCAATCCAAGAGTATATAAACATAAAATGGTGTGGAAACCATGGATCCATAATTTCAAGCTCCAATAACTTGAATAAACTTAATTAAAACTCTTTTATTATTTATTCAGTTCATTAATCTCAAAGTTATTCCACTAAAAACTCGAGACTGCACTCTTGAAAATTACATATTAATTTTACTCAAAAACTTGATCATTACATATAATTCAACCCTTCATAATTAGTTTATAATTAGAGCTAGGTGAAATAACCGTTATACCCCTCTAATTATCTCTTAAGTACCATTGATTGTTAAACAGTTAATTTATAATCGGATTATAAATTGCGCGCATAACTATTTAGCTGCATAATCAACACTTAAGGAAACTAATTTTAGGCTTCTTTTTAAAAGCCATAGATTCCATATCTTTAAATCACATTCCCAGTCCAATGTATTATTAAACCTCAAAGATGTAAGTATTGAGCACAACATCAAATGAGCTTTAACAAACAAATCAAAAGATCCAATAGCACAATCAAGAAGTCTGTGATTAAATCAGGATTAAGGTTGATTTATATATGATCATCTTGTGACATAAACTGAATTCTTTATAACGATCTTAAATAAAGATTCAAATTATGTCGGTTCAAGTTCTATATAATCTTATTATATATAATACCTCCACTACGTGTCTCTACACAACAATCCGGATAAGATTGTCACATTCATAATGTTAATGGACCATATTAGTGATTAGCGATAGAAGATTCATACTTCTATCAATCACGGACATGTTTAAATATATTAGCTGTAATTTTAATCCTCTTATATACAACATTTGATTCTACTCTTTAAAATGCCGCTAAAATGTGTTTTTGTGATTCAAACCCACAACATCCAAGTATCCAGACACCTTCATCAATCATCATGACCATAAGCCAGCACCCTTAAAAAATGCCTTATCTTAACTCACAAATGAGATATGTTTTCTATTCGGGAAGCATGGCTTTGATGCTTTTCTGTAGACTTGCTTCCTTAGAGTGTTTCCAGCTTGCACCTAAAGTTTAACAAAACCATGCCGGTGTACTTTGATTTTGTAATACAAAAAAGTTGGCACCTTGAAACTAGCAACCTGATGAGAGTTGTCATCTCCAATAGGAAGATAATGCCATTTCAAATGGGTCACATGGAACGCAAGCACTGAGCCAAGCCTGAATATTTCTCTGATCCTAACTGAGTCAAATCCACTTGTAAAACATCCTTGGCAATTAAATCTAATAGCTGTCTGAAATATGATCTTTTATAACAGAAGAGTTGTCCCAATCTACAGGCTCCAGACATCCCCATGTCTCTAGCAACAAAGGAGCTTCCATGGGCTGCATGAACAATGCCAATTTTACCTCATATTATCAAGCTTATAAAAGGACAATTGAATTGGCATAATATGAGCTGCTTATATATGTGCGTGTGCTTATGTGTAGAGAAAAAAAAAAAAAGAAGTAAAGTTGCTCCGAAATCCATATGTCTCGAGTGTGTGCATATATAAAGATAGACTTGACTACATTCGAATGTAGTCGAGTCGAATATAACCAAGTCAAAAATGCAGTCATCTTTCTTACGCTTGAATTCAGATGGATACTAAATCATCCTGTCTATTTTTATTTTTTTTATCCTTCAGATTCGTTAACTATGTGAATTCAAAAAGTAAAAAAAGATAGAATATATATATATATATATATATATCGGTCCAAATATCGCTCCATTGATTGACGTTCACAATGTACTGACCTGATAAGGAAGATGGGTCACCTAGAATTCTTTAGCAAACTTTTGTACAAGTAAAATTTAACTGATTTGAATAACATATTTAGGACAAGGTAATGCACTTGATATAGCTAGGTTTTTCTTTGGTATTAACACTTTCTTCTCCAATCTAATGTGGCACTAAATTTAGTGTATCGCATTTGGAGTGCAAGCTAAGCAGGGAGTTTCCCATGCTCGTATTGGACTCGGTTCCATTCTAAATCACGTACCGGTGGTCTTTCTTGCCGAGGTCGATAGAATGCAGAGCATGGCAAGCGCTTAGAATAGGCCATAATGTTTGATTAGTCGAGTGGACCCCTAATTGGAATAGACGGGCAAACACTTCAATCGCAGGGTGACCAATGTAACAGTTCAAATTCAAGTGTTAATGTAATATCTTTGCTCTGCAACTGGAAAAGGACGCCACCCTCTTGTGGCTATTACCTACTAAGACAATTATGAAAAAAGTTTTTGTGCAGCATTGGGTGCGATGCAGCTCATGCACATTGTGTATGATGCCCCTTCCAATAGTTTCATATCGAAAAATTGGAAGTTGGTTGTATGGTTTATAACTGGTTAAGAAAGATGGACAAGTACCAATTGGATCCTTTTGGGTTGTGGTGGCCCAAGTTGGTGTGAACCTTGTTCGTCTTGCTTTCTTGTAACAAAACGGATTCGAGGCCCGGGTCATTACAATATGGTATCAGAGCCATGTATCAGCCAAAAATGCAAGAGTTAAGTGCCACACAGGGTAAAGTGCTACATCCATAAGGGATGTGAGCTACCTTTTGAACCTGTGGGGACCACCTCTAGAATCCTGCCTGCCTGATGGTTGCGATCATATCGTGTGCCCCTGGCAACGAGGACGTCGCCTCTGTAAGGGGGTAGATTATGATGCCCCTGCCAATAGTCCCACATTAGAAAATTGGGAGTTGGTTATATGGTTTATAATCGGTTAAGAAAGATGGACAAGTACCAATTGGATCCCTTTTAGGCTATGGTGGCCCAAGTTGGTATGGACCTTGTCCGTCTTGCTTTCTTGTAATGAAATGGGTTCGTGGGTTTGCGAGCTCGGATCATTACAATATGGTATCAAAGCCACGCAACTGCCAAAAGTGTAGGAGCTAAGTGCCACACAAGGCAAAGTGCTACATCGATGGGAGCCACCTCTTGAACCTATGTGGGCCACAGAAGGTGGGGGCCATAGGGCAAAGTGCTACATTGATGGAAGCCACCTCTTGAACTTATGAGGACCACCTCTAGAATTCTGCCTGCCTGGTGATTGTGATCAATTGCTCTTTGCGACTCCCCGTCGCCTCTGTAAGTGGGATAGATTGTGATGCCTCTCCCAATAGTCCCATATCGAAAAATTGGGAGTTGGTTGTATGGTTTATAACCGATTAAGAAAGGTGGAAAAGTACCAATTGGATCCCTTTTGGGCTGTAGTGGCCGAAGTTACAATATAGTATCATAGCCACGCACCAGCTGTAAGTGCAGGAGCTAAGTACCACACATGGCAAAGTGCTACATCAATGGGAGCCACCTCTTGAATCTGTGGGAGCCACAGGGCAAAGTGCTACATCGATGAGAGCCACCTCTTGAACTTGTAGGGGCCACATCTAGAATCCTGCCTGCCTGGTGGTTGTGATCAATTGCCCTTGGCGACGAGGATATCACCTATGTAAGGAGATAGATTGTGATGCCCCTTGCAATAGTCCTATATCAAAAAATTGGAAGTTAGTTGTATAGTTTATAACTGGTTAAGAAAGATGGACAAGTACCAATTGGATCCCTTTTGAGCTGTGGTGGCCCAAGTTGGTATGGACATTGTCCGTCTTGCTTTCTTGTAACGAAACGGGCCCGAGGCCTGGGTCGTTACACTGTGCCTGATGATTGGCACACAATGCATATATACGCACGTGCCAAGGATAAAAATAACTTTTTCATTTTCGCACGCACTCACTCGCTGCATGCCAATCATCGGGCGCAGTGCAGCTCCTGCTGCATAGCAAAACTTTTTCGACAATTATTTAAACAAAGCTTAAGAAAGTAGAAAAGAAAATTTTATTTTTTTAATATTTCTACCAATAAACATATATTTGATAATCACTATTGCATTTTATTTTTCACAATGTTGACAGCAAAAATTGTTTGATAGCTCTTGTTATTTTTTTTTTTTTTATAGTAGGAGATATCTTCAAAAAAAATTATTTTTTCCAAAAGTAATTTCAATTCCTAAAGTTACTTTTTTAAAAAAAGTATAATTTTTTTTAAAAAAATTCACTTCTACTTTTCACAATTAATGAAACTTATTTTTGAAAATAAAAAATATAATTAAATATATTTTTTACATTTGAAATAAATAAAAGTGATATTAAATAGATTCTTAACTTTTCAATTGACATATCAATTGATTAAGCCTTCTGTATCATTGTTATGAAGCTAATATCAGAAAGACATCTCATGCTATAAGGCTGCGTTTGGATGTCAAAAAGTTATTCAAAGAATAGGAATACGAATTCCCCAGGAATAGCTTATTCCACCTGTTATTTCAGATTTATATTTGGATGAAAATTTAGTATTCCATATTATTTCAGTGCAATTAATGCAGTGTTATTTCAAATGATGTTTGGATGACATGGGAATAAGCATGTATTCCATAAGGAATAAAGGAAGAATCTTAATGAAATTTCAAAAATACCCCTTGAATAAAAATGGTTTAGCAAATTAAGTTTTAATGTCATTACTTGAATAAATTAATTTTAATTAGTAAATAATTTAATAAATATATTTTTATTAATAAAATAAAATATGAATAAACTTATTAAATTATTTGATATTAATAAAATAATATATGTGGAGATACTGACTAATTTATTTTCTATTAATTCTTTATTTTGAAATCATCCATAGCTTTTAAATATTATTTAAGTATGTTCTAAGAAGGATACTATTTATGAGAGTTATATATTACTATAATTTTTTAATCAAATTATTTATCTTACAAAAAAAAATGTTTGACCCTTTTCTAATCTATAGTTTAAAATTACTTATTTTGTTAAAAATTGACATATTTATTTATTAAATTTTAAAATTAATCTAGAATAAAATATTTTAAACTAAAATTACATTACTAATAAATGTAAAAATAGTGGCCAATATAGATACTGATCTTAGTAATTATAGTAGAGTTTCAATTTTTTAATAAAGTAATTGTGTACCTGGCACATTTTTAAAGAACGATGGGGGGTTTCAAGCTTAATGTACAATGTGATAAATTATGTTGCTTAAAAAGAATTATTTGCTACTGTAACTAAGTGAAACTTGACTGGTTTACTCTAATAAATAAACTTGTTTTGTTTCAAATGTGGATGTTGAGATTAACCACGAAATTTCAAACGAACTCAATTGAGTTTATTTTCAAATCTAGTTTTGCAGATCAACAGGTCTGGAGATTCATTGGGTAATCAAGATGCTTAATAACTCTGAAGCTTTATAACTCTGATATAATTTACATATAACTCAAATTCCAAGAACCAAACATGTAAAAGTTGAAAAAAAAATTACAATTGGTCATCTTATAGTACAGTTGAATACTTGTAGAATCTTCACCAAGCAAATAAAAAATTACATAAACAAATGGATGAAAATGAAACTCCTCGTAGCTTGTGTGTCTTGAAAAATTATACCCATGTCAAAAATGATCCAAGGATGAACAAGTAAAATGTCTGAAATCCATAGAAATAATCACAATATTTGTGTCAGAGACAAGCAAGTTGAGACCTCTCTGCCCGTGCCTTTCTTCTTTGGTCCTCCAATTTTTCGTCAACCTGCAAGTTGAGACCTCTTTGCTAGGTGAGGTAGGCCCAGTGCGAAACAATTAATTGGAATGACCCATAACTCAGACAATGCAAAAGAACGTGGTAAAAGCAACGATACCAACCACAAAAGCTCCAAGACTGAATTATCATTGTCGGATAGTCATAATTGCTTAACAAAGTGAACATATAATAACATAATGGCCTGCAAATAATTCAGTAGATATCATCGAAATAAGCATATAAGATTTCTAATCCAACTAACAAGTGGATCACATTCAAATTGATCCATTTATCATCATATTTCAGAGTTAATCATTCAATTGCCCTCAACAATAATAGAAATGATCAGGCATCGAGAAAAATTTACAAACAAAATTAGACAGTTGAGAAATAACCCACTGGTTGGTTCGAAGAACGATTGACTAGTATTAGCACTACATGACGCCAGCAAATAGGCACATTTAGGAATACAACGACTATTCAATGAATAGGTACAAGCATGACCATGAAAATCTGGCTACAGTAACAGTGGTGTACAATGGAAGCTTCATGAAGAGTATCGGCAACCATCTTGCACTCGGGAGCTCTTTCAGATAGCAACAAAAGGATAATCAAAGAATATCAATTTTATTGATATATATTTATCACTAAACGGTCAACAGTCAGTTCCTCGCTCAGATACATTAAGGTCCCCTCGCCTGTGGACTATCCACAATATACAAAACGAACTGCAAGACAAACGCACAGAAATAATTTTATATCATCAAAAACCACTGCATTATATACACTACAAGAAAATACCGAAATAGCGATGCAAATTTAGCGACGCAAAATTGCGTCGCTAAATTGCGACCTCTTTGCGATGCCTTTGTGACAACAAAATATTGCGACGCATTAGCGACTCATTAGCGACTCAATTAACCAAAAAATCAAAAAAAAATTAAATTTTTAATATTGCGATGCAAATATTGCGTCGCAATATTTTTAAATTAATTTTTTATGAAATATAAATATTAATAAAAATATTGCGACGCAAATATTGCGTCGCAATTTATTTTACAGAATTAAATATTTTAAATAGCGACGCAATAAAATAGATAATTAGAAAAATTATTTTTAAATTAGCGACGCACCAATTGCGTCGCAAATAATTGAAATTAAATTAAATTTTATAAAATCTAATTATCGGAAAAAAATATTGCGATGCACCACATTGCGTCGCAATGTTTTTAAAAGAATTAAATATATTAAATAGCGACGCATTAGCGACGCAATAAATTAGAAAATAAGAAAAATAATTTTTTATTTAGCGACACAACAAATGCGTCGCAAATAATTTAAATGAAATTATATTGTTTAAAGTATAAATAGTTTACAAAATATTGCGACGCATAACAGTGCGTCGCAATGTTTTCAAAAGAATTAAATATTTTAAATAGCGACGCCTTAGCGACGCAATAAAATTATAAAATAGAAAAATTATTTTTAATATAGCGACACAACAATTGCGTCGCAAATAATTTAAATGGAATTATATTTTTTACAGTGGTAATATTTTAAAAAATATTGCGACGCCAATCAGTGCGTCGCAATATTTTGAAAAGAATTAAATATTTTAAATAGCGACGCCTTAGCGACGCAATAAACTAGAAAAATAGGAAAATTATTTTTAATTTAGCGACGACACAATTGCGTCGCAAATAATTTAAATGGAATTATATTTTTTACAGTACTAATATTTTAAAAAAATATTGCGACGCCACCCAGTGCGTCGCAATATTTTGGAAAAAATTAAATATTTTAAATAGCGACGCATTAGCGACGCAATAAACCAGAAAATAAATTAAAATTATTTTTAATATAGCGACGCAATAAATGCGTTGCAATAATTTTAAATAAAATTAAATTTGATAAATTATAAATATGAGAAAAAATAATTACGACGTAACACATTGAGCAATCTTTTTAAAAATTAATTATGTTAAATAGCAACGCATTAGCGATGTAATAAGCAAAAATGTTAATTTGGAAAATTATGTTTTAATATAGCGACGTACTTGTTGCATCGTAATTATTTGAATTAAAGTTAATTTTTTATATATTATAATTATCATATTAAAAAAATACGACACAACCCTTTGCGTCGTTATATATTTAAAAAAATTAATTATGTTAAATAGCGATCAGTCCAAAATCGATCGTGACCGATCAGAATAAGGGCTTGGATCGATCGCAACCCTCGGATCGTCGTCGATCGGACCGATTGCCGCGGTCCGCGATTGGTCGTCGCCGATCGGGATCAGGGCTTGGATCGATCGCAAGCGTTGGATCGTCGCCGATCTCGGATGGATCGCCACGGTCCGAGATCGGTCGTGGCCGATTGGGATTAGGGCTTGGATCGATCGCAACCGTCGGATCATCGCCGATCTTGGACGGATTGCAACTGTCCGAGATCGGTCGTGGCCGATCGGGATCACGGCTTGGATCGATCGCAACAGTCAGATCATCGTCGATCTCGGACGGATTGCAACTGTCCGAGATAGGTCGTGGCCGATCGGGATCAGGGCTTGGATCAATCGCAACCGTCGGACCGTTGCCGATCGGACAGATTGCTGCGGTCCACGATCGGTCGTCACCGATCGGGATCAGGGCTTGGATCGATCGCAACCGTTGGATCATCGCCGATTTCGGATGGATCGCCACGGTCCGAGATCGATCGTGGCCGATCGGGATCAGGGCTTGGATCGATCGCAACCGTCGGATCGTCGTCGATCTAGGACGGATTGCAACTGTCCGAGATAGGTTGTGGCCGATCGGGATCAGGGCTTGGATCGATCGCAACCGTCGGATCTTTGCCGATCGGACTGATAGCCGCGGTCCGCGATCGGTCGTCACCGATCAGAATCAGGGCTTGGATCGATCGCAACAGTCGGATCATCGCCGATCTCTGACGGATTGCAACCGTCCAAGATCGGTCGTGGCCGATCGGGATCATGGCTTGGATCGATCGCAACCGTCGGATTGTCGTCGATCTGGGACGGATTGCAACTGTCCGAGATAGGTCGTGGCCGATCGGGATCAGGGCTTGGATCGATCGCAACCGTTGGATCGTCGCCGATTTCGGACGGATCGCCACGGTCCGAGATCGGTCGTGGCCGATCGGGATCAGGGCTTGGATCGATCGCAACCGTCGGATCATCGTCGATCTGGGACGGATTGCAACTGTCCGAGATAGGTCATGGCCGATCGGGATCAGGGCTTGGATCGATCGCAACCGTTGGATCGTCGCCGATTTCGGATGGATCGCCACGGTCCGAGATCGGTCGTGGCCGATTGGGATCAGGGCTTGGATCGATCGCAACCGTCAGATCGTCGCCGATTTCGGACGGATCGCCACGGTCCGAGATCGGTCGTGGCCGATCGGGATCAGTGCTTGGATCGATCGCAACTGTCGGATCATCGTCGATCTGGGACGGATTGCAACTGTCCGAGATAGGTCGTGGCCGATCGGGATCAGGGGTTGGATCGATCGCAACCGTCGGATCATCGTCGATCTGGGACGGATTGCAACTGTCCGAGATCGGTCATGGCCGATCGGGATCACGGCTTGGATCGATCGCAACAGTCGGATCGTCGTCGATCTCGGACGGATTGCAACTGTCCGAGATAGGTCGTGGCCGATCGAGATCAGGGCTTGGATCGATCGCAACCGTCGGATCGTTGCCGATCTGACCGATTGCTGCGGTCCGCGATCGGTCGTCGCCGATCGGGATCAGGGCTTGGATCGATCACAACCATTGGATCGTCGCCGATTTCGGACGGATCACCACGGTCCGAGATCGGTCGTGGCCGATCGGGATCAGGGCTTGGATCGATCGCAACCGTCGGATCGTCGTCGATCTGGGACGGATTGCAACTGTCCGAGATAGGTCGTGGCCGATCGGGATCAGGGCTTGGATCGATCGCAACCATCGGATCTTTGCCGATCGGACCGATAGCCGCGGTCCGCGATCGGTCGTCGCCGATCGGAATCAGGGCTTGGATCGATCGCAACAGTCGGATCGTCGCCGATCTCTGACGGATTGCAACCGTCCGAGATCGGTCGTGGCCGATCGGGATCACGGCTTGGATCGATCGCAACCGTCGGATAGTCGTCGATCTGGGACGGATTGCAACAGTCCGAGATAGGTCGTGGCCGATCGGGATCAGGGCTTGGATCGATCGCAACCGTTGGATCGTCGCCGATTTCGGACGGATCACCACGGTCCGAGATCGGTCGTGGCCGATCGGGATCAGGGCTTGGATCGATCGCAACTGTCGGATCATCGATCTGGGACGGATTGCAACTGTCCGAGATAGGTCGTGGCCGATCAGGATCAGGGCTTGGATCGATCGCAACCGTTGGATCGTCGCCGATTTCGGATGGATCGCCACGGTCCGAGATCGGTCGTGGCCGATCGGGATCAGGGCTTGGATCGATCGCAACCGTCGGATCATCGCCGATTTCGGATGGATCGCCATGGTCCGAGATCGGTCGTGGCCGATCGGGATCAGTGCTTGGATCGATCGCAACCGTCGGATCATCGTCGATCTGGGACGGATTGCAACTATCCGAGATAGGTCGTGGCCGATCGGGATCAGGGCTTGGATCGATTGCAACCGTCGGATCATCGTCGATCTGGGACGGATTGCAACTATTCGAGATCGGTCGTGGCCGATCGGGATCACGGCTTGGATCGATCGCAACCGTTGGATCGTCGACGATCGTCGCAATATTTTTTAAATAAGTTTATGTAATTAAAAATTTTATAAAATAAATTGCGATGCCATTTTTTGTTGCAATTATTAACATTAATTATAAATATAATCATTTATAAATATTATTAAATAAATTGCGACGCCATTTGTCGTCGCAATTATTATAATAAATTTAAATATTTTCATTTAAAAATATTTAAAAAATAATTGCGACGCAATTGTTGCGTTGCAATATTTGTAATAACTTTTTATTTTAATCTATTTAAATTATTAAAAAATTATTGCGATGCCTTAGCGATGCAATTATTAGAAAATAAAAATATTTTTCCCGCTAGGTGATGGCGCCAATTTAGCGACGCTTCAGCGACGCATTTAGTGGCGTCGCTATTTTTTCAAAAAAATAATTAAAACATGTATTAACGATGAATTAGCGACGCCATAATGCGTCGCTAATAAAAAAAAAAATTTTTTTTTGCGACGCCAATTGCGACGCAATTTTGGCGTCGCTAATTCCCTATTTTTAAGCCCGATCCCTTCTCCTTTCCTCCTTCCCGTCTTGACCTAGCGCCGCTGTGAAGCTAAAGCTCCAATCTCTGGCGCATCCCCGTCCTCCGGCTACCCGACGTTCGCATCCGACTCCGGCAACCCGGCGATCTCATCTCAACCAAGGTAAGCTCCGATTATCTAAAAAAAAAATTGATTTTTTTTTATTTATTTCCCTACGGCCACGGCCGCTGCCGTGGCCGTCTTCTCCGACCACGGCAGGGCCGTGGCCGTCTTCTCCGGCCACGGCTGCTGCCGTGGCCGGCAGTGGCCTGGCCACGGTGGCCAGGCCACTGTAATCAAAATTTTTTTTTTTTTTTTAAACAGGGGGGAGGGGAGGAAACCCCCCCGCCCCCCTTTCTTTTCTTGTCCGGCCACGGCCGTGGCCGCGGCTGGACAAGGCGGCCACGGCCGCTGCCGTGGCCGGCAGTGGCCTGGCCACGGTGGCCAGGCCACTGTAATCAAAAAAAAAAATTTTTTTTTAAACAGGGGGGAGGGGAGGAAACCCCCCCGCCCCCCCTTTCTTTTCATGTCCGGCCACGGCAGTGGCCGCGGCCGGACAAGGCGGCCACGGCTGCTGCCGTGGCCGTCTTCTCTGGCCACGGCCGCTGCCGTGGCTGGCAGTGGCCTGGCCACGGTGGCCAGGCCACTGTAATAAAATTTTTTTTTTTTAAACAGGGGGGAGGGGAGGAAACCCCCCCGCCCCCGCTTTCTTTTCATGTCCGGCCACGGCAGTGGCCGCGGCCGGACAAGGCGGCCACGGCCGCTGCCGTGGCTGTCTTCTCCGGCCACGGCCGCTGCCGTGGCCGGCAGTGGCCAGGCCACTGTAAAAAAAAAAAAAAATTTTTTTTAAACAGGGGGGAGGGGAGGAAACCCCCCCCCCCCCCCTTTCTTTTCATGTCCGGCCACGGCAGTGGCCGCGGCCGGACAAGGCGGCCACGGCCGCTGCCGTGGCCGTCTTCTCCGGCCACGGCCACTGCCGTGGCCGGCAGTGTCCTGGCCACGGTGGCCACGGTGGCCAGGCCACTGTAATCAAAAAAAAAAATTTTTTTTTAAACAGGGGGGAGGGGAGGAAACCCCCCCCCCCCCCCCCTTTCTTTTCTTGTCCGGCCACGGCCGTGGCCATGGCCGGACAAGGCGGCCACGGCCGCTGCCGTGGCCGTCTTCTCCGGCCACGGCCGCTGCCGTGGCCGGCAGTGGCCTGGCCACGGTGGCCAGGCCACTGTAATGAAAAAAAAATTTTTTTTTTTAAACAGGGGGGAGGGAGGAAACCCCCCCGCCCCCCTTTCTTTTCTTGTCCGGCCACGGCCGTGGCTGCCGTGGCCGGGCCACGTGCCGTGGCCTGGCCTGGCCACGGTGGCCAGGCCACTGTAATGAAAAAAAAAATTTTTTTTTTTAACAGGGGGGAGGGAGGAAACCCCCCCGCCCCCCTTTCTTTTCTTGTCCGGCCACGGCCGTTGGCCTGCCGTGGCCGGGCCAGTGGCCAGTGGCCTGGCCACGGTGGCCAGGCCACTGTGACAAAAAAAAAAAAACAGGGGGGAGGGGGGAAACCCCCCCCCCCTTTCTTTTCTTGTCCGGACGGCCACGGTGGCCAGCCACTGTGAAAAAAAAAATATTTTTTTAACACAGGGGGGGAGGGCTGTTTGGATTGACTGTTTTTTATGTCTTGATTATTCAATAATATTTGTAATGCTAGATTATTTAATTTACATAATATTTATGCAATAATTAATTTAAGCAGAATGTTTATGACAATAGTATTTGTGCATTTATACTCATTTACATTTGTTATGTCTTGATTATTTATATTCTGCTGCAAACTTAATGATGCATTACATTTTGAAATGCTAAATAAAATGTTTTGTTGTAATATTATTTAATTTCCAGCAACAAATTACTAGTTTCAATGATTTACATTTTAGTATTCGCAAACATTTGTATTTGACACAATAATCTTAAAAAGTTAGTGATTACATGTATAATTCACAAGAAGTTAAGAATAACAAGCATAAGTTCGATTGTCTTCGGACTTCCATAATCACAGCACTTTAATTAACCTTTAGACCCGTTTGAGAATTTGTAAGCCTTAGTCTTGCAAATTCTCAAATTGTCCTGGTGGACAGTTTGGGAATATTTCTTGTGACATGTTAGTCTGCTAGTAATCATCGTGGGGTGAGATTTCGGTTTGCATTTGCTCATACGTTCTCCTAGTGTGGCTTATATACCACACATGTAGGAGAACATATGGGGAAATGCTGCCGAAATTTCAATGTTGCCGATCGATGATAATTAATAGCAGAATAACATATCACAAAAAATATTCTTGAATGGGATAGGGCCTTACCTTGTAGACATGGAGTGAAGGTAGAATTATTTAAGACACTTGAATTCTTGTGAAGTCTAATGACTAAACGCACCGCCTTATGGCCCGACACAAACTCAAGCCCTCTCTTTAGCCATTAACCTATGCATCGGTCCTTGCTAGCACCCCAAGGATCGTAGCCGTGGCTCGCCCTTGCATGGTAGGGTCCTTATTTACCTAAAAAAAATTGGGGTACTTATAAATGATTTAATTGGTTGTAATTAACCTTAGTTGTGCCCAAGAAATAATTTAGTTATATATTTATTAATACTAATATAGTTTTATTTTTTGGTTTCATTTAATGATTTACCAGACTTTGTATAAGTCGGTCAAAAATGAGCGGGACTCGCTCATGGATGTATGCAAGGATAAAAGATGGCTTGCTGAATCCAGATTTTCTGAATGGATTGGAAGAATTTATCGCATTTGCATGTAGCCAACCTGAATGGATGGATGGGCCTAGGATTAGGTGCCCATGCAACTTCCACAGGTGTCAGAATAAAGCCTACAGAGATGTGGAAACTGTTAAGGTGCATTTGTGTAAGAAGGGTTTTGTTCCTGATTACTATGTTTGGTACTGTCATGGTGAACCAGAGGATATTCCAGCAGCTGTTATAGGCCAACAAGAGTCAATTCCCGTAGATGAACCATTTGTGAATTTAAACACATATGAACAAATGGTTATGAATGCATCGGGTAATGACTTCAATCAGAATACATTTATGGAAGAACCAAATCCAGAAGCACAACAATTTTACGATATGTTGCGTGCTGCCAATCAAGAATTGTATCCTGGGTGTGAGGGTCATTCCCAGTTCTCTACAGCTGCTCGAATGTTGAATATTAAGGCAGAACATCGATTATCAGAAAAGGCGTTCAATTCTGTAGCTGAGTTAATCAAAGAAATTCTGCCAAATGATAATGTTGCCGCAGACAGTTTTTACGCAACAAAGAAGTTGTTGCGTGGGCTTGGGCTCCCAGTTAATAAGATCGATTGTTGCTTGAACAATTGTATGATATTTTGGGGTGAAGACTCAGAGCTGAGATGGTGTAAGATTTGTGGGCAATCGAGGTTCAAAAACACCGAAGGAGGAGCCGGTACAAGTAGGAGGAAAAGTGTGCCTTACAAGAGGATGCATTACTTTCCTCTTACCCCACGCCTGCAGAGATTATACAGATCTGAGGCAACAGCTGCTGATATGAGATGGCATGCCGAACATGAATCTAAAGAGGATGAAATGCGGCATCCATCAGATTCAAAGGCTTGGAAGCATTTCAATGAAAATCATCCTGATTTCGCTGAAGATATAAGGAATGTGAGATTAGGTCTTTGTACCGATGGCTTCCAACCATTTGGTCAAGCGGGGCAACAGTATTCATGTTGGCCTGTGATACTGACTGTATATAACCTTCCTCCGTGGAAGTGCATGAAAGATCCTGCAATGTTTTTAACCGTTTTGGTTCCAGGACCATCAAATCCAAAGGAAAAGATTGATGTCTTTCTGCAACCGTTGGTGGCCGAATTGAAAATGTTGTGGGAAACAGGAGTGGTAGCCTACGACATTTCTATGAAACAAAATTTCTTAATGAGAGCTGCTTTGATGTGGACAATAAGTGATTTTCCGGCATATGCAATGTTGTCTGGTTGGAGCACTGCTGGACGTCTGGCATGCCCTCATTGCATGTATGATTCGGATGCATTTACATTGCAGAAGAGTGGTAAGCAGTCATGGTTTGATAACCATAGGAAGTTCTTGCCCCCAAATCATCCTTACAGGCGTAACTTGATCGCCTTCCGGAAGAACAAAGCAGTCACAAAATTTGCCGAACCGGTTAGGTCCGGCACGGATCTATTTGATTCTATAGAGCATTTGGGGTTGATGTATGCATGGGAACCGGATGCAGATAGAATAAATAGCCGTATATGTAAAGAACATAACTGGAAGAAGCGAAGTATATTTGGGATTTGCCTTATTGGAGCACAAATCTCATCCGGCACAACTTGGATGTTATGCATATCGAGAAAAATTTCTTTGATAACATATTTAACACGGTGCTAAACATCCCGGGAAAAACAAAAGATACTGCAAAGTCAAGAGAAGAACTTAATCAGTACTGCAGAAGAGGTGATTTGAGAAGGAGTGCCGATGGGACCTATCCTAAAGCATGTTACACTCTTGACAGAAATTCACGAGAAGTTTTATGTAACTGGCTAAGAGGGTTAAAATTTCCAGATGGTTATGCCTCAAATATCGGTAGGTGTGTGGACATGCATAAGCTCAAGTTGTTCGGCATGAAGAGCCACGACTGCCATGTTTTCATGCAACGATTATTACCTATAGCTTTTCGTGAGTTGCTTCCGCAACATGTCTGGAAGGCAATTACGGAGCTCAGCTTATTCTTCAAGGAGTTATCTGCCGCAGTCATTACTTCTGCATCCATGGCAAGGCTTGAGGAGGAAATTCCAATTATTTTATGCAAGCTTGAGCGAATATTTCCTCCCAGTTTTTTTGACTCAATGGAGCATTTACCGGTTCACTTGCCATACGAAGCGAGCATAGCTGGTCCCGTGCAGTATCGCTGGATGTATCCTTTCGAGAGGTAAATATATACATCATTAAGATATGTTGACATTTCAAATATTATTTCATTGCTTGAAAAATTCGTTAATTTTTTGTTGCAACTTTACATATAGGTATCTTAAGAAGTTAAAAAATAATGTGCGTAATAAGGCAAGGGTTGAAGGTTCTATATGCAATGCACACTTGGTCGAAGAAGTTTCAGCTTTTGCCTCACATTACTTTGAGGGTCACGTCCACACGAGGAGCCGAAATCATGGTCGTAACGATGACGTATGTGTGGACGAAGCAGAAGCTAATGACGGTAGAATATCAATTTTTAAAGCTATCGGCCGTTCATTTGGTGGGCAGAAGTCAAGAAATCTTAGCGATATGGAGTATAATGCAGCACATTATTACATCCTAATGAACTGTCGAGAAGTCGATCCATATATTGAGTAAGTGTATACTTCAATGCTAAATTGAAAATTTAAATTTATATAATAATATACCATAATATTTAATTTCTAACAGTAGTTTTCATCCTTTTCATCCCATAAGGATGTTTTGTGATAGACAACGACAGATGAATCCCGACATCAGTCAAGTTGCAATTGGGCAGAAATTAGAAACGGAGTTTGCTTACTGGTTTTATGAATTTGTGAGTAGTATCACTCAATCAATTTCGATAATGGCTATTATTTTTTGAATTGGATGTCAATAGCTTATTAATTTATAGGTCAACGGTCCATGGTCGACAACCGACAATATTTTCATTAAATGTCTATCGCAATGGCCATTGAAGACCGTAACAACCTCTACTGGCTATTTTGTAAATGGGTACAAATTTCAGATTGAACGATTAGCAGCTTCAAGAGGCACGCAGAACTGGGGCGTGTGTGTAAAAGGAGAAAGTGTTGGAGCAAATATGCAGGATTATTATGGAAAGTTAGTAGAGGTGGTTGAAGTTGAATATCCCGGTTGGCCTA
Organism: Calamus simplicifolius; assembly: GCA_900491605.1. Lineage (NCBI taxonomy): Eukaryota > Viridiplantae > Streptophyta > Magnoliopsida > Arecales > Arecaceae > Calamus > Calamus simplicifolius. The sequence goes on from UESW01004004.1 coordinate 866,076, forward strand.
TGAAACGAACCGTATTGTTTCGTTGTGATTGGTTCGATCCGATAGTTCCTGTGGGCAAAAGGGTTCATAACGACTATAATTTGGTTGAAGTGAACCATCGACGAAGATTACAGAAATATGACCCATTCATCCTTGCATCCCAAGCTCAGCAAGTCTTTTACTGCGGATATCCAAGTTTGCGCAACGACAAGCGAGATTGGTGGGCCGTTTCTAAAATCGTCCCACGTTCAACAATCGTATTAGAGGAGAGTTCATCAAGTCAATCAACCGAGTGCCCTGCATTTCAAGAGGATGAGATGGAAATGCATGCAATTGAGGATGACACAAGGGCTCCTGAAACATCACTTAGAGATCCAAGTGGTGATGTCCAACAAATTGCGGATGCAAATGTTCGGTTTCCTTCCGATGATAATGAAACTGATTCGCAATCCGATACGGCATCGGATGTTGAACCAACATTTCACGAAACAAATGACACCGATTAAACATAAAGGTTTTTTAAAATTTAACTTTTTTTTATAAGTGTTAAATTCTTACATAGTCAATCATTAATCGTAATTTAATTGTGTGAATCTTTAGTATTTTCAGTATGAGGGGCAGAGGTAGATCTACCGACGACAGTTTGGGTGAGCAGAGACGTAGTTTGGATCCTGCGAGATCAGATCACATGAGCGTCGGAGATGGAGAGTTTGGATCTCCAGCAGAGGCGCAGCCTTCGATCTCTGCACCAGTATTACCATCCACCCGATCGGCACAGACCTCCGAGAGTTCTTCCGCCATCGGGCCGCACTGTACTTAGACTTGATGCTCAGGGGATGTAAGTATATACTAATTAAAAATATTTTATTTATGTTTTTAAGTCATTTACTTATAAACTTGCATTTTTTTAACAGATTCATTGAGCAGCATCATGTCTCCAGCCACATCAGCGCCGTTTTTCAGAGGCGTGCAGATCCCAGTGGCTACGATTGGCGCCACGTATCGCCAGCCACGAGGGAGTTTTATTTTTCTGAGTTTCAGGTAAACTTATTAAATACAATTTATCAGTGATATATAATTCTTTAAAGTTAATAAATTCAGAAACTAACTGTTTATTTTAATGCAGAAAAAGTTTACGTGGGATCCTGCCACCCATGATGCCATTAGGGCAGCATGGGAGGCTCTGACGCGACGCCGATACTCCGACATGCTTCATCGTTGGAGGTCGTCGGGTCAGCGTCCTGCGCACGTGCCAGAGGGTATTTGGCACGAGTGGCAGCAGGCCTGGGAGTCCGATGGCTGGCGCAGGAGGTCCGCATCAGCCAGCACGAACCGCCGATCTGAGAAGGGCGGTCCTGGCACGGGTCTCTCCCGTCATACTTCGGGCTCCATTTCGATTCAGGAGCACAGACGGCGTATGGTAAGAAAACATAAATATTTTAATTACTATTTTAGTTATTTACAAATATTTGTATTAATATCATTTTTTTTATTGTTATAGACTGAGCAGGAGGGCGGAGATCCTGGTGAGTTTCGTCTATTCAGGGCGACACACACCAGGAGGGACGGCTCCTGGGTCGACACGCGATCACGGGAGGTTGCGGTAAGAAATTAGATTTATGTAGTATCTGTTTAATTTCTAAAATTTTATTTCAGAAATTTATTAACTCATTTATTGTTGATTTCATAATTTCAAGACACGAGTCGAGGAGCTTCGCTCCCAGGCATCGCAGGTCGACTCTACTGATGGGGAGACGCCCGTCGAACTCTCAGCAGAGGAGAGTCGACGTGTGTTTTTGGAGGCTGTTGGTGCCCAGCCACGAGACCGCAGGGTCTATGGTATGGGCACTAGAGCTTCTACATTTTTTCCCCATCAGGCCTCCAGCTCGCGAGTTCCTGCTGATCTTCCTCCGAGCGTTTACAGGAGCTTCGCAGATCTATTGCAGAGGAGGTTCGCCAGGAGTTCGAGCAGGATTTTGAGGATCGTATGCGAGGCCGGGATCAGGAGGTTGCAGACATGCGAGATGAGATGCATTATTTGCGGGATATGGTTAGACGCTTGTCGCAGAGTCTTCAGCCTCCACAGCCTCCACAGCCTCCACGTGATCATTCAGATTTGATGTATTTTTTTTTTTTTTGTTGTAAAAACTTCAAAATTTTAATATATAAATTATTTTTTGAAATATATTATTGTTTGGATTGAGTGAAAAATGTTTGTATCAATATTTAGATTTAGCGAAATTGAATTAACCGTTTTAATTTTTAATCATTTAAATATTTTTAAAAAAAAATTTGCGACGCATTAGCGACTGATATTGGATCGCTAATATTTTTAAATATTATTATTAAATATTGCGACGCAATGACCTGGCATCGCAATAATTTAAAAATAAATTTAATAGCGATGCATTAGCGACTAAAATTGAGTCGCTATTTTATCTTAAAAATTATTTTAAAATAAAATAATTTTTATTTGCGACGCATTAGCGTCGCAATATTTAATAATAATTTTTTTAAAAATTATTATTATAAATATTGCGACGCAAATTAGTGTGTCGCAATATTTAATAATAATTTTTTAAAAATTATTATTATAAATATTGCGACGTAAATTTTGCGTCGCAATATTTAATAATAATTTTTTTAAAATTATTATTAAAATATTGCGACACAATTAGTGCGTCGCAATATTTAATAATAATTTTTTTTTAAAATTTTAAATATTGCGACGCAAATTTTGTGTCGTAATATTTAATAATAAATTTTTTCTAACTAAATTTATTTTTAAATTTAGCGACGCATTTCATGCGTCGCAACATTGTGACGCAATGTGGCGTCGCAATAGCGTCGCAGAGAGTCGCAATATTGCGACGCAATTGCGACAAAAGGGTATTGCGACGGACAGTTGAGCGACGCCCTCGTTGCGTCGCTATTGCATCGCAATATCATGTTTAGCGACGCAATTGCGACGCATTTGGGCGTCGCAATATTTAAAATCTCTTGTAGTGATATATATATATATATATATATATAATATCAACGAGATGTCAACATTATCATCACCCCCCTCTTGGCCAACATTACCATATTACCTGAGAGCATACATAATCTCTCAAAATTTCCCCCCCAGAACCGTTGACCCAATGCGATTTCCATATTCAATGATTATGCTGCAAGGACTATGATCACAATGAGTAGCACGACCCCAAAAATTACCAAGAGCAAGCATGTCTGCACAAATCAACAGAACCGGGTCAAAAGAAGGGTCTAGAGTATACCAAATGATCAATTTTAAGTTTATTATAAACATACCAGAGATGAATTGGACTTTTGTGTTTTGGATGCTTTTGCAAGTTGAGTCTTTGCCGGTGCAGTTGCTGCCAGGGAGTTCTCAATGTTGGAGTCAATGTCATCTGCAGCAGGTGATATAGCAACATTAGTCAACTAAGTGTAAGTTGCTTCAAATGACAACCCACCAGCATATCTCAGTCCTTCCCTCTTTGTTAGGGAAATAGATTTGTTGATAATTATAATGAAGATGTTATTGTTCTATAATAATTATAAAAGATTAATGCTTCCACTTAAGATAGTGACAGAATGACCCCCATTGCATCTAGAAATAAAACTATTCATCAAAAGCAATACCATCATGCTAGCTAATCATATTTCCTTGTCTTACTGATGCTTGGGCTGATTGCAGATTTAGATTCTGGAAAAGGCTGTCAGCTGGATTTAATACTCCAAAAGGAAAATTAGTTGCTGGTGAAGGCATAATAGCTTGTCCTAAAGCAGATGCCAATGTTGGAGTTATTACTGCATAAGACACCCATCCAAATGAGTACTATTAAAATGTATATAGATAAACCCAGGAATTCAGTAACATTTTACATCCAGAGAGCCATGTTCATAATAATTAAAATACAAATGATGTCCAATTTCTGTCTGGGTGGTTGTATTGGCAAAAAACACCATATTTGCAAGTTGAATAAGAAAGAGAAATTAAGGTGGTAACATTCTTAAATACTAGAGAAAAAGATTGGGACTGCAAGAAGAAGTAATCTTGCTGAAACATTTACTTGGCAGTCTTGAGATAAAATGGACAATCCATTTAGTTTAGGATAACACAAGATGTAAAGCAATGTCATTTATCGTACAAATATCAGAAACACTTACTAGATCTGAATTTGGTGAAACAATGTCATTGGATGATAAAATTTGATGCAACTTCCATGAAATTTTCATTTCCCAGTCTTCTCATAGAACTGCAAAGTATTTGAAATTTGCAACTTGGAAAAAAATAAAAAAAATTTACCGAACATAATGGCTCTGATGGCCTCTCTGGTAACTCTGACCTCTGCAACTCCATCAAATAAATACGGATAAAGAGGAAAGGGAAATAGGTTTGGATGTGGGTGAGTGGGGGTGTGTTAGAGAGAGAGAGAGTGACAGAGAAGGAGGGTTGAAAACCAGTAGGCGTACAAGGCAAAAGCCAGAGCCTACCTCCCCACCTACTTCTCTCTCATCTCTCTTGTTATCAATATTACATATATATAAATGAGCATACTAATCCCAGAAATATCATTATCAAACCAATCCTTCCATATTCAAATAAAGTTCCGTTTGAAAGATAAACTTAGGAGTTTAGATGTCCTTTTGAATTCCAAATCTGACCATATTCTACAACACCACCTAGAATGAAAGAGCTGGTTAACAGTTTGTTCAAGCAATGAATACTTAATCATGTTAGGACACATTGCCCTTTCGGTATTTTGGCAAGAAGTTAGATCAAAAGGGCAATGATTCAAAGGAATGGCATAAATTGAAAAACCTTGTCCTGATCAGCCTCCACAGAGTCACTCACTCTCTACTCGATTCTGAGCCAACACTGACTTTTTCAAAAGACTAAGGCAACAAAAGAAAGTTAAGCAACAGATCAAGGTTTCTAAGCATTTCATGGTACTAAAATGACCTAGCTACACAATTAGACACAATAAAAGGGTAATATAGTTGAAAAACAGCGGTGCATTGGAACATATACTAGAACCAGGTTTCTAGCAACATTAGAATAATACACCCAACGAATAAGTATCTTAGAGAAACAGCTGTGCTAAAGCATTAACAGTGTTAGATATGCAAAGCCATCATATGCATGTACTAAGATAGAGGGAGTTGGATCAATTACCAAAAAGGATTGAATGCTCGCCTTCATTGTTAGCAAATACAAACTCAATTTCATCCCACGAATCATTAATTTTCATCAAAATCCTGAACTCAGACCATTGGAAATAGCTGTCATCAGATGACTACGAGAAATAGCCATTATTCCAAATTAATCATCCATAACAGGCAGCTTTCAAACCATAGGCGATTTAGGACATAAATTAAATTCAAAAATCAGATTATAATGATAGCACAAGGTATGCTGCCCTATTGTCCAACTAAAAATCATAAATTATCATCTATGATGAAATAGTGAGAATGAGTCATGGAAGTAGTTCCCTAAAAAATTTCAAGTTCATTTTACAATAAATAGATCAATTACCAAAAAAACCAAATATTCAAAAATTAATTTTCTATAATACGACATAGCTGCCGACTCGTTAATGAATGATTAATTCTAAATCCAATTTCATCATTGTTTAGGCTACCTACCAACGTAATCCAATTGGCAGATATAGGAACATCGATTGAGTTGGCTCAGGAAGGCATTATCAGCAGTTATTTCCTGACTGTCACATTCTCCATGCATCCAATTCAGGAAATGCTATGCATATGCCTAACATCATGGCCCTCACCTTTGATAGAGCACCGAGCTGCGATGCTTCATAACGGTTGCATTTAGAAATGCCCTCCAAGTCATGACATCACAGCCGACACTTCGATATCATTGCCACTGCAACCACCAAAAAGAGCGCAAGGTTAAATTTCGACTGCATCGAAATAGTAGTCATTGCAGCAATATCATATAATGTTACATCAAACATTTGCAGGTCTGCCAGATATTATCCCAGCAAAACGATGATACAAAGAGATGATTAGTGATGAAACATAGAAGTAATTTTGAAAGCAGGAAATAGTTATCAAAATACAACCTCTAAGCTAAGAGGAAGCGTTACAAGTCATGCTACAAGGACAGTAACAAGATACAGTACATCTGAACATCTCAAAGCATTAACGAAAACTTGCAACACTGACACCCAAGCAAAAAGCCTACAAGAAAGTATACGAAAACAAATATAAAGGTTTTTAAAGATCCACCATTATTCCTGACCATATGTACCTCCCCTTTTCCTATCTGATATTCCATATCAGGTGGATGTTGATAATTCTGAAATGCATGAATTGCCTCTTGTCTACATTTAAACTTCTTGTACAAGGCATGCTTAAACCCAGTTACCTAACGCTGACACTCAGGCCAGGATTCATAGATCCCTCGTCTACGGCCCACGAAACTACATAATAACTTGAAGAAGACATGACTGAACCTCAAGATCAAGCAGCTTGATTTCCTGCATTACAGGGAAATCAATATGAAACTCAAATTACATATACCCTGCCCTATTGATAAGGTCAAATCAGTAAACATACATTCTTTTAAAATAAGAGAAATATGTTCATGGACAAGATGCATGTTTGACTTACTTCGTGTGTTACAGGCATCCCATAGCCTATTAGCTATGGAATTGCGAAGTTCATCACCTCTTCGGGATTCGTCATCCCCTATAATAAGATAAGGATCAACATCATCCTCATCTCAATCGAAAGGCATGTTCAATTGACATATTGAAGTATTTGTCATTTCCTTAGGTTCGTCGAATGAAGTTATGAATGATGCAGCAAGCCATAACAATACGTTTCTGAACCTTGAAGGGAAATGGGACAGGACCTCTAAGAATCTTATATCGCTTCTTAAGAATTCCAAAGGCCTTCTCTACGCAATTTCTGAGCTGAGCATGTCGATGATTGTATAAGTCTCGACAATTGTTATATCGTCGTGCCCTTGGATTCTTAAAAGTACTTAGGTGGTACCTATTACCCCGATATGGGCAAGGAACTTGTCCATATTGGCATATCCCAGTCAACAAGATAAATTTTTTTTGTAAACGAGAAGGATGCCTTTACGTCATCTACTAAAAACTTCAATAAAATTAATTGGTCACATGCATTATGAATTAATTAAATACCTTCAGGTACGACGAGGCCACCTGACTCAACGCACCAATGTAGGACTCTCATGTCGGCTGCAGATCCCTCCCATCCAGTACAAACAAAAAGGAAGGAGTGATCAAACGAAACTGCAGCCATGACATTTTGGGAAATGGTACCCTTTCGATTATGAAAGCGTGGTTGTTTGCTTTTCTTAACTAAAGCAGGTATATGTGTACCATCGATGGCCCCAATAGCATGCTGTGAAAAAAAAATTACCATCAAGGATGCGGTCATAATATAATCATAAATGAAAGACTTGCATCTATTCGTGTCCATACGTACCATGAAGAAAGGATTAAAATGATTGTTCTCACGGATCCATGGATGCACACCGGTATCCTGACCGGGTTGAGCAATAAAATCTTGCTTAAGTAAACAAATTGCTTTAAGTATAGTATTAAAGTGTTGGGATATTGTCTCCCTGGAGTGCTGAAAAGTTTCAGCCATCACTCTATTGGTCACACCATGACCTATGCCGTACAGGAAGATCGCAAGTTGCTCCTTTACCGTAACATTGCGGGTGCTACTAACCAACCCACGCGAGAGAAGCAATTCTTCTAGCTTGAAGAACATAGTGTTTGTCATCCTAAAGTGATCATAACCTCTATCTGTATGTCCACTCAAAATATCTGTTATGAGTTCATGACCCGAGAATGGTCGCGTTCGGCATGGCCTCTTTGAAATAATGTTATAATTTGATAAATCAATGATGCCATTACTTATCAGCATAGTTATGACATCCTGCCAATAGTTGTCCTCATCTATTAAAAATGCCACAAGATCATGGAAGGTATCCATCTATTACAAAAAGAGAGTAGTTCATGAGACAACCATATGCATCTCTATAAATTGAAAGAAATATTAAAAGTCATACACTATACTAACATGCATAGATATATCTAACAAACATGTCCGTATTCACATCAACATTTCAGCATTTAGCTAAGTTAAAATTAAACTCTAATAGAAGGTTTGACATATGTTAAAACAACTATAGCGAGATATAAAATTCCGTATCTACATCAATATTGGTATAGTTATGGCCAACGATGAAAATAACCAAATTCACTTTGCTGAGTCGAAGATGCAGATGTGGTACAGAGAGTTTTTTCGACACTACCAACTGGAGAATGGGTCTGACCATGGGAGATGCTATCATCACTGCTTGGTCTGAATAGTGGCTGCATGAATGGACTATGTCCACCTGGAGAGGCAGCATGAATGGGAGGAGGCACGAAAACAGGTGGGCCACCTTGATGGACACCATGCATTGGAGGCATGAATATATTAGGCACAGGAGCATAACTTCCAGATGGGGCTGTCACTGAAGGTGGTACACGGTAGAAATCAGCCATTTATCTTTTAAGCCAAGCTTCAAGTAGTGGACCTTCATAATGCATTAGGAACCACCTATTAATCTCAATTTTCAAACTATCCCCTACAGCAAGAATACATTTAGGTGTAATCCCAAGGAGATTCTCTAACTTCCACATGCATTCGTCAATAGAGTACACTATGGGCCGAGCAAGCTGATCTCTCCTGAGCATCTCATTAGCAATTTCCAATCTTCTTTGACCTTGATCCACCAATTCTTGTAAGACATCAGCCACATCAGTTGTGGACCTGATCTTACGTGTTGTAGGAGTTATGAAGGATAACCTTTTTCTCTTTCCACTGCTAGTTAACAAACCTCCTCCTGCAGAACAGTCTGTGGGTAGGGTCGAGGCAAAAGTAGTCAGGCTCGATGGGGATACATCATCGAATCGGTGATCGAATGGACTGGCTGATGAACATGACACTCCACCACGATTTTGTGATGGTTGCCCAAATTCTGTCCTCCAAGTTGATCCTGATGGTGCCAAGTCACCTTCTTCAAGCGTCGGGAAGATGGACGTCCTTCTCTCCGGACCCCTGCAAGAAAAGTCCCCGAAGACCGGATGCTTCGGTGGGGACCCTCCGACGCTCAAGTTAGTACTTGGGATCAGACGAGAACCGCCCAGCGGAAGAGAGCTGAGACAGTTAGGGTTTTGCTAGAAGGAAGAAAGCTAGAAAACCAGAGTTTGGATCCCTACTTACAGTGCGGGTGCGTGTTTTTATACCTGTCTGAATATCCCATCTTACTATTTCGGAAGATTGCTATCGTACCATCACTGTGCGTGCCGGAGGCATCCTGCGCTACCTGTCAACATGGCATTACATGTGTCTCGCAGCTGCGGTTGTATTTGGTGCGCACTGTTGCTTGACATGACCGCGCACAGTGGCAAGTGGTAGTGAATCGTACTCCGTAACGGGGTACAGTCACGCACAGGAACATGCAGTGCACCATACGCCGTTATAAGGCATGGCCGCAAGCAATCACGGGTGCATGGAGAATCACATGGGCGTGCCAGGTGGCCCAGAGCTATCATTTGGTTCGAAAGCTGGTCCGCGTGCTAATCGCTGATGATGCCCATGCACCTCGAGACTGGAGGGGGTCCTGAGGCCGAGATATGGTGACCTCACCCCAAGACCAGAGGGGGTCTTGGGGGTGAGATGGTGCTGGTGCACCCCAAGACCGGAGGGGGTCTCGGGGTCGAGATATGGTGATCCCACCCCGAGACCGGAAGGGGTCTTGGGGGTGAGATGATGCTGGTGCACCCCGAGACCGGAGGGGGGGTCTCGGGGTCGAGATATGGTGATCTCACCCCGAGACCGAAGAGGGTCTCGGGGGTGAGATGATGCTGGTGCTCCCTGAGACCGGAGGGGGGTCTCGGGGTCGAGATATGGTGATCCCATCCCGAGACCGGAAGGGGTCTCGCGGGTGAATGATGCTGGTGCACCCAAGACCAGAGGGGGGTCTCGGGGTCAAGATATGGTGATCTCACCCCTGAGACCGGAGGGGGTCTCGGGGGTGAGATGATGCTGGTGCACCCCGAGACTAGAGGGGGGTCTCGGGGTCGAGATATGGTGATCCCACCCCAAGACTGGAAGGGGTCTCGGGGGTGAGATGATGCTGGTGCACCCCGAGACCGGAGGGGGGTCTCGGGGTCGAGATATGATGATCTCACCCCGAGACGGAGGGGGTCTCGAGGTGAGATAATGCTGGTGCACCCCGAGATCGGAGGGGGGGTCTTGGGGTCGAGATATGGTGATCTCACCCTGAGACCGGAGGGGGTCTCGGGGGTGAGATGATGCTGGTGCACCCCAAGACCGGAGGGAAGGTCTCGGGGTCGAGATATGGTGTTCCCACCCCGAGACCGGAAGGGGTCTCGGGAGTGAGATGATGCTGGTGCACCCGAGATCGGAGGTGGGGTCTCGAGGTCGAGATATGGTGATCTCACCCCAAGACCGGAGGGGGTCTCGGGGTGAGATGAAGCTGGTGCACCCCAAGACCGGAGGGGGGGTCTCGGGGTCGAGATATGATGATCTCACCCCGAGACCGAAGGGGGTCTCGGGGTGAGATAATGCTGGTGCACCCTGAGACCGGAGGGGGGTCTCGGGGTCGAGATATGGTGATCTCTGTTAGCTGCTGTTACCTTTTATTCTAACGGCGCTAGATCAGCACATCAGATGCCCCCTCATCCCTGAGGCAAAGCGGGCCCCACTGGCAAGGCGAAAGGGGTGTTATCTCCCACGTGGCTGATCCCCATCCATATTTCTTATGCGGACGACATGGGGAATGTGAAGAGGCGGCCACTTCCGTACACTGTGCCTGCCATGATCGACCTTGAGGCGAGGTTAGCTCTTCGAAGTCCGCATGAAAAGCTGCATCATCATTACCTCTCATGGCGGCGATGTCAGCGGAGTCCCATCATTGGCCGGAGGCATATCGCATCATGCGCTGGGCAACCATTGAGGCAAACCAGCCTATGGCAGGGGTCCAGGTGGCTGACGAGACGAGGTGGGACAATTTGAAAACCCAATACAACTTTAATTGGGGGGTGAATCTGGCCTCAACACTGCTGCCGTCGTCGTCCTCCTCCGAGCCTGCGCTTTGGCCTCCCCTGCAACCTGTGAACCCTGCGTTTAGGTCTTCTTCCCTCAGGTTAGTTCTTCGTCCATTCTAGACTCCATCTCCTCTCTTACCCATGAGTTCTCCATCCTGGACCTCAAAGGATGATTCAGAGAATCGTTCTCCCTCTGAGAGGCATTGTGCCTCTCCCGCTCCTTCTCCTTCTCCTCCATTAGAATGGTCCACCGACTCAGAGGACCGTGTCCCCCTGGCCCGGCGCCGGGTCACTGGTGGAGCCCCATTGAGGGGCTGACGGTCAGGGGCCGGCACCTCCTCGAGGGTGGAGGGGTCCCCGGAGGGGACCGCCTCCACGGTAATAGGTCTGGATTTGGCAAAAATCCAGGCCCGTTACCAGATTCCCCAGGACATCGAGCTTTTCCTGCCGACTCCTGACAATAGAGTCCTCTCCTCCCAACCCGGTCGGGTGGCCTTGTATGAAATTTGCCTGAAGGCGGGTCTCCGCCCACCTTTTCCTCCTTTCTTCATCAACCTTCTTGACTACTACTCCTTGATCCCTTCTCAATTGGTCCCGAACTCTTACCGGGTTGTCAGCACCTTTGTTATCCTCTGTCACCATCTTGGCATCATCCCCCGGATCTCTCTTTCGGTGCTTCTATATCCTCCGATCCCAGAAGGGTTGGTGGCTGTTCCATCCCCGACCCAATCAGGTCCTTAAGCTTTTCTCCTTCCTCGATCAAGGGATGGAAATCCCGATTCCTTTTCGCTGGCCTAGACCAAGTCAGGCCCCGGTGGGGAGACCCCGACCTTAGAGGCAACGCGAACTCCACCGTCCACCCTGGAGATCGAGAAGCGTTGAGTCAATTGTTAGCCGCCGAGGTCCCTCGGTACACCTTGGTCTTGACGGAAGATAACCTCCAGTCGGCGGGTCTTATCTCCCACCGAGGTAAGCCATTTCCACACTTAGCCAAAATTTTTCCTGCTTCTCCTTTTCTTCCTCTCTCTTTTCTCTCTTCTTTTTTTTGACTTTGATTGATGTCGTGCAGCCATGAAGATACCGACACAGAAGCTTCTGAAGGCTATCTCCAAAAAGAGGGCCCGGGAGGGGCCAAGTGAAGGCCAGCGAGCTCCAGCCCCGAAACGCCCGACAGCTCGGCTCCCCATCCATCGGCACCACAAGACCTTCGGCTGCTCCAGAAATTGATCTCATAGCCAACACCCCGCAAGAGGTGGCGGCGACCGCGAGGGTCCCAATAGAGGAGCCAGCCGCAGAGGAGCCGGCAGCGGCGGAGCCCGTAGTGGCGGAAAGCTTCCTACCCCTGGCGAACCGACCCCGCCGGAGGCTGCCAGGGACTGGGGCGAGGGGCCATCAAGGACAGCAAGCCCACCCCATGAGAGGACGCCTAGGGGCAGCCCATGCACCGAGCCGGAGAATGCCGAGACGGCCGAACAGAGCGGGGCCAGGCCGGGGCCATCCCAGGACTCCATCTTGAACGATGGTCGCTGGGCTGAATGGGTCCTTGCCCCGGTCTTCAGGCCCGAGGTCCTGGAGGAGCTCAGCCACCAGAAGGTGAGCACATTCTTCCAGGATTCCTACACGGCCATCGTCAGGGTAAGCGATCTTTCCGCCCTTTGCCTTTATATTCCCTTTCTTCTTTTTTCTTTCTTTTTGGCTAACCTAGAACTTTCATGCAGCTCGCGCACTCCCTAAGGGCCGCCAGGGAGGTAATCCATGGTGGGAAGGCCCTTCTGCGCAGGCACAGAAGGAGGCTGAAGATGCCTAGCACCACGCGGAGGTGGCCGAGGAAGCGCTGGAATCGGCTAAAAGCGCCTGGGCTAGTGAAACCAGGGCCGCCGAGAGCCGAGCGGAGGCCGATGCCAACCGTCTGCGGGCGGCGCTCCACCAAATGACAGAGGCCGAGAACGCCATGATGGCCAGAGATTTACACATCTCTGAGCTAACCTTGGCCCTCAAGGAGATTGAGGGTCGGGTGGTTATAGCTGAGGAGAAAGTAAAGGCTGCGGAGGAGGAGGCACGGGCTGCGAAGGAAGAAGCAAGCCAATCCGGGGAGGAGGCGAGCCATGCCCGGGAGGCTGAGAGGGCTGCAGTGGCAGCCCTCGCTATGGAGGAGAGGGCTCAGGCCGCTGAGGTGGAAGATTCCATTGTGGCCAGGACCGCTGGAATTATAGAGGAGTACAAAGCATCCAAGCACTTTACAGATGATTTAGCAGAAGCCTCGGCGGCGGTGTTCCTTCAAGGATTCCAGCATGGGAAGAAAAAAATTGCCAGGGACTTGAACATTCCCCAAGCCCTGGAGGTCGAGCCAGATCATTTCTCAGATTCGGCCCCTTCCGACGATGAGCCCACGCCAGCAGAACCGTGAGCTTGTATTTTTGTTTTTGCAAGTCCGACGACGTCGGCATTTTGTAATCCTTTCAAGTTAATGAAATACTTTTCTTCTCCAAAATAAATTTTGTTTGCGACACTTACCCCGAATTTGTTGGTTGACAATGTGCGGCCCCTTTGGTTCCATTAGTCCCACTAGTGCCAGGGGATAACTCTTAACTCATACGATCTATTCCATCCTAGCCATTTAGTACCGAAACTTGGGGCCAGGAGGGATAGGTTTCTTGAGGTTGAATTGCCGATCATTAGAGGTTGAGGTAGGCGAGTTCTTCAGGACCGATGGCGCACCGCTCTGCCTATGTCGGACCTTGCGCCAGGTAGGCATGCGGCTTTTGGTGCCGACGGGGGTCGGACTTTGTGTGACGTCGGGCGCCAGCTGTATATGTCGTTGGGTGCTGGGCTTTATGTGCCGTCGGGTGCCGGCTGTATATGCCATCAGGTGCCGGGCTTCATGCCTGGCTGGCCCAGGGCTTTGGTGCCGACGGGTGTCGGGGTTTATATGCCGTCGGGTGCCGGCTGTATATGCCGTCGGGTGCTGGGCTTTATGTGCTGTCGGTTGATGGCTGTATATGCCGTCAGGTGCCGGGCTTCATGCCTGGCTGACCCAGGGCTTTAGGTGCCGACGAGTGTCGGGCTTCATGCCTGGCTGGTGCAGGGCTTTATGCCTGGCTGCCCAGGGCTTTAGGTGCCAACGAGTGTCGAGCTTTATGCCTGACTGGCCCAGGGCTTTAGGTGCCGACAGGTGTCGGGCTTTATGCCTGGCTAGTGCAGGGCTTTAGGTGCCGACGGGGGTCGGGCTTTATGCCTGGCTGGCCTAGGGCTTTAGGTGCCGACGGGTGTCGGGCTTTATGCCTGGCTAGTGCAGGGCTTTAGGTGCCGACGGGTGTCGGGCTTTATGCCTGGCTGGTGCAGGGCTTTAGGTCCCGACGGGTGTCGGGCTTTATGCCTGGCTGGTGCAGGGCTTTAGGTGTCGATGGGTGTCGGGCTTTATGCCTGGCTGGCCCAGGGCTTTAGGTGCCGACGGGTGTCGAGCTTTATGCCTGACTGGCCCAGGGCTTTAGGTGCCGATGGGTGTCAGGCTTCATGCCTGACTGGTGCAGGGCTTTAGGTGCCGATAGGTGTCGGGCTTTATGCTTGGCTGGTGTAGGGCTTTAGGTGCCGACGGGTGTTGGGCTTCATGCCTGGCTGGCCCAGGGCTTTAGGTGCAGACGGGTGTCGAGCTTTATGCCTGGCTGGTGCAGGGCTTCAGGTGCCGACGGGTGTCGGGCTTTATGCCTGGCTGGCCCAGGGCTTTAGGTGCCGACGAGTGTCGGCTTTATGCCTGACTAGTGCAGGGCTTCAGGTGCTGATGGGTGTCGGGCTTTATGCCTGGCTGGTGCAGGGCTTCAGGTGCCGATGGGTGTTGGGCTTTATGCCTGGCTGGCCCAGGGCTTTAGGTGCCGACGGGTGTCGGGCTTTATGCCTAGCTGGTGTAGGGCTTTAGGTATCGACGGGTGTCGGGCTTTATGCCTGGCTGGCCCAGGGCTTTAGGTGCCGACGGGTGTCGGGCTTCATGCCTGGCTGGTGCAGGGCTTTAGGTGCCGATGGGTGTCAGGCTTCATGCTTGGTTGGCCCATGGCTTTAGGTGCCAACGGGTGTCGGGCTTCATGCCTGGCTGGTGCAGGGCTTTAGGTGCCGACGGGTGTTGGGCTCCATGCCTGGCTGGCCCAGGGCTTTAGGTGCCGACGGGTGTCGAGCTTTATGCTGGCTGGTGCAGGGCTTTAAGTGAAAAGAACTCAGGAGCTAAAATTAAATTTGTTAATATAAAATGAGGGGCGAAATCCCAAATGGATACAGGCATGGTATTTGATGTGAGAGAGGGAATGCGTTACTGATAGTACTGGTGAAGGTTGTCTGCATTCCATGTCCTAGGGAGTGGCTTCCCATCGAGCTCTTCAATCTTGTAAGCTCCGTGGCGAAGTGTCTCGGCGATCCGATAGGGTCCTTCCCATTTTGGAGCTAGCTTGCCTTCCTCTGCCGGCTTCGAGACCTCAGCCTGGGGATAGGGTAACTAGAATTTTTTTTGTTATTATATATATTTTTTAAAATGGGGATAGGGTAATTAGGATTTTTTTTGATATTATATATATATTTAAAATGGTTCTGAAAGGTTAATGATTCATAAATTGGTCCCCAAAACATATTTTACGAAACGACCGAAACATACTGAAACGGTCGAAACGGCCGAAAATGGCCGAAATACACTAAACGCACCGAAACGGCCGAAAAATTTTCCAAAACAAATCGTAGTACTTATTTTTTTGGATAAGCTACCGAAATGAAATGTCTCGACCAAAACGGCCAAAACGAAACGAAATTGACAACTTTGCTCGCAGCTGGTCTGGGTTGCCTTCCTCATTGTATGATTCCACTCGAGGGCTCGGTGAGCCAATCTCCACCGGGATGACGGCTTCGGATCCAAAGACTAAGCTGAATGGGGTCTCGCCGGTAGGGGCTCGTGGCGTTGTGTGGTAGGCCCACAGCACGTTGGGGAGCTCCTCCACCCATCGTCCCTTATAGTCATCCAGTCGAGATCTCAGCCCTTGGAGAATGATCCAATTAGTCACCTCGACCGCCCCGTTGGTTTGAGGGTGTCCGATGGAAGTGAACTTCTGACGAATGCCCAGCTCAGAGCAGAACTCCCAGAAGGGCGCGTTGTCAAACTGCCGGCCATTATCAGTGCCCAGTGTGCGGTAGCCCGAACCGACATATAATGGACTTCCAGAAGAAGGATCTCACTTTGCTCTCTGTGATCTTCAAGGGCCTCGGCTTCAACCCACTTGGTGAAGTGATCCACGACCACCAAGAGGAACTTTCGCTGCCCGGAGGCCGGGGGAAATGGTCCCAGGATATCCATTCCCCACTGGGCGAAGGGCCAGGGTGCCACTAAGGGGGTTAGCTGAGACGTCGGCTATCGTTGGATATTAGCGTGACGCTGACAGCTATCACACCTCTTAACGAGCTCAGCCGCATCCTCCTTCATTGTTAGCCAGAAGTACCCCTGCCGTAGGGCCTTGTAAGCTAGGGCTCTGCCCCCCAGGTGACTCCCACAGATGCCTTCATGGATCTCCTGAGGATGTAATCTGATTCGGCCGATCCCATGCACTGGAGGACCGGGTATGAGAATGATCTTCAATAAAGCTTCCTGTCCATCATTAAGAACCTCGGGGCCCTCCGCCTGAGTAGCTTGGCCTCAGCGAGTTCTCTGGGAGAGTACCGTTGATCAAATATCGGATGTAGGCGTCCATCCAGGAGGCTCTTTCTCCACAGGCAACGCTTCATCCGCCACTTCAATGCTTGGGGTTTGTAGGTGCTCCACATATGTTCTTCCCAGCGTCCCATCGGCCGAAGTGGCCAAACGGGACAATGCATCGGCTCTGGCATTCTCTGCTCGAGGAATGTAGCTGATGGAAGTAAGAGAAACGAGAGGCTTGGGATTGCACCTTGCTCAAATAGCGGGACATGGTCGGGTCCCTAGCTTCATACTCCCCAGCGATCTGCCCAGAAACAAGCTGAGAGTCCGTGAAGGCCCTCAAACGCCCCGCGCCTAACTCCTCATCCAACCTCATCCCTGCTAGCAAAGCTTCATACTCCGCCTGGTTGTTGGTTGCCGGGAACTGGAATCTGAGAGCATACTCCACTGCATCCCCCTCAGGGCTCGCAAGAATGAGTCCAGCTCCGCTTCCTTGAGAATTTGCGGCTCCATCCACATGCAGAATCCAGTCCTCCTTTTCCGCCTCCTCGGTTGAGGGAAGGTCTACTTACTCCTCCGGGCATACCTCCTCTACACCTCTCTCGGTCCAGGAACACTCAACCAAGAAATTAGCTAACACCTGAGACTTCATGGCTGACCTTTACCGGATGGATAGGTCAAACTCACTTAGTTTAATGGCCCATTTGGCTAGCCAACCAGAGGTGTCGGGGTGAGACAAGATGGTCCGGAGAGGTTGGTCCATGAGCACCACGATGGGATGAGCTTGAAAGTAAGGTCGGAAGCGTTGAGCAGAGACCACCAGGGAAAAAATAATCTTCTCGGTTCTAGAGTATCTGGTCTCGGCATCATGAAGTACCTTACTGGTGTAATAGATCGGTTTCTGGACCCCATCAACATCCATGCGCACGAGCACAGAGCTGACAGGTTCGGGGAGGCTGCAAGATATAGGAAGAGCTCCTCTCCATTCTTAGGCTTGGACAACAGCGGGGGAGTGGATAGAAACTGCTTCAACTCCTCAAAGGCATCCTGACACTCCTTCGTCCACTTGAATCCGCTAACCTTGCGCAATGCCTTGAAGAAGGGCATGCACCTTTCTGTCGATCTTGACATGAAACGACTCAAAGCCGCCACCCTCCCAGTTCGGCGTTGCACCTCCTTCTTGTTAGCTAGGGGCCTCATCTCCAAGATAGCCCTGATCTTGTCAGGGTTGGCTTCAATCCCTCACTGGGTCACCATAAAGCTCAGAAACTTGCCTGCTGCCACTCCAAAAGTACACTTGTAGGGGTTAAGCCTCATCCGATACCGGTGCAGGTTGTTGAAGGTCTCCTCGAGGTCAGCGACATGGTCAGCAGCACTGGTGCTCTTGGTCAGCATATCATCAACATACACCTCCATGTTACACCCTATCTGGTCCTCAAAGACCTTATTCATCAATCTTTGATAGGTGGCCCTGGCATTTTTCAACCCAAACGGCATCACCTTGTAACAGTAGATCCCCTTTTCTGTGATAAAAGAGGTGGCTTCTTCATCCGCCGGGTTCATCCTGATCTAATTATACCCCGAGAATGCATCCATGAAACTAAGGGTTTCATGCCCGGATGTGGCGTCCACAAGCTGGTCGATCCGGGGCAGCGGGAAGCTATCTTTGGGGCACGTCTTGTTAAGGTCGGTGAAGTCCACGCACATCCTTCAGCTCCCACTGGCCTTGCGAACCATCACGACATTCGCCAGTCAGTCTGGGTAGTGCACCTCGCGGATGTGACCGGCTGCCAGCAGCTTCTGCACCTCCTCATCCATGGCCCTCTATCGATGGCGAAACTCCTTTTCTCCTGCTGGATGGGTCGGCACTCCGCCCGAATGTTAAGTTGGTAGGTAATCACCTCCTCTGGAATCCCTGGCATGTCGGACGCCGACCAGGCGAAGATATCCGCATTATCTCGCAGAAAGGTGAGGAGTCGGTCTCGAGCCTCCTCCGGGAGTAGGGCTCCAATACGAACTGCTCTTGCTGGGTCCTCCCTGAGGGGGAAAGTAAGCAGTCGCTTAACCGGCTCTCCTCTTCTCTCCAGGTCTCGACGATCCAATGTCTTAGGTACTGGTGCGGGTGCCGCCCCCTGCGGACTAGGGGCCATGTGGTAGCAAAGTGAAGGTGGATTCTGCTCTCCCCGCATCTCCCCGACTCCTTCGCTGATAGGAAACCTCACGATGAGCCTCTTAGTGGATATGACAGCATCCAAAAGATTAAGCCTGGGCCTCCCAAGGATTGCGTTGTAAGCAAGGGGCACGCGAACCACCAAGAACTTCATGAAAATAGTGCTCTGACGCGGGGCTATGCCAGCAGTCATAGGGAGAGTGACCTCCCCCTCAACTTTCACAGAATCTCCAGTAAAGCCCATCAGAGGCATGGCGACAGGCCGAAGTAGATCAGGTGACAGGTTCATGCGAACAAAAGCATCATAGTTCAAAACATCCACAGAACTCCCACTATCAACTAGGATTCTCTTTACATGATGCTTCGCGATCGTCATGGACACGATGATGCTATCATCATTTTTGTTCACTACCCCATCTAAGTCTTTTCAAAGAAAGGAATTATAGACTCCGACTCCCCCCCCCTCTCGGCCTCTTCGACAGGCCTCCTGCCCCCCAGGAAATCATTGCCATCGTCTTCTCCGTTGGGGCGTTGTCGATCACCGGCGGCAGGGGCGCTGACGGGCCAGGAGCTCCCGGGTTGTTCCTCTGGACGAACTTTCCCAGGTGGCCCCACTGGATAAGGTCTTCAATAGCCTTCTTCAGCTGGCGACACTCGTCAGTATCATGGCCGTAATCCCGATGGTAGCGACAGTACAGGTTCTTGTTGCGAGGGATCTTCTGGTTCATTGGAGGAGGGCGCTGAAGATAAGACTCCCCTTCAATCTTGAGTAAGATCTAAGATATTGGGGCGAGCAGTGGGGTGTAGGGTCCGTCTCTTGGTACAGGGGCTCGGGGATGGTTGTCTGGCCAGCGAGGAGGCTCAGGTCATCTGGGGCGAGCTTCGGTAGGTTCTGGTCGGGCAGGCTTCTTGGGGACGTTCCCGCCAGCCTCGCACCGGGAGAAGTCGGCCTCGTCAACCCGGATGTACTTCTGGGCCCGAATCAAAAGCTCGGCATAGGAGCCCGATGGCTTCTTATCGAGGGAGTACGCAAAGTGAGGCGGGCAAAGCCCCCGCTTCAAGGCTAAGGTGGCCACCGAGTCTTCAAGGTTGTAGACCTCCAGAGCTGCTTCTTTAAACCTAGCGACGTAGTCCCGCAGGGACTCACCACTCTTTTGCTGGACGGCGAAGAGGCTGTCTGCCACCCTTGGAATCTTCCGACATGCATCAAAATGGGCCAAGAAAGCCCTCTCCAACTGGCAGAAGGAATCAATGCTTCATGGCGGCAGACGGAGTACCAAGCTTGGGCGGCCTTCTTAAGGGTGGCCAGCAAAGCAATGCACATGAGCGAGTCAGTGGCCCCCTGGACTTACATGAGAACTTTATAGCTTTCCAAGTGGTCCAAGGGGTCTGTGGTCCCGTCATAAGGATCTAGCTGGGGAAGGCAGAACCGGGTGAGATGGGCTCTTCCATGATGCGGCGAGACAACGGAGGCCGGCTGTCGTAGTCATCTCTGGCAGGTGGGTGATCCGGCGACTAAGCTCCTCCAGCCTCTGATTGTACTCATCGAGTCGATGCTGGCTCGACGAGGCATCCGGCCATCAAAAGAGCCTTCCCCCGAAGATTCGAAAGATGGAGAATGGGGACGGCGATGCTGGCGGGGGTGCTCTGCCTCCTTCCCGTGATGCGCTTAGGAGAGACACTAGCGTGGCATGAAGGAGACCGGTGTCGCTTAGAGGCCTCCCGGTGGTGAGGCTTGGCGGAGATCGATGGTGGCGATCCCCAGGCACCGGCGATCTCCTCTAGGAGGAATGCTGGCTGGGTTGCACCACCCTGAATAGATGGATTCGGCTCCGGCTGCTGTGCGGCCGCCTATTGGTGCTGTAGGCCCTGAACCGCTGCCGCCAAAGACTGGACTTGTGTGGCTAGGGCGGTGAATCGATCTTCTTGGAATTGTTGCGGAGGAGGTGTAGGGACATCGGCCTAAGGAGCGAAGGTCCAGCCTCCTGGGGTGCAGCGGCTTCGGAATGCTGGCCGCAAGAGCCGGAGGGGCCTCCGCGGGTGGACCGGCCCCACGGCGCTGCCCCCCAACCCAACCGGCAGAAACTCCCTTCGTTCGGGTCATCACCATGGCTTCAAGAGCTTGGAGAGAGAGAATACAGATTGCTGGTTCGATGTCTTTCTCTTTCCTCCCCCCTACCTGGCACACCAATCTGATGCTGCCAAGTCACCTTCTTCAAGCATCGGGGAAGATGGACGTCCTTCTCTCTGAACCCCTGCAAGAAAAGTCCCTGAAGACTGGATGCTCCGGTGGGGACCCTCCAACGCTCAAGTTAGTTACTTGGGATCAGACGAGAACCACCCAGCGGAAGAGAGTTGAGACAGTTAGGGTTTTGCTAGGAGGAAGAAAGCCAAAAAACCAGAGTTTGGATCCCTACTTACAGTGTGGGCGCATGTTTTTATACCTGTCCGAATATCCCGTCTTACTGTTTCAGAAGATTGCTGTCGTACCATCACTGTGCGTGCCGGAGGCATCCTGCGCTACTATCAACATGGCATTACATGTGTCTCACAGCCGCGGTTGTATTTGGTGCGCGCTGTTGCTTGACATGACCGCACACAGTGGCAAGTGGTAGTGAATCGTACTCCGTAACGGGGCACAGTCATGCACAAAAACATGCAGTGCACCATACGCCGTTATGAGGCATGGCCGCAAGCAATCACGGGCGCACGGAGAATCACGTGGGCGTGCCAGGTGGCCCGGAGCTATCATTTGGTTCGAAAGCTGGTCCGCATGCTAATCATTGATGACGCCCGTGCACCCCGGGACCGAGGGGGTCCGGGGCCGAGATATGGTGACCTCACCCCGAGACCGGAGGGGGTCTTGGGGTGAGATGGTGCTGGTGCACCCCGAGACCGGGGGGGTCTCGGGGTCGAGATATGGTGATCCCACCCCGAGACCGGAAGGGGTCTCGGGGGTGAGATGATACTGGTGCACCCCGAGACCGGAGGGGGGGTCTCGGGGTCGAGATATGGTGATCTTACCTCGAGACAGGAGGGGGTCTCGGGGGTGAAATGATGCTGGTGCACCCCGAGACCAGAGGGGGGTCTCGGGGTCGAGATATGGTGATCCCACCCCGAGACCGAAAGGGTCTCGGGGTGAGATAATGCTGGTGCACCCCGAGACGGAGGGGGGTCTCGGGGTCGAGATATGGTGATCTCACCCCAAGACCGGAGGGGGTCTCGGGGTGAGATGATGCTGGTGCACCCCGAGACCGGAGGGGAGGTCTCGGGGTCAAGATATGGTGATCCCACCTGAGACTGGAAGGGGTCTCGGGGGTGAGATGATGCTGGTACACCCCAAGACCGGAGGGGGGTCTCGGGGTCGAGATATGGTGATCTCACCCCGAGACCGGAGGGGGTCTCGGGTGAGATAATGCTGGTGCACCCCGAGATCGGAGGGGGGTCTCGGGGTCGAGATATGGTGATCTCACCTTGAGACCGGAGGGGGTCTCGGGGGTGAGATGATGCTGGTGCACCCCGAGACCAAAGGGGGGGTCTCAGGGTCGAGATATGGTGATCTCACCCCGAGACGCAGGGGGTCTCGGGGGTGAGATGATCTGGTGCACCCCGAGACCGGAGGGAGGTCTCGGGGTTGAGATATGGTGATCCCACCCTGAGACCGGAAGGGGTTTCGGGGGTGAGATGATGCTGGTGCACCCCGAGACCGGAGGGGGGGTCTCGGGGTCGAGATATGGCGATCTCACCCCGAGACCGGAGGGGGTCTCGGGTGAGATGATGCTGGTGCACCCCGAGACCGGAGGGGGTCTCGGGGTGAGATGATGCTGGTGCACCCCGAGACCGGAGGGGGGTCTCAGGGTCGAGATATGATGGTCTTACCCCGAGACCGGAGGGGTCTCGGGGTGAGATAATGCTGGTGCACCCCGAGACCGGAGGGGGGTCTCGGGTCGAGATATGATGATCTTCGTTAGCTGTTGTTACCTTTTATTTTAATGGTGCTAGATCAGCCACATCAGATCCGATCCTTCTCGTCGTCCGATGTATCATTATCGGATATGCCCTCTGGAATAGCAGATGTATCCCCCGTCTACCAGTAGCTGTATGCCTTAAAAAAAGAATATCTATGTCGTCGTAAGCAGGAAATGACTTACCCTTAATCTGAGCATAGTCCTTGTTAACCTGAAGTGTAATTTGATAAATTTAGTATTATAATATATCAGTAGCATTCAAACTATGATTCGTCAACAAAAACCATCCACTCACCGAGATGACCTCCTCCCACATATGCTCATCGCCACACGTGGGAAGATTTAGAGCAGGATCCTAGCCCCAACCCGATCAATTAGCTAGGTTATAGTACAAGTTGAAGGTCTTCTTCAAAACCTTCAAACAATTTTTCAGGTTTCTAAAACTAAAGGACAGGTTAGTCCTTTCGTTGAACAAAGTGGTCATCTTCCTCCAAGTATCCTGGGAGAAGGTACCGTTGTGACAGTTGCCTTCGTCGTTCTCTTGCCTCATCAAGCCTAGCATGATCATATCAAGAGCATATGTCCAATTAGGTGCTCTTGGACGACTTGATCCTTCTCTTGCTTTTGTTGATTCACTGGCTTTTTTTTATTTAGGCATGGCTAATCTACAGGGCAGAGTGGATGGTCATTTGACAGTATGGCTCGCAACGGAATAAGTAGACATGGCACATATTAATGTAATATGAATCGACATGCAGTAATTTAAAGGACCTTTCATTTATTAAAGAGTTAAACATTAATCTATGATACATGAATTGCATGACAAGATTTAGAATGAAGTATAGCAATGAAATTTAAATTATGTGTACTTATCAAAGAAATAAACCATCACAAGATGAAAGTATTATTGAAGAAGTCGTAATCCTTGTTTTGTCATGACAGTATTAGTGATGGCATAAAACATAGAGATTTATATAATCTGTATGCCTTCATGTTAGGGGACCAGTAAAATAAGAGTTAACTGTTTCAAAAACCTGCATGAGTACAGGTCCCCACTCATATGGATATACAAATTAATCAACATGCGCATATGAAAGTATTTATGCTTGCTCAATAGTTGTGAATAAGAAATAAAAAACAAAGATATTATCACACACAATTTTTGTTTTTTGAAGCAACTGCATGTCATATACTTTTAAATAATATATTTTAAAATCTTCCCCAGCAAAATCATGAAAATTTATGGTTCTTGCATCAATTTCCACTAGTATCAGCTCTAGTTTGAGTGGCACCTCAATAACTCCCCTACTTTTGTTGTTTAATTTCTAATACTTGGTAAAGAGGGAATCAACAAGACCAAAAAGTTATGGGGGTACTCCGAAGAAGATGTGTACCGTAACTCTTAATCAACCAATTAGAGCTCTTGACTTTGTCAACCATTTTCTTCATCATCGAAACTACCTTACGTTTCTTAGCAAGCTTTAAAAATTTATTTTACTTTACTATGTACTAATTCAAATTAACTAATTTGTTACACTATGAATTATAGTTTAGCAAATAGAGGACACAACTTGTCTTGTTTTCGAGGGAAGTCAGGATAAAACTGACATCCTTGCAGGCACTCCTAATATCTTAATTTAATATTATGACTTCCTTGAATGTTCCCTTGCCCAGCCATAACTGCATAATTAGGAAAGAACTTCGACATTCTCACCTTATCCACTCAGTTCTAGTAATATCGTGTTTGTTTATGACTTAATACTTTTTTAGGTTTTATAAGAAAATAAAAAAGTAATCATATATGTGGAGGATTTGAACCCATTAATCCTCAACAGAACAAAAGATTTAATTTTCTAAATATTACATCTTGATTTTTTTAAAAAGCCCCGTCACAAATGAACTAGAAACTCCAAATTGCAAACGAATAGCACTTCCACCAAATCAAATTACAAGAGCACTCAGTTAATTGCAAGGAAATCAGGATAACATATAATAACAAAAGAGAAAGAAGAGACAATGCTTACTTCAAGTGTCCGAGGAATTGCTACAGAAAGATCGAAGCCGAGCCATAGATATCAGTGTTGGAAAAGTCCGGAGGCTTCTAAAAAGATTCAAAGGAAGAAGATCATAGTCAAAGAGTAGTCAACAGTTCCAGTTACTTTGATTACCTTTGAAACCCTTTTATGGAGGAAGAAGATGGTGGCCATAGCCTTTCTTGGACACAAACAACAGACAAAAACAAAGTGTAATAATCGATTGACAAAACCGATGTGTGGAAACAAACACTACTTGTTTTGAAACAACTAAATCTGTGAACAATTAAAGAAATGAAGAGAGAAACTTGACTGATTTAAGAGAAAAATCGGGAAAACTTATAATATTAATCGGACAAAAGGTTAGGGACTTACCTATGACCCGAAATCTTTGAATCTTCAGCGATAATACCCGAAATAGAGAAATTTCCTCTTCCTTGAAAAGATGGCACGAAATCAAGAGTAAATACCTCTATCGATGCTCCTGCAACCCTCAATCTCCATGCCAAGTACTCGATCGACAGCAGAGACAACAAATCCCAGAAATCACCGATGATAGGCAGCCTCGAGACCCGCAGAAGAGTAAACATGAAACCCTACCTTCGATGCTAGGTTTTCGGTGAGGAAAGGAGCAGAAGAATGAAACCCTCGACAGAAGAGGGTAGGTGAGAAATGATAGATGAGAAATGCCAAGTCCTCGATGCTCTGAAGGCCTTTTTTTAAATTCCAAACATACCCAGGGATACGATCGGCCGCTCAGATTCCTATTCCACGAGGTCCTTAGAAATAGGAACAGGAGGATAGCAAGGCTGCCCAGAATAAAATTGGAGATGGGGCCCACTGGAATAAATACCAATGTTTGGGGGAATAAACGGGTATAAGAGCCTATGCTAGCCGGGAATAGGCTATCCAAACAGGGCCTAATAGTATTCTCAAAAATATGCATGCATAACATAAAATAACTTTATTGATATTAATATCTTATATAAAAATATGGCTTTGTTAGGACAGCAATTCTATTAAGACACGACATTCATTGCAAGCACATTCTAAATTGTAACATCACTCCTTGTTGTAAGGATCCCATTGAAGACAACCCATAGCAGGCATAGACTTTGACAAAATTATTTTAGCTTTTGTGATTGTTGCAATAGGAATTAGCAAACTGTTACAAAAACATGATGTTATTATTGAAAAAATCACTAGCTTTTGGTTTTACATTTAAAGAAATACTTCCCTTATGGATTTATAAAATATGAACACAAACCAATGGTTTATTCTATTAAATGTTAACAATTAAAAAAATAATTATTTTTATTACATATAGTTTTTTTTTTTTGAATCTCAACTGAGGATAGATTAAGAAATGAATGATTCAGAAGGTTTAGTCATTTATAATGTTGATTTAGACATCAAAGAGTAATTTAATGCAGATAAAAAGAAAAAAATAAAAAATTATATGAAAAGGAATAACAAAAAAAATCAATATGTTAACTTCTTATAGAATATATGATTTTAAATTGAATAAAATAGAATAAAAAGACAAAAAAGATTCATATCCCAGCTAGTTTAAAATTAAAATTATTTTGTTGTTCTCTATTTGTGCACATCATTCTTGTGCACTAGTATTGCTTATATAATATGATTTTTATTTGATATTTTTTTATTTATCATTAGGGAATCGCACAAACATATGTATACAAAGAGAGAGAGAGAGAGAGAGAGAGAGAGAGAGAGAGGGAAAGGGTTTGACTTGGTTACATAGAAAAAGAATCTCTATTCAATTCATCTAAATTTAGAGAAAGGAAACTCATACCAATAATCTAAGCTGTTAGATATTATTTATCATGTTTAAAATATTTTACACAATAAAAAACATATGACTTTAAGATGTCTAGTGCATGTATTAAGTGATTAAAAAATTAGTTTATCTAAATAACAAAATAATAATAAAGTTGGATTTGGTTGCACATACCCTATATCCAATTATCGTGTTCATCATTGAATCTATATGGATTTCGAAACTGCTTTATTTTTTTTTCATATTTAGATTCATGATTCATATAAATCTAAGAATAGAAAGAATAACTTATTCTGAACTTGATCATATATGAGTATTGATGACGCTCGATCACCTCTTCTGGACGTCAGGAACGGAGGTGCTTCTCGTATCCTCGCTTCGCCGGGTTGCCTGCAAAGAAGTCCCGGGACCGGAGGGGGTCTCCGGCGGGACCCTCCGATGGCCAAGTTAGTGACTGAGGTCATAGCTAAAGAAGGGCTCGAGTGAGCCCGGTTTTGTGTGGAAAAAAGGGGTCTCCTAGAGGAGGAATCCCTTTTAGAGTTGAGATGGCGATTTTGGGGGTTATCGCCCCTACCTGTTTACCGAGTGGATTCACCTTTTTATAGGGGTTGATTCTGGCATGATCACATGGGATTGCGTGAATCAGAAGCTCTGCTGAGCCCTCGCATGAATTTGGATCGGTTAGTGGGCCACGTCCCATCAACCGGCGGGGCTGTCGGGCGGCGCGCATCGGTGTTGTCAAGCGGCACGCGTCGGCGTTGTCGGGTGGCGCGTGTCTAGTGCTGTCAGGCAGCGCGCGTCAGAGAGGCGATTTCTTGAACCGCTGGGGGTTGATCTAGCGGGAACTGGGAAATCCCGTCTTGTCAAGGCTGAGCCGGGTCGACCTGAGATGGCTGGGGCCCATCCCGCTGGCGAGGCAGTGCTGGGGCGGGGCCGAATCGATGGACTTGGAGACGCCGGGGCCGAGTCGGGCTGGCCTGGGATGGCCTTGGCCGACTCGGCGGGACTGGAGACGCCGGGGCCGAGTCGGGCCGGCCGGGGATGGCCTTGGCCGACTCGGCGGGACTGGGGATGTGGAGAAGGCATCGGGGCTGACTTGCTTGGAGATGTAGAGGGCCGGCTAGAAAGACGCTGGGGCCACCTGGGAGGTGCCGGGCCGCCTAGCTTGGACACACCGGGGTCGGCTGGGAAGTGCCGGGGCCGCCTGGGAGGTGCCGGGCCGCCTAGCTTGGAGACATAGAGGGCCGGCTAGGAAGACGCCGAGGCCGCCTAGGAGGTGCCGGGCCGCCTAGCTTGGAGACGTAGAGGGCTGGCTAGGAAGATGCTGGGGCCGCCTGGGAGGTGCCGGGCCACCTAGTTTGGACACGCCGGGGCCGGCTGGGAAGTGCCGGGGCCGGCTAGCTTGGAGAAGTGGGGGCCGCCTGGGAAGATGCTGGGCTGCCTAACTTGGACACGCCGCGGCCGGCTGGGAAGTACCGGGACCGGCTAGCTTGGAGAAGTAGGGGCCGCTTGGGAAGATGCTAGGGCCGCCTAACTTGTACACGCCGTGGCCGGCTGGAAAGTGGCGGGGCCGACTTGCTTAGAGACGTAGGGGCCGCCTGGGAAGATGCTGGGGCCGCCTAACTTGGACACACCGTGACCGGCTGGGAAGTGCCGGGGCCGCCTAGCTTGGAGACGTAGAGGGCCGGCTAGGAAGATGCCGGGCTGCCCAGGAGGTGCCGGGCCGCCTAGTTTGGAGACGTAGAGGGATGGCTAGGAAGATGCCATAGCCGCCTGGGAGGTGCCGGGCCGCTTAGCTTGGAGGCGTAGAAGGCCGGCTAGGAAGGTGCCGGGGCCGCTTGGGAGGTGCCGGGGCCGACTTGCTTGGAGACGTAGGGGCCGCCTGGGAAGATACTGGGACCGCCTAACTTGGACACGCCGTGGCCGGCTGGGAAGTGCTGGGGCCGCCTGGGAGGTGTCGGCCTTTGGGGCCGACTGTCTTGGAGTCGTCGGCCTTTGGGGCCGTCGGTCGTTGGGTGTCGGCCTTTAGGGCCGTCGGGCGTCGGGTGTTGGCCTTTGGGGCCGTCGGGCATTGGTGTCGGCCTTTGGGGCCGTCGGCCTTTGGGGCCATCGGTCTTGGAGGTGCCGGCCTTGGAGGCCGTCGGGTGTCGGCCTTTGGGGCTGACGGTCTTCGAGGTGTCGGCCTTTGGGGCTGACGGTCTTCGAGGTGCCGGCCTTGGAGGTGCCGGTCTTGGAGGTGTCGGCCTTTGGGGCCGACGGTCTTGAACGCCTTGGAGGTGTCGGCCTTTGGGGCCGTCGGGCGTCGGGCATCGGCCTTTGGGGCTGACGGTCTTCGAGGTGCCGGCCTTGGAGGTGCCGGTCTTAGAGGTGTCGGCCTTTGGGGCCGACGGTCTTAGAGCCGTCGGCCTTTGGGGCCGTCGGTCGTCGGGTGATGGCCTTTGAGGCCGTCGGTCTTAGAGATGTCGGCCTTTGGGGCCGTCGGGTGTCGGGTGTCGGCCTTTGGGGCTGACGGTCTTCGAGGTGTCGGCCTTTGGGGCCGTCGGGTGTTGGCCTTTGGGGCCATCGGTCTTGGAGCCGTCGGCCTTTGGGGCCGTCCAAAAAATTTTATTTTCTCATGGAGTCAACTGGCCCCATCAAGTATGACCATATCTAATTGTCTATATATATAATTTATGAACTGGTCTACATGCTGGGCTCGTATGGGACACAAAACTCTCTTCAGCAAACCACATGTGCCCTCACTGTGCCGATGCCCAGAATTTGGCAAACATTAACATTGTCGATGCCCAAAATCATCTTATGTTATGTGGTGTCATTATCTATCTGCCTCTTCCTTCCTCAAAAATTACAGCACTAGAGTTAAGAGCCAAACAACATAATGGTTGAGTGTTAGATCTATGAAATAGATTTTAGAAACAATGACATGAAATAAGAAATATTTTTTCATTAAACCTACTTATCCTATCTAGTGAATTTTTTTTTCAATAATAAAAATATTTTCAATCGAAAGTCATTTAAACAATTTTAACTAAACAAAAATATAGATGACTTATGTATTACAATTCCAATTAAATTAACTATTTTTATTTTAATATTTTCTTATGTATAGATCAAATATAACTTTAAAATAGCTATTATGCTCCATATAGATTTAAAATATCCCAATAATATGATATCTTAAATAGTGACCTATGGTTAATTAAGTTAAGATTAATTACAAGGAAGAATGATACATATTAATTCATTTACAATGTCAAAGAGGAATATACATAAATAACTTAAAATAGAAAAAATAGTTAAATTGGCATAAGGATTTTTTTAATTAAAAAGATGATTTGAAACAAATAATATGATATCATTATACAAAAAAAAAAGAGTCCTTACGATAAAAGAGTCAAAAGGAATTCATATTTTTATAATAAGTAATTAAATTTTAGATTATGTAGAAAATAAGATCGTTGAATGTGCCAAATTAGAATCCTCTAATTAAAAAATTTATATATAAATTTTAAATTTTAAATTTTAATACTAAGGTGTAACATTATATGAGTTGATATTAATATAATATAATTAATGATATTAAAAATTTTAATACAAATAGAATTTAATTATTAAATAGGCAACATGACATGATATGATATTTGGGATCGTATTGAATTGACATAGCATAACTCGCATAATGATCTATTATCCTATCAAATTAAAATCGAAAGCATTAAATTGAACAATAAACTAAAAATAAAAGAGACATCTAAAAAAAAAAAAAAAAGTTAAAGGGTAATCAAGTAATTTCGTCAATATTCGAAATAACAGACCCCCTGGCCCTTGCTCCCTACCGAACTCCTCCAAAAGCTTAGCAGAGCCACCACGAGGAAAGCAGCCTGCCTTCTTTCTCTCTTTTCCTCCGTTTAAGCTCTGAAGGAACTAAGAAGAAGAAGAAAGGCTATAAGAAAAGGAGAAGGGAAGAAAAGCTCTTGTGAGAAGGGAGAGAGAGAGAGAGAATGGCACTCAGGGTGACCCTTGCGCCGGAGATGGTTCTCTGCTTCCCTCCCCCCAGGAGGAATACGAGATCCCCCAGGGTCGCCATGGCTTCCAACATTCGCTCCTCCCCGAAGTGAGCTCCTTTATCCTTAAGATCGATCATCTGTGTTTCCTTTAATCGTTCGAGGGCTGCAGTATTTTCGCTTGCATATGTGTGAACCAATACGTTGGTTGGTGTTCAATCGAATCTCTCTTGCGTGATTCGATGTTCTGATGCTTTAAACCGCTTATATTCGTTTATGTCATGACCTTGCTGTTGGTAAAAAGTTTTAAATAAAAAGAAAAGAAAAAAAAATATAGCGCTTGCAGTCCCATGCCAGGCATCCCATATCGTTATTGAGTCAAGACTTGGTACACTAAATCAATCCCATACCAAGCGTACTGACATTGTATAAGTATAGTATCGGTACAGGATCTGAAAGGGTTTGTTATTTCTGAAAGGGTTTCAAATGCCAATGCCAACACCAGCACTGGTCTTTATGGAATTTATTATTTGTTTCAAATTCTTTGATAAAAAAGACCTAGTCATCACATGCATGCATAATTTCATCATGGTGCTGAACGTGTTCATTGGTACGTAAATATCATCATCCATTATATACATTTTATAAATTACTAATTTTTATAATTTATAAATTAATGAATAAAACATTTCCATGCTTGATGTGTCTTGGCATTTGGAGAATCTTCCTTGCACTATTTTCTCATATCAAATTAAGTTCAGAGTGCTAAAGTGTGCTTACATGATACGGGATACTACTTTCTTCTGCTCATATGATCTGTTCTTATTTTAAATCTTAGGATATAGTATGACTTTTTTTATGGGGATATACATCTTCCTGTATTTTTTGCATCTTATTTGAAAAAAATTGTTAGTGGCATCACTTCCTGTTTCAAGATTCCTCACAGCAGTCATTGAATATAATGCTTTTGCTATTCTGTATTTTTGCTTATTTCCAGAGCAAGCCTTATTTTTATTGTTCATTGAATGTTGGTTACATCAAATTTTCATAGCTGAAGGATTATACTATGTGCTCCTTTTTATTCTACAAATTAATCATCTTTGATTGCAATTATTGGCAAAATTGCTCTTCCCAAAGGGGAAAAAGTAATAAAACTAGGAAATCTTTATGTTTTATTTGTTATCTGTGAGTTTTTAACAGCATAAAGAATACTCCAAGAATATAATTTGTCTCAGGGTTGATTCTCTGAAGAAACCCCTGAGTCCGCGGGAGGTACATTTGCAAGTCACTCATTCCATGCCACCTCACAAGATTGAGATTTTCAAGTCCTTAGAGGAGTGGGCTGAAAATAATGTCTTGGTGCTTTTGAAGCCAGTGGAGAAGAGCTGGCAGCCGCAGGATTTTCTGCCAGATTCTTCATCTGAGTGTTTTCATGAGGAAGTTAGGGAGCTGAGGGAGCGATCAAGAGAGATTCCTGATGATTATTACGTTTGCTTGGTTGGAGATATGATCACCGAGGAGGCTCTTCCTACATATCAAACAATGCTTAATACTTTTGATGGTGTCCGAGATGAAACAGGTGCAAGCCTTACTTCATGGGCTATTTGGACAAGGGCATGGACTGCTGAAGAGAACAGACATGGTGATCTTCTCAACAAGTACCTGTACCTAACTGGAAGAGTGGACATGAAACAAATTGAGAAAACAATTCAGTATCTGATTGGTTCTGGAATGGTATGTTCTATCCAAATTCCTCTAATATGCTTTTCCTTGATTTAAAACCACTTTATAATATGGAATCTTTATGGTCAAAATATACAAGCTTGCAACATATCTCGTTCAAATTTTGGAATTCTGTTTGACTGGATAGCATGCATGTACTGCTACTTGGCTCAAGTGACATACACTTTCTCCCCTTTTTGCTTTTGTTGTGCAATGTGATTAATAATTGTTTGGAAGGAATATACTTGAATTAATATTTTTAGAAAGAGTCCTGGATGATGAATCCTTTAAGCAAGACAGGAACCCTATAATATCTAATTAGTTAGCCAATAAGACATGATACTTAATTGTCCATGCTCCTAAAATAAGGACTTTTTAAAAAAAGAATAGGAATTTTTAAAATCTTTCATTAAAATTGAAGGAAAATTTCTATAAAACTGCTATTAAGCCAGCTATGCTATATGAAACAGAGTGTTGGGCAATATTGAAACAACATGCGAATAAATTAAGTGTAACAGAAATGCGTATGTTAAATGGATATGTGGTAAAACTTTAAAAAATAGAATTAGAAATAAACATATAAGAAAAATGATAGGAGTAGCCCCAATTGAAGATAAAATGAGAGAAAATCGATTACAGTTGTTTGGACATATACAACGTAGACCTTTAGATGCTTCAGTTAGAAAGAGTAAGCTTTTAACAATTCATAGTAAGGATAGAGGTAGAGGTAGTCTAAACTAATATGAGCAAAAATAATTAAAAAAGATATAACTATTTATAATTTAAATATTGACTTGGCCCTGAATAGAGCAGAGTGGAGGAAGCAGATTTATGTAGCCGACCCCATGTAGTTACGAAAAGGCTTAGATGAGTTGAGTCGAGTTGAGTAGATCTTTAATTACTGATAATGTGGATTTGGAAAATTTTACATTAAAAGAAGCTTCATGTTTCTAGAATTACCTAAATTACTACCGAAACATTCAGGGATCAATCATTCAAATACCCCATGGCATGCTCATCTTTATTGTGTGTTTTAATTTGCAGGACCCTGGGATAGCAAACAACCCCTACCTTGGTTTCATTTACACCTCATTTCAAGAGCGAGAAACCTTCATATCCCATGGGAACACTGCGAGCCTTGCCAAAGAGCATGGGGACCTGAAACTGGCGCAGATATGTGGTAGAATTGCTGCCGATGAGAAGCGCCATGAGACCGCATACAGCAGGGTAGTGGAGAAGCTGTTTGAAATAGATCCAGACGACACTCTGCTTGCATTTGCTGGCATGATGAAGAAGAAGATCTTGATGCCTGCCCATTGGATGTATGATGGGCGTGATGATAATCTGTTCAAAAACTTCTCAGCAGTTGCTCAGCGGTTAGGCGTCTATACTGCCAAGGACTAGGCTGATATACTCGAATTTCTCCTTCAGAGGTGGAATGTTGAGAAGCTAACTGGCCTCTCAGGGGAGGGGAACCGAGCTCAGGACTTTGTGTGCACTTTGGCTTCTAGGATCCGGAGGCTAGAAGAATGGGCACAAGAGAGAGCCAAGCAAGCGCCGTACATTCCCTTCAGTTGGATTTATGGTAGGGAAGTGCAGCTTTGAGCACACTAAACAAAACGTAACAAATGGGCAAATGCCATGTGGAAGAGAGAAGAAGATTATGGTGTTGGTATTCAAAAAAAATTATATATATATATATATATATATATATATATATATATATATATATATGTATGTATATATATACATATATGTATGTATATATACATATGTATGTATATATATACATATATGTATGTATATATATACATATATGTATGTATATACATATATGTATGTATATATATATATATATATATATATATGTATATATATGTTGCCGCTGAAATCCGTCCTCCGACTCGGGCGCGGTCGATCTCCAGGAAGAGGGGGTGTGGCGGACCTGCAAAAGAAGCCCACACGCGGAGGGACGCTGGAGGTGGTCCTCCGCGGAAGACCCTCCGATGCTCAAGTCAGTGGGGAAGGAATCGGCGATCAACCAGATAATGAGGAGGTGGATCTCTTCGGGAGACCTCTCCGGGTGCGGCCAATCGAAGGCTCCAAAGGGCAGGAGAGTGAGAGTGGGGGTGTGCGTACAGAGTCGCGTACCTGAGGGAATTTGCCAATCTGATATTTATAGACTGTCACCTGAGGACTTTAGCATCTTCTGGAAGGTTCTGGGGTTGTTACGATACGGGGGCAGACAGAATCTGGCCGTTGTGGGGCCGTTAGAATCCACGCCTTGTCTGTTAAGGGATCGACGGCTGGGAGAGCTCCTCGATGTCTTGGGATCTGGGTGAGTAGACCTGGGGCGGTTACAATAGGTCTTAGGCCACGTCTCAATATGATTCCTTGCCTAAGGAGCTGCTCGGGTAAGCTTAAGCTCTCCCGCGTCAGGTTCCGCGGAGGTAGACGTCGGGGCGTGGATCGCTGGGTAGAAGCGAGCTACGAAAGCCCGGAGGAGGCCGAGCTACGGAAGCCCGGAGGAGGCCGAGCTACGGAAGCCCGGGGGAGGCCGAGTTAGGAGGCCGAAGCCCGGAGGAGGCCGAGCTACGGAAGCCCGGAGGAGGCCGAGCTAGGGAAGCCCGGAGGAGGCCGAGCTACGGAAGCCCGGGGGAGGCCGAGCTAGGGAAGCCCGGAGGAGGCCGAGTTAGGGAAGCCCGGAGGAGGCCGAGCTACGGAAGCCCGGAGGAGGCCGAGCTAGGGAAGCCCGAAGGAGGCCGAGCTACGGAAGCCCGGGAGAGGCCGAGCTACGGAAGCCCGGAGGAGGCCGAGCTAGGGAAGCCTGGAGGAGGCCGAGCTAGGGAAGCCCAGGAGGAGGTCAGCCTTAGCCGCCTCGCACGGATATCAATGCAATGATGATTTTACCCCCCAACACATGCCCTCCACTCCCTAGTTCGAAGCGTAGGTTCGGGCGTAGGGAGTATAAACTCAAGTGGCGCGCCTGTGGATGGGACACCTTGGCCACTCACATCGGCGATGGGGTCGCGCTCAGTCCAAATGCCCTGCTTGCCAGCTGGCCTGCTAGCGCGACATTCTAGCAACAAGAGTCTCCTCATAATGAAGAAAGAGAACAAGAGGGAAAAAAGGGGCCACGTCATGTGCGTGGGTTCTCCCAAGGGCCCCCTCATTAATATCCGTCAAATCAATAAGCCAGAGCATTCAATGATGCAGAAACGGTCATAATGACTTGGCCAGCATTTAATGAAATAAAAAGAGAGGAGAAAGTATAGTTCGGCCAACATGCCTCGGCAAATATAGTTCGGCAAGTATAACTCGGCCAACATGCCTCAGCAAATGTAGTTTGGCCAACATGCCTCGGCAAATATAGTTCGGCAAACATGCATCAGTAAATATGCTTCGGCCAACATACCTCGGCACTCTAGCTCGGTTTCCGCAACCGCGATATGACCTTCGCACCAACGCAATTATGGGCTCATAAAGGCTATATGCATTTACCTGCTTTAAGGCATTTAATGCCTTATCTCCTTGCATTTATGGCTGCAACGTTGCCCGGCACTTTTTGCGTAAGGAAGGATGGCATCATAAAGCCGAGACAAAGAGTTCTTGACTCCATGCTTCACAGAAGTTCTACTCGGCCAACCACATTGTACTTCGGCAGGTTCGGCCAACTTTATGCCTCGGTAGCCCGAGCTATTCTTATGCTACTGCCATCAAGGCCAGACATTCCTTGGCCATTCGATCTGAGCTACTTCAGACCTCTGCGGAATCTGGCAGGAGAGTTCAAATTCACTGTAACAGAATAAGATTCCAAACAAGGAATCATGCCAAGACGTGGCCTAGGACCTATAATAGTGGCCTAGGGACCACGCGGCCATTGAGTCTCGATCCCTCGGCCAGCTCTCCCCGCCTCCCAGCCGTCGATCCTCTAACTAACCAGATACGGATCCTACCGGCCCTGTAACAACCTGATTCGAATCCATTTCGAATCCCAACAACTTTCAGACCTCATCCAGAGCACGTCCAAGAAGTCAGGTGACCGCCTATAAATACTACCACCCTCAAGCCTCTCAGGTACGGCTATTCTACGCCCATTTTTTCATTCACAGTTCTTACACTCCGCCATGAAAGCTCCCACGAGAGCTCGGAGGAACTCTTCCCGAGGGATCCTTCTCCCCATATTTGTTGATTGCTGGTCTCCACTGACTTGGGCGTCGGAGGGTCTTCCACAGAGGGCCACCCCCAATGCCTCTTGCGTGAGGAGTGTCTTGCAGGTCCGCCTAGGAGGGAGCCCATGCTGCAGCCCGATCGCGCCGAGCCGGAGGACAGATTTCAGCGGCAACAGATTGGCGCTAGAGGAAGGGCCTCAAGTCCCGTTAAACTTGAAAAAAGGAGACAAGGATCTCGATCTGGAAGAGAACCTCTCCAATGGCTAATCAGAGAAGGGCAACTTCTGAAGCCCAGGACCGGGTTGCCTCCCAGAGACCCGATCTGATGAGTATCATGGCACTGCCGCTGCCACCAGCTGAGACTTCATCGCCACCAGCTGTCCCAGTGACCCAGGACCCGTTCCTCACACTGGTCCAGCAGGTCCAGGCCCTGACCCGTATAGTTCAGGAGCACCATACAGCTCCCCATCCAGTTATAGCTACCCCTGCTCCATGCCTCCTCGAAGAGGCCGCAGCTCCTCTTTCTCCAGCCACTTCTTCTTCTGGTCCGCATGGAGTTGCGGACCCCCCATGTCGACCTAAGGAGGCCAGACCAGTCCTGCAAGGGGGCTGCGACAAGGATCTCCCCAGATCTCGGCGGGCCCGATCCATCTCTCCGGTGTCCTCTCGCCCCAACTCAACACCGTCTCCGCCTTCTCCCTGCCTTGGCACAACAGATCGGCTTTCATAGCCACGCTATGCACCAAGGCATTTATGGCCTCATAAAGGCCATGTGCATCTACCTGCATTTAATACCTTATCTCCTTCCATCATTAAGGCATTTATGGATGCCGCGTCGCCCCCTAGGCACCTTTTGCGTGAGGAAGGATGGCGTCATAAAGCCAAGACAAGGAGTTCTTGACTCCATGCTTCACAGAAGTCCAACGTCCAGCTTCAACCTCGACTAGTGGATCTACCGCACCACACAGAGAGTTCCCACAGGCGAGACCCCGTTCCGGATGGCCTTCGGTGTAGAAGCTGTCATCCCCGTGGAGATAGGACCCCCCCTATCCGCGGATGCTATCATGCCTCCAGAGTCAAAGGGAGATCTTTCTTGCCCGGCGACCTTGTTCTTCGGAAAGCATCTGTCTCCAAACCGCTGGAGCAAGGAAAGCTGGCGCCAAACTGAGAAGGCCCATACCAAGTAGCGAAGATCATTGGACCGGGAACCTACAAGCTGCAAGATCTAAACGGAAAGTTTGTCTCCCGAACGTGGACTCGGATAATCTCCGTAAGTATTATCAATAGGGTATGTCCTCTATGAGTCCATTTTGATATGCCTTATTATACCTTCCTGTCGGCATGTATTTTCGTAATTTGCAACGTGAATCATCACACATTATGTTGCCAAAGATTGCGAAAAGAAACAGGTGCTGCTCACCAATCTTCGGCACGACCGAGTTGCCTATTTGCACAGGAAATCTCCGAACCTTGGCAGGGCCAAGTAAAAATCTCCGAACCTCGGCTGGGCGAGCAACAAATTCTCCGAACCTTGGCAGGGCCAAGTAAAAATTCTCCGAACCTCGGATGGGCTGAGCAACCAATTCTCCGAACCTTGGCAGCGCCAAGTAAAATATAATCTTGAAGGCTCGGCAATGCCGAGTAATTTATTTGGAAGCCTCGGTTACAACCGAGTAGCATCTTTGAAGGCTCGGCAACACCGAGTAATTTATTTGGAAGCCTCGGTTACAACCGAGTAGCACCTTGGAAGGCTCGGCAACATCGAGTAATTTAATATTTGAAGCCTCGTCACAACCGAGTGGCAATTAATATTTGAAGCCTCGGTTACAACCGAGTAGCATCCTGGAAGGCTCGGCAACACCGAGTATTTTATTATTTGAAGGCCTCGGTTACAACCGAGTAGCATGCTCGGCAACACCGAGTAATTTATTATTTGAAGCCTGGTTACAACCAAGCAGCAATTAATATTTGGAAGCCTCGGTTACAACCAAGTAGCATCTTGAGAAGGCTCGGCAACAACCGAGTAATATATTTCTAAAGGCTCGGCAACACCGAGTATTTTATTATTTGAAGCCTCGGTTACAACCGAGTAGCACCTTGAAAGGCTCGGCAACACCGAGTAATTTATTATTTGAAGCCTCAGTCATAACCGAGTAGCAATTATTATTTGAAGCCTCGGTTACAACCAAGTAGCATCTTGGAAGGCTCGGCAACACCGAGTAATTTATTATTTGAAGCCTCGGTTACAACTGAGTAGCATCTTGGAAGGCTCGGCAACACCGAGTAATTT
Organism: Calamus simplicifolius; assembly: GCA_900491605.1. Taxonomy (NCBI): domain Eukaryota; kingdom Viridiplantae; phylum Streptophyta; class Magnoliopsida; order Arecales; family Arecaceae; genus Calamus; species Calamus simplicifolius. The sequence goes on from UESW01004004.1 coordinate 905,012, forward strand.
ATTATTCGGAAGCCTCGGTTATAACCGAGTAGCATCTTGGAAGGCTCGGCAACACCGAGTATTTTATTATTTGAAGCCTCAGTCACAACCGAGTAGCATCTTGGGAAGGCTCGGCAACAACGAGTAATATATTTCTAAAGGCTCGGCAACAACCGAGTAATAAATTCCCAGAGCATCGGCCAAAGAACGAGTAATATATTTATGAAGGCTCGGCAACAACCGAGTAATATATTTCTAAAGGCTCGGCAACAACCGAGTAATAAATTCCCAGAGCATCGGCCAAAGACCGAGTGATATATTTCTGAAGGCTCGGCAACAACCGAGTAATAAATTCATCCATAAAAGTATGCTCTTTCTATACCCATTTTTATTCATCAAATTAAATTCAGTTTTTAAAGGCCTGCAAAATTCTTATAACTCTCCTTGAAAGATGCAATAAGAAGCAGGTCGTATAAATCCTCGGCCGAGCCGAGCAACAAAATCTCCATACCTTAGCAGTGCCAAGTAAAATATAATCTTGAAGGCTCGGCTACAACCGAGTAACGGTCTCCGAACCTTGGCAGCGCCAAGTAAAATATAATCTTGAAGGCTCGGCAACACCGAGTAATTTATTTGGAAGCCTTGGTTACAACCGAGTAGCATCTTGGAAGGCTCGGCAACACCAAGTATTTTATTATTTGAAGCCTCGGTTACAACCGAGTAGCACCTTGGAAGGCTCGGCAACACTGAGTAATTTATTATTTGAAGCCTCGGTCACAACCGAGTGGCAATTAATATTTGAAGCCTTGGTTACAACCGAGTAGCATCTTAGAAGGCTCAGCAACACCGAGTATTTTATTATTTGAAGCCTCGGTTACAACCGAGTAGCATCTTGGAAGGCTCGGCAACACCGAGTATTTTATTATTTGAAAGCCTCGGTTACAACCGAGTAGCATTTTGGAAGGCTTGGCATCACCGAGTAATTTATTATTTGAAGCCTCGGTTATAACCAAGCAGCAATTAATATTTGGAAGCCTCGGTTGCAACCGAGTAGCATCTTGAGAAGGCTCGGCAACAACCGAGTAATATGTTTCTAAAGGCTCGGCAACAACCGAGTAATAAATTTCCAGAGCATCGGCCAAAGACCGAGTGATATATTTCTGAAGGCTCGGCAACAACTGAGTATTAAAGTCATCCATAAAAGTACGCTCTTTCTAGACCCATTTTTATTCATTGAATTAAGTTCAGTTTTCAAGGCCTGCAAAATTTTTATAACTCTCCTTGAAAGCTGCAATAAGAAGCAGGTCGTATAAATCCTCGTCCGGGCCGAGCAACCAATTCTCTGAACCTTGGCAGCGCCAAGTAAAATATAATCTTGAAGGCTCGGCTACAACCAAGTAACGGTCTCCGAACCTTGGCAGCGCCAAGTAAAATATAATCTTGAAGACTCGGCAACGCTGAGTAATTTATTTGGAAGCCTCGGTTACAACCGAGTAGCATCTTTGAAGGCTCGGCAACACCGAGTAATTTATTTGGAAGCCTCGGTTACAACCGAGTAGCATCTTGGAAGGCTCGGCAACACCGAGTATTTTATTATTTGAAAGCCTCGGGTACAACCGAGTAGCACCTTGGAAGGCTCGGCAACACCGAGTATTTTATTATTTGAAGCCTCGGTTACAACCGAGTAGCACCTTGGAAGGCTCGGCAACACCGAGTATTTTATTATTTAAAGCCTCGGTTACAACCAAGCAGCAATTAATATTTGGAAGCCTCGGTTACAACCGAGTAGCATCTTGAGAAGGCTCGGCAACAACCGAGTAATATATTCTAAAGGCTCGGCAACAACCGAGTAATAAATTTCCAGAGCATCGGCCAAAGACCGAGTGATATATTTCTGAAGGCTCGGCAACAACCGAGTATTAAATTCATTCATAAAATCACAATGAGAAGCAGGTCATAAAAAGCCCCGGCCAGAGCCGGAGTGCATCTCTCATTATTGGAAGCCCCGGCCAGAGCCGAAGTGCGTAAGCCCCGGCCAGAGCCGGAGTGCATCTCTCATTATCGGAAGCCCCGGCCAGAGCCGGAGTGCATCTCTCATTATCGGAAGCCCCGGCCAGAGCCGGAGTGCATCTCTTATTACCGAAAGCCCCGGCCATAGCCGGAGTGCATCTCTCATTATTGGAAGCCCCGGCCAGAGCCGAAGTGCGTAAGCCCCGGCCAGAGCCGGAGTGCATCTCTCATTATTGGAAGCCCCGGCCAGAGCCGGAGTGCATCTCTTATTACCGAAAGCCCCGGCCAAAGCCGGAGTGCATCTCTCATTATCGGAAGCCCCGGCCAGAGCCGGAGTGCATCTCTTATTACTGAAAGCCCCGGCCAGAGCCGGAGTGCATCTCTCATTATCGGAAGCCCCGGCCAGAGCCAGAGTGCATCTTTTATTACCGAAAGCCCCGGCCAGAGCCGGAGTGCATCTCTTATTATTGGAAGCCCCGGCCAGAGCCGAAGTGCATAAGCCCCGGCCAGAGCCGGAGTGCATCTCTCATTATCGGAAGCCCCGGCCAGAGCCGGAGTACATCTCGTATTACCGAAAGCCCCGGCCAGAGCCGGAGTGCATCTCCTATTACTGAAAGCCCCGGCCAGAGCCGGAGTGCATCTCTCATTACCAAAAGCCCCGGTCAGAGCCGGAGTGCATCTCTTATCATCAAAAGCCTCGGCCAGAGCCGAAGGGAATCACCTATTAACAGAAACCTCGGCCAAGACCGAGTGACATGTTGGAACCCTCGGCTAAAGCTGGAGGAAATTTCTTACTGATCTTCAAAAGCCCCGGCCAGAGCCGGAGTGCATCTCTTATTATCAAAAGCCCGGCCAGAGCCGGAGTGCATCTCTTATCATATGCATCTCTTATTAAAAGCCCGGCCAAAGCCGGAGTGCATCTCTCATTATCGGAGTGCATCTCTTATTATCAAAAGCCCCGGCCAGAGCCGGAGCATCTCTTATTATCGCCCCGGCCAGAGCCCCGGAGAGCCGGAGTGCATCTCTTATTATTAAAAGCCCCGGTCAGAGCCGGAGTGCATCTCTTATTACCGAAAGCCCCGGCCAAAGCCAGAGTGCATCTCTCATTATCGGAAGCCTCGGCCAAAGACTGAGTGATATATTTTTGCAGCCTCGGCCAATCCGAGTGATACAGCACTAAAGCTTCGTCCCAGCCGGATAATTTCTCGGACACTCTAGTGCAACTAAAGCACCTTATTTTACTTCAGCAAGAGGGCCGCCCAGGCCTTTCTCTAACCTACACAGAGATAAACACTTCCTCTACAGAGGATCGAATGACACGTCCCCTAAATAAGATTGCTCCAGAATTCTACTCCCTATATCCGAAATTACACTTCGGACTAGGGAGTGGGGGGCATGTGATGAGGGGTAAATTCATCATTGCATTGTTGACCACTCACATCGGCGATGGGGTCGCGCCCAGTCCAAATGCCCTGCTTGCCAGCTGGCCTGCTAGCGCGACATTCTAGCAACAAGAGTCTCCTCATAATGAAGAAAGAGAACAAGAGGGAAAAAAGGGGCCACGTCATGTGCGTGGGTTCTCCCAAGGGCCCCCTCATTAATATCCATCAAATCAATAAGCCAGAGCATTCAATGATGCAGAAACGGTCATAATGACTTGGCCAGCATTTAATGAAATAAAAAGAGAGGAGAAAGTATAGTTCGGCCAACATGCCTCGGCAAATATAGTTCGGCAAGTATAACTCGGCCAACATGCCTCGGCAAATGTAGTTTGGCCAACATGCCTCGGCAAATGTAGTTTGGCCAACATGCCTCGGTAAATATAGTTCGGCAAATATAGTTCGGCAAACATGCATCAGTAAATATGCTTCGGCCAACAACCTCGACACTCTAGCTCGGTTTCTGCAACCGCGATATGACCTTCGCACCAACGCAATTATGGCCTCATAAAGGCTCTATGCATTTACCTGCTTTAAGGCATTTAATGCCTTATCTCCTTGCATTTATGGCTGCAACGTTGCCCGGCACTTTTTGCGTAAGGAAGGATGGCATCATAAAGCCGAGACAAAGAGTTCTTGACTCCATGCTTCATAGAAGTTCTACTTGGCCAACCACATTGTACTTCGGCAGGTTCGGCCAACTTTATGCCTCGGTAGCCCGAGCTATTCTTATGCTACTGCCATCAAGGCCAGACCATTCCTTGGCCATTCGATCCGAGCTACTTCAGACCTCTACGGAATCTGGCAGGAGAGTTCAAATTCACTATAACAGAATAAGATTCCAAACAAGGAATCATGCCAAGACGTGGCCTAGGACCTACAATAGTGGCCTAGGGACCACGCGGCCATTGAGTCTCGATCCCTCGACCAGCTCTCCCGCCTCCCAGCCGTCGATCCTCTAACTAACCAGATACGGATCCTACCGGCCCTGTAACAACCTGATTCGAATCCATTTCGAATCCCAACAACTTTCAGACCTCATCCAGAGCACGTCCAAGAAGTCAGGTGACCGCCTATAAATACTACCACTCTCAAGCCTCTCAGGTACGGCTATTCTACGCCCATTTTTTCATTCACAGTTCTTACACTCCGCCATGAAAGCTCCCACGAGAGCTCTGTTGAGAAATTATTGAAACATAATTGCCCCAACTTTATTGATTTTGATGATTCCCAAAAGCCATGAGTATCTTAAAGAAAACAATATGTTTATTTATCAAAACCTTGAGCTTATTCAAATTGAATGAAATGAACTTTCAATGGTTATATCAAATGAATTTTGAACCATTAGAAAAAGAAGTTTTAAGTTGTATGCTCAAAAGAATTCTAAAAAGGAATCTTACACTTTATATTTCAATCGATGAATTCTTGGAACATGTCTTGAATCCATGTTAAACGTCATATTTAATGTATTCAAGTCAAATTTATATTTTAAATTTAATTGGGACAAGTTTTAAACTCAATCAGAACATTTTTCTGATTTTTGTATCGGTCCCGAGCCGACTCATGAGTTTCCGAGTCGACTCCCCACTTTGCCTGAGTTTCTCGAGTCGACCCTTGGTTTTCAAGAGTCGACCCCTGAATTCTGGCGAGCCGACTCCTGTCTGTGCGAGCCGACTCCGCTCAAACAACAGAACCCATGTTTTTTGAGCACTTCTCGAGTCGACTCCCCGTTTTTCTCGAGTCGACTCCCGACTTTCAGGAGCCAACACTTATGTTTTCGCGAGTCGACCCCTCAATGGTTAAAATGTTTCTATTTTTGGTAATCGACCTCGAGCCGACTCCCTCAGAGCTCGAGTCGACTCCGCGAATTCTGGGCGTGATTTTTAACGATGACACATCAGCCCCAACGGTAAGATTTTTAAATAACGGCTATTTTTTCCTATCTCTAACGGATATATTTTTGCAGATTCTATAAATAGAGGAGTTCTTTTCAAATCAAATCAACCCAGAGAAAATCAAAAAGAGAGAAAAGAATATCATTTGAAAAGAGGGAAAAACAGAGCTTAGTGGAAAAATCTTTTAGCTCAAAGAGGAGTGTTTCAAAAGGAGTAAAATCCAAGTGGAAGATACGTCTACTCCTTCTCATCATTCCACAAAAGCCAGAAGAAAATCCAAGTGCGTTCCAAAGGTCAAATCTGCGGATTTTCAAAAGAGGGAAAAGATTCATCTCAACTCCAAAAGTCTTCAACGGTCAAGAATCTAGCTGAGGCATGATTCAACACTTCTAGAGGAGTTGAAGAGAAGAAGGAAGAAAGCCCAAGCATCTACCATCGGCAAAATTATCAGGCTTTTCTAACCTTATATCATTTTGTACTTAATTTGTATATCTGCTCAAGGGGAGCACTTTATTGTTCAAACACAATCTTTATTATTTGTTTGCTGATTCAATCAGTGGATTGAATTAGTGGAGGTTGGTATACCTCGTTGCAAGCCGGAGTGCTTGTGTTGGGTTAGTTGTGAGCCCTAGAAAAATAACTTGTAGGGTTTTATGCTGGTAAGCCCGAGTTAAAACCAGCTGGGTTCGTTGTGCGCCCGGTAAAAAAAAAGTTTGAGTTGTGAGCTTGGAAAACAACTCGGCTGTAATCTAGACAGATTATAGTGTGGACCCAAGTGAATCTTGGGAGTGGACGTAGGTGCTGGTTGCGCCGAACCACTATAAAATTGTCTTGTGTTTGCCGTGCCTAATTTTCTCTATCTCTATCTCTCCTTATTAACTGCTTGTTCATTGCTTATTAGTTATTTACACTCACTTGCACATCTTGCTAACTAATCATTTAATAGTCAAAAAGTCTTAAATTTTTTAAGAACCCAATTCACCCCCCCCTCTTGGGTTGCCATCTGGGCCAACAATTGGTATCAGAGCTAGTGCTCATTTAGAAATTGATCTCACGATCAAGGGCTAAAGATTCACATGGCAACACAAATTGGGTCAAGTTTTGCTGAAGGTCATTCTACGAATAGACCTCCACTTTTTAATGGCTCAAACTATTCTTATTGGAAAGCTAGAATGAGGATATTCATTCAAGCTTCTGATTATGAGCTTTGGGGTGTTATAATGAATGGACCTAGTACACCCACACACCTTATTGATGGCACTATTGTTCCTAAACCCGAAAGGGATTGGAATGATAATGATAGGAGAATGGCACAATTAAATGCTAAAGCCATTAATATTTTGTATTGTTCCTTGGATTCAAATGAATTCAACCGAATCTCAACTTGTAATTCTGCCAAAGAAATTTGGGATAGGTTGGAAATAACTCATGAAGGAACAAACCAAGTAAAGGAATCAAAATAAACATTTTGGTTCACAAATATGAATTGTTTACAATGGAACAAACTGAAACCATCACATGCATGTTCACTAGATTTACTGATATTGTGAATGGTTTGAAAAGTCTTGGTAGAGTTTATACTAATGCTGATCTTGTGCGTAAAATTCTTAGGTCACTACCAAGATCGTGGGAAGCAAAAGTCACTACCATCCAAGAAGCAAAGGACCTCAATGCACTACCTTTAGAGGAGCTTCTAGGATCCTTAATGACCCACGAGCTAACAATGAAGCAGCATGTTGAGGAGGAAACAAAAAGAAGAAAAACTCTTGCCCTCAAGACTGCAGAAATGGAAGAGAGCAGCAGTGAAAGCAATGATGAAGATGATGAGGAAACTGCTCTCTTGGCCAAGAAATTCAGAAGGTTTATGAGAAAAAGGCCCTTCAATAAAAGAAATTTGGAGCAAGATTTGAAGGAGAAAAAGATAAGAAAAAGGACAAGGAGAAAGAAAAGGAAAAAGAGCCCTTGGTATGTTATGAGTGCAAAAAGCCAGGGCACTTCAAGTATGACTGTCCTTCACTGAAAAAGGCCTACAAGAAAAAGAAGAAAGCTTATATGGCAACATGGTCTGAAGAATCTTCCTCGTCAGAAGAAGATGAGCAAAAGGAAGTTGCCAATATTTGTTTCATGGCCAACGACGACGAAACGATAATGAGGTAAGTTCTAAAACTCAAATGATAATTTTACATTTGATGAAATATTTGAGGCTTTCAATGAACTTATGATTGATTTTAAGTCTTTAAAGAAAAAGTATAAGTTTTGAAAAATGACAATATTAGTTTAGCTAAAAGTAAAAATGAGTTAGCTTTAGAAGTTAAGAACTTAACTAATGAAAAAGAAGAACTTAGGAAAGAAAGAGATAATCTTAATCAAGAAAAAGATTTATTAAAATCTGAAACTAAAAACTCAACTAAAGATTTAAAAGATCAACTAAAAACTTTAGCTTTAGATAAAGAACAGCAAGCTAAAGAAATTGACTCACTTAAGAAAGATGTCAAAAAATATAAAGACATTGTTGAGAAATTCACCTTAAGTTCAACTAAACTTAACTTGATCCTAAATAGTCAAAAAGCTGTTTTTGACAAAGCTGGTTTAGGATATAACACATTAAGAAAACAGAAATCTCTAAAGAATATTTTTGTAAAAGCCAATCAAAGGAATATAACTTGTTTTAAATGTAATGAAAAAGGTCACAAATCCTTTGAATGCAAAACATTAAAGAATAACAGCAAGTTAAATAAAAGCTAAGAAAATATGGGTTCCGAAAGGAACAATTTTTATTGCTGCTAACCATGAAGGACCCAAGAAAGCTTGGGTACCTAAGCATAAAGTTTGACGATATTGCAGGAATGTCTTGTAGCCAAAAGATCAAAGAAAAAGTGGTACCTTGATAGTGGCTGCTCAAGACATATGACGGGTGACAAAGATGAATTCATCACCCTGGAGGAAAAGAAAGGTGGAGTTGTGACGTTTGGCGACAACGGTAAAGGTCAAATTATGGGCCTTGGTAAAGTTCGCATAACTCCATCTATAATTATTGATAATGTACTTTATGTTAATGGTTTGAAGCATAATCTAATTAGCATAAGCCAATTATGTGATAAAAATTTTAATGTTTCATTTAAATCTTCTCTATGCACTGTAACTAATTCTATTGATGATAGCATTGTATTTACTGGTTATAGACATGGCAATGTTTACTTAGTTGACTTGGAAAAACTATCTTTCAGTGATCATTGCTTAATTGCTGACAATGCTAACATAAATGAAATTAGTTGGTTGTGGCATCGTAGATTAGGTCATGCAAGCACACACCTTATTTCAAAATTAATTAAAATGGATTTAGTTAAAGGATTACCTAAATTAGATTTTGAAAATAAAATATGTGATGCATGTCAATTTGGAAAACAAACTAGAAGTTCTTTTAAATCTAAAAACATTGTTTCAACTTCTAGGGCTTTAGAGCTACTTCACATGGACCTATTTGGACCAACTAGAACCACAAGTCTAGGAGGAAAGAAATATGGTCTAGTGATTGTAGATGATTATTCTAGATATACTTGGGTAATGTTTTTAGCTCACAAAGATGAGACTTTCTCGATGTTCCTGAAATTTTTCAAGAAAGTCACAAATGAGAAAAACACTACTATAGTATCTCTTAGAAGTGATCATGGAACAGAATTTGAAAATCACCTTTTTGAAAATTTCTGCACTGAGAATGGAATTAATCATAATTTTTCAGCCCCTAGGACCCCACAACAAAATGGTGTAGTTGAACGAAAAAATAGAACTCTAGAAGACATGGCCCGTACCATGCTATGTGAAAGCAACTTACCAAAGTATTTTTGGGCGGAAGCAATTAACACAGCATGTTACATATTAAACAGAGCTTTAATAAGACCAATATTAAAGAAAACACCTTATGAATTATGGAATGAAAGAAAACAAATATAAAATACTTTCATGCATTTGGATGTAAATGTTTCATTCATAATAATGGTAAAAACAACTTAGGAAAATTTGATGCTAAATCTGATGAAGGAATTTTTCTAGGTTATTCAACAACTAGTAAGGCATATAGAATCTTTAACAAGAAAACCTTAGTAGTTGAAGAATCCATTCATGTAGTTTTTGATGAATCTTTAGCAACTGGATCTGAAAAGATTGATGATGAGGAAGATACAAACATAATTGAAAAAGATCTTGAAAAACTTAATATTGAAGTATCTTCTGATCATGAACAAGATGCTAAAGATGATGATTCACATAAGGACGATGATGTCAATATTGATCATAATGATGTAGATCTTCCAAGAGACTGGAGATATGCTCATAGTCATCCTAAGGAATTGATTATAGGCGATCCATCTCAAGGAATAAGGACTAGATCATACATGAGAAATATTAGTAATCATCTTGCATTTGTATCACAAATTGAACCTAAAACTATAGAAGAAGCTGAAAAAGATAATAATTGGATGTTAGCTATGCAAGAAGAACTAAATCAATTTACAAGAAATAATGTTTGGACCTTAGTTGAAAGACCTAAAAACCATTCAGTAATAGGATCAAAATGGATTTATAGAAATAAACTAGATGAAAATGGCATAGTAATTAGAAACAAAGCTAGATTGGTTGCTAAAGGATATAATCAAGAGGAAGGTATTGATTTTGATGAAACCTTTGCACCTGTAGCTAGATTAGAAGCCATTAGGCTATTACTTGCATTTGCATGTCATATGAATTTAACTTATTTCAAATGGATGTAAAAAGCGCATTTTTAAATGGATTTATTAATGAAGAAGTTTATGTAGAACAACCACCAGGTTTTGAAGATCACGAGTTTTCAAATCACGTTTTTAAATTGCACAAAGCTTTATATGGTTTGAAACAAGCACCTAGAGCTTGGTATGATAGGTTAAGTAAATTCTTAATAGAAAATGATTTTACAAGAGGAAATGTAGATAAAACTTTGTTTTTGAAAAGAAAAAGTAAAGATTTACTTGTAGTACAAATATACGTAGATGACATTATTTTTGGTGCTACTAACGATTCTCTTTGTCAAGAATTTGCAAAGTTGATGCAGGGAGAATTCGAGATGAGCATGATGGGAGAACTCAACTTCTTCCTTGGACTCCAGATCAAACAAAGCAAAGAGGGAATCTTTATCAACCAAACCAAATACACAAGAGAACTACTCAAAAAGTTTGGTATGGAAACAATGAAACCCCTCGGAACTCCAATGAGTCCTTCATGCAAGCTGGACAAAGATGAAGAAGGTAAGAAGGTTGACCAAAAGTATTATCGAGGTATAATCGGATCCCTTCTTTATTTAACAGCAAGTAGACCAGATATGTTTTCAGTATGTTTATGTGCTAGATTTCAATCTGAACCTAAAGAATCACATTTAATAGCTGTTAAAAGAATTTTAAGATATCTAAATGGAACTAAAAATGTAGGTTTATGGTATTCTAGAGACTCCACATTAAACCTAATTGCATATTCAGATTCTGATTATGCTGGATGTAAATTAGATAGAAAAAGCACAAGTGGTGCATGCCAATTCTTAGGTAGTAACTTAATCACATGGTTTAGCAAAAAGCAAAATTCAGTTGCATTATCAACTACTGAAGCTGAATATGTAGCAGCTGGAAGTTGCTGTGCGCAAATCCTATGGATTAAGCGACAACTTGAAGACTATGGTATCACACTTGATAAAACACCCATAAGATGTGATAACACTAGCGCAATCAATTAACTAAAAATCCAATTCAACATTCAAGAACAAAACACATAGAAATTAGATATCATTTTATAAGAGAACATGTAGCTAATGATGAAATTTGTTTAGATTATGTAAACACTGAAGAACAATTAGCTGACATATTCACAAACCTTTAAATGAAGAAAGATTTTGTTATCTTAGAGGAGAATTAGGAATTTGTAATCCTTTTGAGAAAATTTTGAAACTTAAGGAAATATATCTAGAATTCTTTCAAATTCTCAAAATCTTAAGGAAATTTATCTAGAACTCATATCAATTTGATCTCTCAAGTCCATGATTTTTAATCATACTCAAAGATCAATTTTGGGACTTATTTCAGATTCTCTGAATCTCAATTAATTTTTCTCTGAAATGTCGGGAGCCGACTCGAGAGTATCGGAGTCGACTCGAGTTTCTGAAACTCAGGAGTCGACG